>NC_069411.1:55170374-55295374 GCF_026875155.1 Cherax quadricarinatus
AATTGTTTCTTGGTATTCTCAATAAGCCACACCAACAACGGTGCTACAGCAGCAGCAGCAGCTGACGGTGGTACAGCAGCAACAGACGATGCTACAGCAGCAGCAGCAGCAGCAGCTGACGGTGGTACAGCAGCAACAGACGATGCTACAGCAGCAACAGACGATGTTACAGCAGCAGCAGACGATGCTACAGCAGCAGCAGCAGCTGACGGTGGTACAGCAGCAACAGACGACGCTACAGCAGCAACAGACGATGTTACAGCAGCAGCAGACGATGCTACAGCAGCAGCAGCAGCTGACGGTGGTACAGCAGCAACAGACGACGCTACAGCAGCAACAGACGATGTTACAGCAGCAGCAGACGATGCTACAGCAGCAGCAGCAGCTGACAGTGCAGCAGCAGCACCAGCTGACAGTGCAGCAGCAGCAGCAGCTGACAGTGCAGCAGCAGCAGCAGCAGCAGCTGACAGTGCAGCAGCAGCAGCAGCTGTACCACCAATAGTAGCGATGGTTGATTGGGGTTTATTATACAACCTGGCCAGCTCGGAGACACGCACTCCACTTTCATACTTATCAATGATCTTTTTCTTCATCTCTATTGTAATTCTCACCCTTATTGCTGTAGGGTTGGCACTAGAAGCTTTCTTGGGGCCCATGGTCACTTATTTTCCAGAAAAAGCACCGAAAACACTGTAATAATATGAAATATTCCGATTGTATGCTTGGATGTTACCGCGGAGGCTGGCTGGTAAACAATGCCACCGGCGGAACATGTGAGCGTGGCTCAGGCCGCACATTGGACGCGTCTCGGACGAAAATCGGTGAGCGGGTTTTTAAGCGGTATGTGGATTAATCGCTATGTGATGCCATCGTTATGCGGGGGTCCACTGTATTGTTATTGTAATTATTCTATTGCATTAAACTTAATATTTCATATGGAAAAAGTTTTTTTTTTTCATACTTTTGGGTGTCTTGCACGGATTAATTTGATTTCCATTATTTCTTATGGGGAAAATTGATTCGCTTTCCGATAATTTTGCTTTACGATGGGCTCTCAGGAACGGATTAATAACGTGAACCGGGGGTCCACTGTATAAGTGTAAATATAAAACGACCCCAATAGAAATAAGTCACTGACTTTTTTCAGTTATCCTAGGTACTTTACACATATGCTGCTATGTATGGTAATCTATGTACGTAACTGTATTTGTGTATACCTGAATAAACTTATTTACTTATTTATAAATTAAAATGTAAATATTTCTTATTTATAAATTACGTACATTGTTTAAGTGTGAATAGTAGTGGTGGCTTCTGCTGCTGCCTCCACCACCACGTACAGCTTCTCTCAGTGGCCCTTATAAGCCCAACACCACCACCACCATTTACTCCTCACATACATTATGACATTTTATTCATTCTAGATTATATATCGTGTTTGTATGTTATTAATATTGTTTATTATGTCATATGAGACGAATTGTGATAGATAAATAAGCTGCAGAGATGATACTAGCGTCATATTGAAGCATAATAAACTCTCCTTCCTCTCGCCTTCTACCTGTCTTCCACACACCAACAAGAGTCAATAAAGGTAAGTGTGATGTTAAAAGTTCATTTATCCATTTTATTAGTGCTTTATATTTATTTGTCATTGTTTTCTGTATGTATATCTATATTTAATCTTTAAAAAAAATATTTTTTGTTAATACTTTTGGGTGTCTGAAACGGATTAATTGGATTTCCATTATTTCTTATTGGGAAAATTAATTCGGCTGACGACAAAATCATTTAAAGGCAAGCTCTCTGGAACAGATTAATGCCATTACCAGAGGGTCAACTGTATATCCCATTACCCTACACCTGGAATAGACAGTGAAAGTGGTGATGATGTGGCTACAATTGGTAGTGATAATGGTGGTGGTGGTATCACGGGCACACAGCATGCGGCACCAGCCCAGGCTGGAACCCAAGCTGCTGACTCAGCAGAACCAGGACAAAGCACATCTTCATCCACCCCCACACCACAACCTGCACAATTACAACTACAACTACAACCAAAACCAGCTTACAATGTCCAGTACCCACCAGCAAACCACATCTGGGATTGGCAGCAAATTTCTAATTTTGTTCCCAATCCCAATCAAAGTGGAATCCTGCCATCTTGTTTCCTTGGAAACACTACAAATGAATTGGAATTCTTTGAACTATTCTTTGACCAGCCCATGATGGAAAATATTATCAGGGAAAGTACAGTGGTAACCAGAGTTTCGAACTTTCTTCGTTCCAGAAGGCTGTTTGAGTGCCGTTACTGAACAAATCTGTTCCCATAAGGAATAATGTAAATTAGAATAGTCCATTTTAGACCCCCAAAAATACACTTTCAAAAGCATTTACAATAATACACTTACATAACTGGTCGAGTTGGGAGCAGTTCGAAACTCGGGGTACCACTGTAACAAGTACAGTGGAACCTTGACTTGCGAGTTTAATCCGTTCCAGGAGCTAGCTCGTAACTCAATTTACTTGTATATCAAATTAATTTTCCTCATTTAAATTAATTGAAAAGTCATTAATTCATTCCTGCACTCTGGAGAGACGAGAAAAAATACTTGAATATGACACTATTATCAACTGTACGGCTTATTTATCTACCACAATTCATCTAATATGACATAATAAACAATATAATTAGCACAGAAACACAATATATACTCTAGAATGAATAAAATAGGCCATAATAGGGTGGCAGTGGCAGTGGCAGTGGCAGAAGAGTCCGCCATTTATGTCCCAATTTGACTATAGTATCTTCCCATGTTCTTACTGTAAGAGAAAACAGAGTATTTTTGAGGCTAACTGCAGTACATCACTAGGACCCATGGTTAGAAAAATGAAATTTGGCCAAATGACTAAAAAAATCCAAACAACCACTAGAGAACTGCCCCTCACAGGGATGTAAACATGTTTACTGCTTACCAGCTGTGCCAACTAGCAGAAGCAATCCGAATTATTATTACGTATGTATTATGCATTATTATTATTATTAATTTAGGGAACTGAAGCTTTATCATTTTTATAATAATAATTATTATTAATTTAGGGAACTGAAGCTCTATTGTTATAATAATAGTAATAATATTATTATTATTGTTATTATTAATTTAGAGAACTGAAGCTCCATTATTATTATTATTATTATTAATTTAGGGAACTGAAGCTCTATCGTTATTATAATAATACGTACAGTAGACCGCCATTGAAGAATTGCTGCGTAATTTTATGTAACACATTGTATAATTAATTTAACATGGTTCAGTATGTGGGAAGGAAAAAAAATTCTCTTTTGCTCAAGCAGCCACCTTGTTGTAGAGCAGCCGGAGAGCCATCCCTACCACTCCCCGACACCACCCCACCATCCCCTACTACTCCCCGACACCACCCCACCATCCCCTACTACTCCCCGACACCACCCCACCATCCCCTACTACTCCCCGACACCACCCCACCATCCCCTACTACTCCCCGACACCACCCCACTATTCCAGCATTCATAATTCATACATGTCTAGTCTTTCTCTGCTACAAGGCAGCTGTGTTTGTCATTTGTGTTATGATATTTTAATTACTATATCTTGTATCTGCCAAGCAATCATGATACCCAGTAGCCATAACAGTGTTGCTGAAAGTGGCAGAAAGAGGTATAAGCACTGACATCCTAGAATTAACACTGAAGTGTTACTCTGTACACAGAAAAAGAGGTTAACATGAGTTTTTGTGACTGACTGAATGACTGATTTACTGAATGACTGACTTACTGAGTGACTTTCTAAGTGACTTGACTGAATGACTTACTGAGTGACTTGACTGATTGACTGAATGACTTGACTGACTTACTGAATGACTTGACTGATGTACTGAGTGACTTGACTGACTTACTGAGTGACTTGACTGACTGAGTGATTTGACTGACTGACTGAATGACTTGACTGACTTATTGAATGACTTGACTTACTTACTGAGTGACCTGACTGAATGACTTGATTGACTTATTGAGTGACTTGACTGTAATACAGTGGACCCCCGGTATTCGATGGCATCGGTATTCGATAAATCCGGTATTCGATGCATTATATTGCAAAAAATTTTCCTTGGTATTCGATTGAAAACCCGGTATTCGATACGATTCGTACGAGACCTGTCTACATGTGGCCTGAACTGCCCCATGTGTGCCAGTGTTTACAAGCCAGCCAGTGTGCGCGCATCTAAGGATACATTCGGTACATTCCATATTATCACTGTGTTTGGTGTTTGTTTCTGCAAAATAAGTCACCATGGGCCCCAAGAAAGCTTCTAGCGCCAACCCTTCAAGAAAAAAGTCGCTAATGACTTATGAAATGAAGAAAGAGATAATTGCAAAGTACGAAAGTGGAGTGCGTGTGTCGGAGCTGGTTAGGTTGTATAATAAACCCCAATCAACCATCTCTACTATAGTGACCAGGAAAACGGCAATCAAGGAAGCTGTTCTTGCAAAAGGTGCAACTGTGATTACGAAACAGCGACCGCAAGTGTTAGAAAATGTTGAGAGATTGTTATTGGTGTGGATAAATGAAAAACAGATAGCAGGAGATAGCATCTCTCAAGCGATCATTTGTGAAAAGGCTAGGCAGTTGCATGACGATTTGGTAAAGAAATTGCCTGCAACTAGTGGTGATGTGAGTGAATTTAAGGCCAGCAAAGGTTGGTTTGAAAGATTTAAGAATCGTAGTGGCATACATAGTGTGATTAGGCATGGTGAGGCTGCCAGTTATGTTGTGCGACAGAAGTCCAGTGACTCTCAAGCTGGTCCTAGTGGCATTAAAAAAAGAAGGGAAGTAACCCTGGAAAAGGACTTGCTACCTCAAGTCCTAATGGAAGGGGATTCCCCTTCTAAACACTAACACCTCTCCCCTTCTCCCATCCCATCAATCATCACCAGATCTTCATTAAAGGTAAGTGTCAATTATTTTATTGTTATTGTAATTATTCTTTTGCATTAAACTTAATATTTCATGAAGTAAATTTTTTTTTTCATACTTTTGGGTGTCTTGCACGGATTAATTTGATTTTCATTATTTCTTATGAGAAAAATTTATTCGGTTTTCGATATTTTCGGTATTCGAGGAGCTCTCAGGAACGGATTAATATCAAATACCGGGGTCCACTGTATTATTATGGCGGAGACGAAAAAGAGAATAATTTCCATGGAATTAAAGCATGAAATCATAGATAATCAAGCGAGGTATCCAGGTTTTGGGTTGAGGGGGAAGAGGGAGGGGGTAGCTGACTCATAACTCAAATGTTGGCTCATAACTCAGAGCAAAGAATCGACCCAGTGACAGCTCGTATCTCAAAAAACTCGTAAATTGGGACACTCGTAAGTCAAGGCTCCACTGTATTTTGATTACACCATGGCAAATACTATATCACCACAGTCAAGACTACACCAGTGGAAGGAGACAATTGTGGCTGAAATATATTTGTTTTCTGCAACAATAATGCTTATGCTTCATGTCTATAAGCATAATATAAAAATCATACTGGTCCACAGATCAGCTAATTTCTACCCCAGCCTTCAGTGAAATCATCCCAGGGAACAGATTTATCTTACTGTTATGTATGTTGCACTTCTCTGACAAAACCAGGCCTGACAGAAATGACAGGTTATACAAGATTAGAAATGTTTTTATGTACCTGAAACAAAAGTTCAACATGTACTTTTATCCATTCAAGAATCTTGTAACAGATGAATCTTTGATTTTGTTCAAAGGTAGACTGTCGTTCAAGCAGTATATACAGTAGGGCCCCACTTTACGGCATTTCACCTTACAGCGTTCCGCTAATACGGCGATGTCAAATTATGACCAAAATTCACTATACGGCAAGCAGTCTTTCAAATATGGTGTGCCCCATCTGGTTTGTTTGCATTCTCCATGACCACATCTATTATGTCTGGAAACTTTCCAAAATTTCAAGTGTTTTAAAGCTATTGTGTATTTTATATGTACTATGATAATTATACTTATGTGTACCTGTACTTAAATATGCTTACACACTGTGCTGGTGTGCAGGTACACATTAAAATCACTAAGAATCTCTCTACTCATGATGCCACTATAACACTACATAATAATAATCACTCTTGGGCACAATAAAAGTGTTATTTTACATTTATATAGACATTTTCAGTAATCCATCTATGATATTTTCTTCAAAATTATATAAGAAACACATTACACAGCATATAAACATGATACATACACTCACAGAATAAAAATTGACGTAAATATGAGATTTGTTCACACGACGGGCAGAAAGCAACAACTTTACTCCGGCTGTACCCTTCTCCAGAACATCACTTCATCTGAGATCATTTATCCCATGTCAATGAGATAAAGTCAGTTGATCAGATGAAAATGCTGGCCCACAGATGGCTCCAACTTCATCCTGTTCCCTACTTGTATGTCTCATAACAATAAAAATGCTTTCAAATGAGCTGATGTAGGTAACAGCTCTTAGTTTGTCAATAAAGTTAGGAATCCTTAACCTGTAAATAGCTTGTCAATAAAGCTAGGGATCCTTAACCTAACCTTGTCAAACCATGTGTAAGAAAAAAAAGAGGAAAGAGGGAGAGGGAGGGAGGGAAAGAGGGAGAGGGAGGGAAAGAGGGAGAGGGAGGGAAAGAGGGAGATGGAGGGAAAGAGGGAGATGGAGGGAAAGAGGTAGGAGGGGAAAGAGGGAGATGGAGAGGAAAGAGGGAGAGGGAGGGGAAAGAGGGAGAGAGGGCAGGGGAGGAAGGGGAAAGACAGAGGAGGGAAAGAGAGAGGGAAGGAGGAAGGAAAAGAAAAGGGGAGAGAGGGACTGAGTTATGTGCATTTTAATTTATTATTAACCCTTTCACCATCCAGAGCCCTCTTGAATATCGGCAAAAATCGAACATTTCTGCTACTTTGAGCTCAATTTCAAGCTATTTTCAGTCCTGAAACCAACCAAAATAATTTCAGTTTCTGTAATATATCTTCCATTCTATCAAATGAGACCACGAAAACGAGAACATTACCATAAAAACCGTACGAAAATACCTACACTGAAGAGTCACTATTTGACACCAAAAATATGTCACAGTTTTTTCTCATTGTGTGCCACGTGCTGGATTCTTTTTCTATGGTGCACACTTACCACAGACCCATTCTCTCATATTTAGGCCCAAAATTACCACTCACAGTTTATCTGAGTGAGCTAAGCTCATGGCGTAGTACTACAGCATGGCCAGTGAACTCAAAGCCACAGTTCGACGGCACGGCCAGTGAAAAGGTTAAAATAAAATTAGATACGGAATATTAGAGCTGAGGAAGGCTTCTTCAATGATAACATGGGTATCTGTGGGGAAATATGATTAATATGCAACTGCACCACATAGTTTTAACTCTGTTGAAAGATTGTAACTAAAAATACTTTTTCTTGACACTACTGAAAGAGTGCAACCAAAATGTCACAGTGCATGAAAATGAATGATATATGATTCAAAAATTTTAAAACTAAGTAATGTGCAAAATTTGGAACATTTCCTTCACAGACTTCCTCAATTTGCTCTCTGAGCCATCAGCAGTGAGGCAATTATGGTATTGTGCTGACTCTCTAGTTCACTGTACCATCACTACTGTGTCACCATCACTACCATGTCTTTGTTGAGGTGGAAAGCATGCTAAATGTGGTGAGGTTTGGTAAGGAAATGTGGTTCTGTTTTATGATTTTAACACGCTGAGGGGGACCAAGCTGACAATGCATCACTGGGAATCAGGACTCAGTACATCACTTGCTCTGGTGGTTCTATAACCCTTCAACAAAGTAGGTGACTCACACATTTTTATATTAATAGTTTTTCTTTAATTTGGCTTTATCAAATGTATTTATTTTGGCATACTTTTGTTAGGTATAAGTGTGGCGAGTTCCTATATGCCTGGTAAGGAAATGTTGATAAGCATTGAGTGTGTGTCAGTTGATAACCTCACCACATCTACCTATGCCCAGTAGGCCCATGTTAGCTCTACCCACACTCTTCAAATATTCAAGTAATGGCTTAACAGAATGTAAGGAAAGATAAACTGGAGTAATATTTATCTTGAAGAATACAGTGGACCCCCGGTTCACGATATTAATCTGTTCCTGAGAGCTCATCGTAAACCAAAATTATCGGAAAGCAAATCAATTTTCCCCATAAGAAATAATGGAAATCAAATTAATCCGTGCAAGACACCCAAAAGTATGAAAAAAAACTTTTACCACATGATATATTAAGTTTAATGCAATATAATAATTACAATAACAATAATAACAATAGAATAATCACAATAGAATAATTGACACTTACCTTTAATGAAGATCTGGTGATGATTGATGGGATGGGAGGAGGGGAGAGTGTCGAAGTTTTTAATGTTTAGAAGGGGAATCCCCCTCCATTAGGACTTGAGGTAGCAAGTCCTTTTCCGGGGTTACTTCCCTTCTTCTTTTAATGCCACTAGGTGAAGATTGAGACACTTATGCAGCATATGGGAATCTTTCCTGAATAAAGATTCCCATATGCTGCATAAGTGTCTCAATCTTCAACTTGTCGGTTTTTCAAACCATTCATCACAATGCCACTAGGACCAGCTTGAGAGTCACTGGACTTCTGTTGCACAACATATCTGTCCATTGATGCCTGTACCTCTCGTTCCTTTATGACTTTCCTAAAGTTGTTCCCAACATTGTCAGTGTACAGGTTGCCAACATGGCTTCCAGTAGCTGTTTCAGGGTGATTTTCATCAAAAAAGGTTTGCATTTCAAGCCACTTTGCACACATTTCCTTAATTTTAATAGTCATTAGCACCCTTGGTCTCGATGGGTTGGCACTAGAAGCTTTCTTGGGGCCCATAGTGACTTATTTTGCAGAAACAAGCACCAAAAACAGTGATAATATGGATAATATAGAATGTACCGAATGTATCCTTAGATGCGCGCACACTGGCTGGCTTGTAAACACTGGACATGTCTCGTACGAATCGTATTGCATACCGGGTTTTGTAACGGGAACCGAGGGAAATTTTTTGCAATATAATGCTTCAGATACCAGATTTATCGGATACCGATGGCTCCGCGAACCGGAGGTCCACTGTATTAAGAACTTGTTTGGCAAGTCTGCTGGTGTCTGGAACATAATCCTATTTTCCTTCAGAATTTTGCATAAAGCTATTTTTCATAAGGCATCAATTTTTAAGAACATATCCCAGCATTCTGAGGTTTGCTATTTACTACATAAATAACAATGGAATATGTAAAACAATCAATCACAATACAAAAAAAAATAATTAGAATTTTGCTGCTCAAAACTGCCATGGACATGCAAATGGACTTGCCTGAAAATTTTCCACAATTTGGGCACACTGTTAAAACTCTTCACTAGCAATGACCTAGTGAATGTTAGGCAATCATGTCTGATCCAAGTAAAAGGAGAATAGCTCCAGTTTCTCAGAGCAAGAACCCTTCACCAACCTTAAGGCACCCCCTTAAAAGAATATCTGAGTGTAAGTGTATGAATTAGGTAAATGACTTACAGTTTCACACATAGTCATCTGACAGCAGTCTTCAATATTAATGCTCACTCCATCATTACTGGACAACTCTGAACAAGGTGATGACTTGTTTCCAGAGCCATACTGCTTCTTGGGGCCAAATCGTTTCACTTTTCGAGGAGTATGTGCAGGCACTGTTGAAAAGAAGCATTAGTCAAAGTAAGTGTTTTGTATTTCAAACAAGATAAAATGCCCTAAAAATCTTCTTTTGTGCATTACTATACAGTAGGGCCCCACTTATACGGCTGGTTAGGTTCCAGGCTACCACCGTAAAGCGGAAACCGCCGTAAAGTGGAACATCCTTTTTTTCCACTTACAAATGCATACAAACACTAGATAACAAGTTTACACTAACATATATTAAGTTAGCAATAGAACCAGGCATCAAAAAACAATAAAAAAGTACAATACACACATAGTGCACTCATTACTTATCTTAAAATATTTATAGTCTTAATCTAGGGTGAGACAAGTAGTATTTATTGTAAGAAATCAAGTGTGGTATGTATGGTAGTCAGCCAGGCTACCATACCAGGCCACCCCACCCACACATACAATTCTGATATTTAAGCATCCCAGAGCGATAAAATGTATATACAGTTCACTCATTACTTACCTTAAAATATAGGGTGAGATGAGTAGTATTTATTGTAAAAAATCAAGTGTGGTATGTATGGTAGTCAGCCGGGCTACCATACCAGGCCAACCCACCTACACATAATATTCTATTACATTTAAGCATCCCAGAGCGATAAAATGTATATACAGTTCACTCATTACTTACCTTAAAATAGTTGTAGTCTTAATGTAGGGTCAGGAGTAAGTAAATGAGATAAAACGAATAAATGAGAGAGAGAAAGAATGAGTGCATGAGAGAGTACAGGCGCAGAGTTATGTAAACAAACCAGGCGAAGGTAAGTTTTGTAAACAAAGTGTACACGTCTGGTTTGTGTACAAGTTACATTGTGTACAGGTTGTCTCTACATTGATACGGTAGAATAAATAAAGAAGAACACTCCCATTCTCATGTAACATCATTTTGAGAAGAAATGATGCTCTGAGTGAAGGCAATGGAAATAAGTCACTCTGACTTTTTTGGGTTATCCTAGGTTCTCTACACATATGTTGTTATGTATGATAATCTATGTAACTGTATTTGTGTATACCTGAATAAACTTACTTACATACATACGAAAGGAATAATTTTCTACAGTTACCCCAGTAACACATTTTCTCTTATGTTAGATTAGAGAAAATGTTATTCTTGGCATCACTTGTACAAGTTATCTGGCTACCACATCTCATATTTATGTTTATTTATTCTATTGTAGGGTGTATTTATCATCTTTTTATGTTATGTATCGTGTTTATTATATAATTTTGAAAAAAATATCATAGATGGATTAATGAAAATGTGTATTTAACGTAATATACGACATTTAAATGAGACTCGATGATTATTATTATCATTACTAATATGACGTCTGGAGACATAAGACACTCTTACTGATTTTAATGTGTACCTGCATGCCAGCACAGTATGTAAGTTTATTTAAGTACAGGTATACATAAGTATAATTATCAGAGTATATATAATATATGAAATAACTTTTAAAAACATTTGAAATTTTGGAGTTTCCAGACAAAATGGAGAGACTTAGTGCTTACTGAGCTCACGAAGAATGTAAACAAACAGGGTGGGGCGCGGTGACTGTATTAGAAAGTCAGGTGGGGGGAGCCGTATAGCGAGTTTTGGTCATAATTTGAAATGACCGTATTAGCGGAACGCCGTAAAGTGAAACGCCGTAAAGTGGGGCCCTGCTGTACATGTACAGTAGATAACTACACTTTGCACAGAATATGTTCCAGAAAAACGGAGCTATACGTGAAAATGAGATAGAATGAATTTCTTATGGGAACAAGTAGGTTATGTTCTATGCCATCTCCAAAAATGCCAAAACAACTTTTCTTGCAAATACACAATTAACCTAAAATAATAAATTAAGTGTTGTACAATGATTTTAACCCTTTCAGGGTTGGTGCCGTACTAATACGGCTTGCGCGCCAGGGTTGGTGCCGTACTAGTAGGCATAAATTCTAGCGGCTTCAAATTAAGCGGGAAACAGCTGGTAGGCCTAGATGTGAGAGAATGGGTGTGCATGGTCGGTGTGCACGGTAGAAAAAAATTCTGGGACCCAGTGGCGCATTGTGGGAATGCCATTTTAGTAGACCTTGTTCACCATGCCTCGTGGTAAGAAGCTCCTCACTCCTCGGCGAATTGGGACACTTTTGTTCCCTAGTGACAGTTCTAATACAGATGGAAGTGCTAGTGAAGATGAGTTTCAAGGTTTTGGTGAGGTTGTGACCGAAACTAATGACCATAATACCAGTAATAGTGAGGAAAACCCAGACAACCCTCAGCCTTCCACCTCTGCTGCTGGGCTGTCTTGTTCACGTTCAGTTGTACCAGAATCAAAGACGAAACTCCTATTTTCCCAAATCCCGGACTCAGATGTGAGCATTGGTGATGATAGTGAGAGTGAATATGAACTACAAGCTCTTGAAAACAGTTCCAATAGTGATAATGAAGTGGAATATTCTCCAGTGAAGCGTCTGTATATACGACGATATATGCTATTCCAAGGGAAAAGAGTACATCTCGGAGTACATCCCGTAGCTGTACAACAAGAACAGACAGTGAAAATGAAGATGATAGTGTAGCAATTGGGATGGAAAATGTGCATGGTGGTGGTAGTGGTGGTGCCGGCCATGAGGCACCAGCAGTGGGCCATGCTGCCACCCACGCTGCCACCCACACCGCTGCCTCAGCTGATCTACAACAAAGGCCACCATCCCCCACCCACCCACCACACCAGCCTCCACAACCACAACCTCCTGTCAATATCCAGTACCCACCAGCAGACCACACCTGGGATTGGCAGGAAGCTGCCAATTTTGTTCCCAATCCCCATCACTTTGATGAAAGTCAAAGTGGAATACGGCCATCTTGTACACTTGGGAACAATGCCAGTGAACTGGAATGTTTTGAGTTATTCTTGGATGAACCCCTGATGGAAATTATTGTCAGGGAAAGCAACAGATACTACGAGTACACCATGGCAAACACAATACTTTCACCAAACTCATGCCTACACCAGTGGAAGGAGACAACTGTGGCTGAAATGTATCTTTTGTTTGCCACAATAATGCTTATGCCACATGTGTATAAGCAGTGTGAAATCATACTGGTCAACAGACCGCCTGATTGCAACCCCAGGTTTCAGTAATATAATAGGAGTGAATCGATTTGTGCTACTATTACGCATGCTTCACTTCTCAGACAAAACCAGGCCTGACAGAAACGGCACGTTATATAAGATTTGGAATGTGTTCATGTATCTGAACCAGAAATTCAGTATGTATTTTTATCCCTTCAGGAAGCTTGTTATTGATGAGTCTTTGATTCTGTTCAAAGGAAGACTCTCATTCAAGCAATACATACCAAGCAAGAGGAAACGCTTTGGTATAAAATTGTTTGTGCTTTGTGATTGTTACAGTGGTCTTGTATTGGATGTAATTGTGTACACTGGAAGTAATACATTGCGAGATACCAGGAAGTTACTGGGTATCTCCGGTGATGTGGTTAGAACAATGATGGAACCATATCTTGGTAAGGGACATATTTTATATACTGACAACTGGTACACAAGCCTTTTACCCAGTGATTTCTGGTGAGTGAACATGACAGATGTGTGTGGCACAGTGCGTGCAAATCGTAAACATATGCCCAGGTTCAACGCTGGCACTCATAGAGGTGAGGTGCAGGCCTTTGCTGCCAATGACATCACGGCATTTCGGTGGCATGACAAACGAGATGTCACACTGTTGTCATCAGTTCGCCCTAATGAAATGGCAGACACTGGCAGGCAGCATAGAGAAAGCAATGAACCCATTCTAAAACCTGCAGCTGTGATTGACTACACCCTCAATATGCATTCAGTGGATAAATGTGACATGCTGACTGGGTTTGCTGATTGTGTTCATAAGAGTTATAAGTGGTACATAAAACTCTTTTTCCATATTCTGGACATTTCCATGCTCAATGCTTATAATATATATAAGATGAGGACCAGAAACAAACCACCATATGGTGAATTTTGTTTGTCTGTCATCAGACAAATAATAATCAAGTACTTGCAATAGAAAACCGCCCATGTAATTATCAACAACCACCTTCTCGTCTGAAGCATGGTGATCACTTCCTAACAAAACTGCCTGCTACTGCTTTCAAGAAAAAGGGCTCAGAAGAAGTGTTACGTCTGTGCACATATAAAAAAGCGCCCACAACCACGCAGAGACACTCGTTTTATGTGTGAGGAGTGTAAAACACCATTGTGCATGACACCATGTTTCAAAGACTTCCACAGGCTGCAGAACTTCTAAAAACACATCCTGTGACTGTATATGTGTATATAAATATAGAAAAATAGTAATAAACAACATTTTGTATTGTTTGTTTGTGTAAATATGTTTTATAAACAAAATACTGACAACAGTGTTTATGCAGTTATTGGGTAGTATAGAAAAAGAAATAACTTACAAAATAGTGCTCATATTGGTCTCACAAGCCATAAAAGTTACTTTGAAAAAAAAAACTAAAAACTAATAGAAAACAGTACCTAAAAAAATAAATAAAGTAATACCGGGTGACCGGCAATCGGCGATGTTACTGTATGCCAGTCATTTTCTGTCAACTTCATGCCTCCATATCTCGGTAAGTATTGATTAGCCTATAAAATTCAGAAAAAAAAAACTGTTTTCATAAGAAAAAATAATTTTTTTTTTCCGAATTTTTACCGACCCTGGGAACAGGTTTGGGAGAGGGCTTGCTGACCCTGAAAGGGTTAAAAGTCAAGCAGATGTTATGGAGACACTAAAGCATGTTATTATAGTATAATACAGGATGATTTAGCCTAGCATAATCTAAGATGGTTGATGCTTCTTAAGTGTCTTGACGTCAGTGGAAACGCGTGGTGTGCCCCTACTGGGTCTCAGATGAGGTGGATGGGATGGATAAAGTAGAGGGCTAGGGTTTGTGGGATGAAGTGGATGACTGGCATTTGTGGGCTGAGGTCAATGCAGAGCTGTTACTTACAGGAGCCCTTAAGTATTCTGTCATGCATCTCCTGTATTTTACCCAGCAGTACTTTATACAGCTAATGGCAGGGCATCATTGCTTGGCCCAGTATCTATTTCACAGTAGTACTTAGATGGGTCAGAATCCTGCTCTCCTCCAATCCCTAGGTACCTTCCCCTCTTTCATACATTTATTAAACAAAAGTACCAACCACTCCAACACTATATCCCCCCCTGCTTTTAACATTTCTGTCACGATCCCATCAGTTCCAGCTGCTTTACTCCCTTTCATTCTACGTAATGCCTCACGTACCTCCCCCACACTTACATTCTGCTCTTCTTCACTCCTAAAAGATGGTATGCCTCCCTGGCCAGTGCATGAAATTACCACCTCCCTTTCTTCCTCAATATTTAAAAGTTCCTCAAAATATTCTCGCCATCTACCCAATACCTCAATCTCCCCATCTACTAACTCCCCTACTCTGTTTTTAACTGACGAATTCATACATTCCCTAGGCTTTCTTAACTTGTTTAACTCACTCCAATTTTTTTTCTTATTTTCATTAAAATTTCTTGACAGTGCCTCTCCCACTCTATCATCTGCTCTGCTTTTGCACTCTCTTACCATTCTCTTCACCTTTCTTTTACTCTCCATATACTCTGCTCTTCTTATAACACTTCTGCTATGTAAAAACCTCTCAAAAGCTAACTTTTTCTCTTTTATCACACCTTTTACTTCATCATTCCACCAATCACTCCTCTTTCCTCCTGCCCCCACCATCTTATAACCACAAACTTCTGCCCCACATTCTAATACCGCATTTTTAAAACTCATCCAACCCTCTTCAAAACCGCCATTACTCATCTTTGCATTAGCCCACCTTTCTGCCAATAGTCGCTTATATCTCACACAAACTTCCTCCTCCCTTAGTTTATACAATTTCACTTCCCTCCTCCTTGTTGTTGCCACCTTCCTCTTGTCCCATCTACCTCTTACTCTGTAGCTACAACTAAATAATGATCCGATATACAAATAACCCGCACATAAAAGAGAGAAGCTTACGACGACGTTTCGGTCCGACTTGGACCATTGACAAAGTCACACTAACCAGAGGTGGAGCAGGACGGCTATATATAGGCAGGAAGAGGTGGTGGTGGTAGTAGTAGTAGTACAAGAATTGTATATAATACCGACAAGATGAAATTAAAACACATGCACAACACCCGGGCATCCCCATCGTAGACGTTTCGCCATCAAGCCAGCCACTGGATGGCGAAACGTCCACAACAAAGACAACCACATGCCACCGCCAACTACCACCACCTCTTCCTGCCTATATATAGCCGTCCTGCTCCACCTCTGGTTAGTGTGACTTTGTCAATGGTCCAAGTTGGACCGAAACGTCGTCGTAAGCTTCTCTCTTTTATGTGTGGATTATTTGTGTATCGTTCCAGTCACGGTATTGTGCCTTTTTGTTATTTATTTAATGATCCAATATATCAGTTGCCCCTCTATAAACATGTACATCCTGGAGCCTACCCATCAACCTTTTATCCACCAATACATAATCTAACAAACTACTTTCATTACGTGCAACATCATACCTTGTATATTTATTTATCCTCTTTTTCATAAAATATGTATTACTTATTACCAAATCTCTTTCTACACATAGCTCAATTAAAGGCTCCCCATTTACATTTACCCCTGGCACCCCAAATTTATCTACTACTCCCTCCACAACATTTTTACCCACTTTAGCATTGAAATCCCCAACCACAAGTACTCTCACACTTGGTTCAAAACTTCCCATGCATTCACTCAACATTTCCCAAAATCTCTCTTTCTCCTCTACACTTCTCTCTTCTCCAGGTGCATATACGCTTACTATAACCCACTTTTCACATCCAACCTTTATTTTACTCCACATAATCCTTGAATTAATACATTTATAGTCCCTCTTTTCCTGCCATATCTTATCCTTCAACATTATTGCTACTCCTTCTTTAGCTCTAACTCTATTAGACCCCTGACCTAATCCCATTTATAACAAATCTTTGTTCTGACAATAGTATTAGGTACTGAATTTGTACTCACATTGTCACACACACACATAGACAGGTGAACATTTACACCTGCCTTGGAATATATACAAAGCATTTATAGATTTCAGCAATGTTTTGGATATGATGGAGGAGGAGGAGGAGGAGGATGATCATGATGTTGATGATGATGATGATGATGATGATGATGATGATGATGATGATGATGATGATGATGATGATGATGATGATGATGATGTTGATGTTGATGTTGATGTTGATGATGATGATGATGATGATGATGATGATGATGTTGTTGATGTTATTGATGATGATGTTGATGATGATGTTGATGTTGATGTTGATGTTGTTGTTGTTGTCGATGTTGTTGTTGATGTTGATAATGTTGATAATGTTGATAATGTTGATGTGTTGATGTTGATGATGTTGATGTTGTTGATGTTGATAATGTTGATAATGTTGATGTGTTGATGTTGATGATGTTGATGTTGTTGATGTTGATGTTGTTGATGTTGTTGTTGATGTTGTTGATGTTGTTGTTGATGTTGTTGATGTTGATGATGTTGATGTTGATGTTGTTGATGCTGTTGATGTTGATGATGATGTTGTTGTTGATGTTGTTGTTGATGATGATGTTGATGTTGTTGATGTTGATGTTGATGCTGTTGATGTTGATGTTATTGTTTGTTGATGTTGTTGATGTTGTTGATGTTGATGTTGTTGTTGTTGATGTTGATGTTGTTGATGTTGTTGTTGATGTTGTTGTTGATGTTGTTGTTGATGTTGTTGATGTTGATGTTGTTGATGTTGTTGTTGATGTTGTTGTTGATGTTGTTGATGTTGATGTTGTTGTTGTTGTTGATGTTGTTGTTGATGTTGTTGTTGTTGATGATGTTGTTGATGTTGTTGATGTTGATGTTGTTGTTGTTGTTGATGTTGTTGTTGATGTTGTTGATGTTGTTGTTGATGTTGTTGATGTTGTTAATGATGATGTTGATGTTGTTGTTTATGTTGTTGTTGATGTTGTTGTTGATGTTGATGTTCTTGATGTTGATGTTGATGTTGTCTGTCAAGCTCCCTGTTTATCCGACGACTGCATCATCACCTTTACTCATATCTGTCTGGATTTTTTGGGTTATCCTAGGTAATTTACACTATGTATACTTGTATTTATATGTACCTGTGAGACATAGATACAGAAAGAGAGACAGGGATAGACAGACACAAAGATAGAGATACACATAGATACAGACAGACAAATGGAGATGGAGCCAGGCCGCCAGCCAGCCGCCTGGCTGGCTGGCATAATCACAGATAATACCACAGACCATTACCCTACCTTCCTCATAACAAACCTTGGCAAATTAGCCCTAGATACTACTAAAGTCACTTTCAGACTTCACAATGAGGCAGCTATCAATAACTTCACAGCAGCAGTGATAAACATTGACTGGGACACTGAGCTAGAAATCTATACAGATATTGACGAATGTATTAATAATTTTCTAAAAAAGACCCAATACCTCTATAACAAGCACTGCCCTAAAAAAAACTAAACAGATGACTGCGAAGAGACTGAACAGTCCCTGGCTAACACCCAGTATCCTTAAATCCATAAATACAAAGCACCTATACGAAAAACAGTACAGAATGGGCCACATAACCAGAGACCAAACAAAACATTACTCGTCAATCCTAACCAGCCTAATAAGAAGAGCTAAAAAATTGTATTATGAGAACAGATTATCCAACTTACAAGGTGACATAAAAAAGACCTGGAAAATCCTATCAGAAATACTAGGAACAAAAAAGATAACACGAAAAAGCGAAATTGAATTAACAAAACCAGATGAACCCCAATTCCCACCTACTGAAACAGCAAACAGACTCAATGATTTCTTCTCCACTATAGGAAAAAACCTTGCCAATAAAATCCCAAGCTCAGATACCCCACCCAACGACTACCTCACTGGCAACTACCCGAACACACTATTCCTAGCTCCGACTAACCCAACTGAAGTCTCCCTTATTATCAACAAACTAAGAAACAAGACAGGAGATTTAACCCTTTGAGGGTTTTCGTCGTACTAGTACGTCTTACGTGTAGGGGTTTTTGACGTACTAGTACTCATAAATTCTAGCGGCCTCAAATCTAGTGGGAGAAAGCTGGTAGGCCTTCATATGAAAGAATGGGTCTATGTGGTCAGTGTGCACAGTCTAAAAAAAATCCTGCAGCACACAGTGCATAATGAGAAAAAAAAAACTTTGACCATTTTTTTTTAATAAATCAGCGACTTTGCAGTGTATTTTCGTATGGTATTTATTGTTGTATTCTAGTTTTCTTGGTCTCATTTTATAGAATGGAAGACATATTACAGAAATTGAGATGATTTTGACTGGTTTTACAATGAAAAGTGCCTTGAAATTGAGCTCAAAGTAGCAGAAATGTTCGATTTTTACCAAACTTCAAAAGTAAACAAATCGTGCCAAGCGTGCAATACACGTCAACTGGTGAGTCTAATATTCTCTCACAACTGCACCAATAATATTTATACCATTTTTTACACTAATGCAGTAGTCTGCATAACAGTAAATCTTATATTTTTTGTGAAAATAAAAATTCAAAGTGGAAAGCAAAAGAATATAAGAGGGGCCTTGAGACGTGACTAATGACTAGAGGAAATGTCATTTTAGTGCCAGGAATGTCTTTCTTGTTTATTCTGGACCCTATTCGGAAATTGGCATCTTTTGAAATTTGTGAGAAATTGGCAAAATTGCTAAATTCTGACCACTGTACTGGATAGTTGAATTTCATAAATGAGTGGTTTCTTGCACCCATTCGATAGAAAAAATGGAGTTCTAGCGAAATATTCATGTTTTTCGTCGACTAGTGCAGTGAAATTGGCCGAAAATGGGGCTCAAAGTGGGCAAAATCGCCGATGCGTAAACATCGCCGAGACCGCTAACTTTGCGAGAGCATAATTCCGTAAGTTCTCTATCAAATTTCAAACTTTTGGTGTCTTTATGATCAGGAAAAGATTCTCTCTTTCCATAAGAAAAAATAATTTTTTTTTTTTTTTAAATTTGGCCGACCCTGAGAACGAGTTTCGGAGAGGGCCTGTCGACCCTCAAAGGGTTAAATACCTTACCACCCATTATATACAAAAAAGTATCACAGGTGCTATTACCAATCATTGCAACACTCTAACAAATCCATTGAATCCTCTACCTTTCCTACAGTTCTCAAAATAGCAAGGGTCACCCCAATCCATAAAGGAGGAGACCACACAGACTTGAATAACTATAGGCCAATATCCAACTTACACCCTCTCTCTAAAATCTTTGAAAAATTAATCCATAAGCATATCTATTCCTACCTTATCTCCCACAACATACTCGACCCCTGTCAGTTTGGGTTCAGGCCTAATAAAAATACTAATGATGCTATTATCCACATGCTAGAACATATTTATACAGCAATAGAGAAAAAAGAAGTCTCACTGGGGATCTTCATTGACTTATGTAAAGCTTTCGAAACAGTTGACCATGACTTGCTCCACATAAAATTGTCGCACTATGGTATAAGAGGGCACTCCCTCAACTACCTAAAGTCATACCTCAGCAACAGAAGCCAATATGTGTACATAAATGGGGCAAACTCTTCCGCACAGCTAATTACAGTTGGTGTCCCACAGTGAAGTGTCCTAGGCCCTCTTCTCTTTCTCCTATACATAAATGACCTACCAAATGCATCGCAACTACTCAAACCCACACTATTTGCAGACGACACTACATACGTCTACTCTCACCCAAGCCCAGTCATGCTAGCCAATACTGTAAATACCGAATTACAGAAAATATCAACCTGGATGAGGACCAACAAACTTACTCTAAACATTGACAAAACCTACTACATTCAGTTTGGTAACAGAGCTACAGATGTGTCTCTTAACATAATGATAAATGGATCACCTATCACAAAACTCACAGAGGGAAAATTCTTAGGAATCCACCTTAATAATAGACTCAAATTTCAAACACATATACAACAAACTTCCAAAAAAATTTCCAAGACCGTAGGCATACTATCGAAGATACGGTACTATGTTCCACAGTCAGCCCTCCTGGCCCTATATCACTCACTTATTTACCCCTATCTCACCTATGGAATTTGTGCATGGGGCTCAACAACAATAAACCATCTCAGACCACTAATCACCCAACAAAAGGCTGCAGTCAGAATAATAACAAATTCCCACTACAGACAGCACACTCCACCAATATTCAAAACTCTAAACCTACTCACAATACAAAACATTCATACTTATTACTGCACCTACTACATACATAGAACACTTAACTCTGACATAAACCCTCCCCTCAAACATCTCCTTACCAACCTCAACAGAACACATGACCATAACACAAGGCACAGATCACTCTTTGATGTTCCTCATGTCCATCTCACGCTATGCAAAAACTCAATGCACATAAAAGGCCCTAAAATCTGGAATTCATTACCTGTGAATATAAAAGAAACACTGTCTGTTTATAAATTCAAGTCTCTTCTCAAAAATCACTTACTCACCCACAACTAAATAAATACTGAATAATTGTATCTCATAAATTGTATCTCATATATGTATCTCATTATTGTATCTCATAAATGTCAACCTGTGACCCAATCAAACTTTGTTACTATTTAACTTCATTACCTAACAGAATACTCCATTCTACTGATTACACAGCAACACAGTAAATGACCATATGACCTGTCTTTGTAATACTCATTTGTACTAAATTGTTATCTGTTTTACAATAATTTTTGTACCACTGAATATATCATTGCTTAGTTAATCTTAAAGCCTGCCCATAATGCTCTGCATACAAGGGGCTGCGGCATGCTGCACTTTAAAAATTGTATTCCTTGTACTTCTCTGTATCATGTTCAAATTAATAAATAAAATAAATGATGAGAACTTTTTGCATGCATTTTCCTACAGACTGGGATGAATCACTGCCTTTGTTGCTGTTTTCAATAAGAGAAACGGTGCAGGAGTCTACTGGATATAGTCCGTTTGAGCTGATCTTTGGGCACAATGTACGAGGTCCTCTTCGGGTGCTCAAAGAAGGATGGATGGGAGAAGACGTTAACTCAACACTCTACAACCCGTCTTCAAGGTTGCAGGTGGCATGTCGGTTAGCCAAGGCTAACCTAAAGGCAGCTCGAAATAAGATGAAACAGCGGTATGACAGAAATGCACAATTCCTCTCCTTCCATCCAGGAGACAAGGTGTTGGTGTAGGAATCTATACCTGGCCACACCTTGAAAGCTAGATTTACAGGACCTATGCAAATTGTAAGTTATCTGATGTACATTATGTGGTAGCTCCCCTTGATAAGACCTCAAAAACTAAAACTTACCACATTAATCAATTAAAATCTTTCCATACACCAGATAAAGTCCCAGTAATGACTCTGTCCTCTACCTCTGAGGATGACTCTGACTCTTTGCCCTTTATTTCTGAAATTAATATCAAACTTCCAAACTCTGTCCTCCTCAAGGACCCTAGCCCTTTAATGGTGGGGCTATCTGAAACTCAGGCAACAAGTTTAACTGCTCTTCTACAGTCAAACCCTGATATTTTTTCGAATGTGCCAAAAAAATGTACGCTAGGTTATCATGATGTAGATGTGGGAAACTCTAAACCTATTAAACTCTCCCCCTACAGAGCTAATCCTGAAAAGCAGAAGCTACTTCAGCGGGAGGTAGAATTTCTGTTAGAGCATGGGTTAGTGGAGGAGTCATCTAGTCTATGGGCTTCACCGTGCATCCTTGTTAAAAAAGCTGATGGAGGTTTTCGTATGTGTACAGACTACCGTAAGGTGAACGAGGTCACAATCACAGATGCTTACCCTCTTCCTCGTCTGGATGACATAATCAACTTTGTGGGTAAGGCTACTTTTGTGTCCAAGTTAGATCTCCTTAAAGGTTACTATCAGGTACCTTTGATGGATAAGGCGAAGGAAATCTCTGCCTTCGTAATTCCAGGTTATTATCAATATACAGTTATCCCCTTCGGAATGAAAAACTCCCCCTCTTCATTCCAGAAACTTATCCATCAGGCTATTAAAGGACTTGAAGGCACAGCAGCGTACCTGGATGATATTGTTGTGGTGTCTGATACTTGGGATCAACACCTATTTAGACTTAAGGCTCTTTTTGAGACCTTTCAGAGTTCCCATTTAACTGTTAATTTATCTAAGTCTTCCTTTGGCCAGGCCACTGTTATTTTTCTAGGCCATGAAGTAGGTAGTGGTAAAGCTGCTCCTAAATTTGCTAAAGTTCTTGCCATTAAAGATTATCCAGTTCCATATGATAAGAAATCTCTTCAATGTTTCCTAGGCATGATAGGATTTTACAGGAGATTCTGTAAGAATTTTTCAGATATTGTAGCCCTTCTTACCTCTCTTACCAGTAACAAAGTTCCCTTTAATTGGACCCCAGAATGTCAAGGTGCTTTGGACAAAGCAAAAAGATTATTGTGTACTGCACCCATTCTTTTGTCTCCAGACTTTTCCAAACCTTTCTTATTACAGGTTGATGCTTGTGAGTCTGGGGTTGGGGCAGTACTGTTGCAAAACGGGGACGAGGAGTTGCAGCCTGTAGCCTTCTTCTCTGCCAAGTTCCAGCCGCATCAGAGGGCTTACTCTACCATTGAAAAAGAAGCCCTCGCGCTGGTACTGGCTTTGGAGCACTTGATGTTCACGTGGGCCAGACTTCGCAGGTGGTCACTGTCTATAGTGACCACAACCCTCTACTATATCTTCAAGCCATGAAGAACCACAATACGAAGCTCATGAGATGGAGTCTACGACTGCAACCCTATTCTGTTAAAATCTTGCATATTGCCGGCAAAGAAAATATGTTGGCAGACTCTTTATCTAGAGTCTAACAATATTATTATACATTATAATTATAATTATATATTAGGTTAGGATGTGTTAGGTTACTTGTGGTAACCCCTTCCAAGCTCTTTTTTTTCATCCCCTGGTGTGGGTTTTTTTTTTTCAGTGAGGGGATGCGGGCTACCGTCCGCGCGTGTCTTGGACCTATATTAGCCCGACTGTCTGCTGTCTCGCTCCGAGTTTAGGGTTTGGCTTTTTGTCATGAGAAAAGCTGAGCTCTATCTAAGAGTTGGATGGTTGAGAGGAAAGGCGGTCCCATTATTTTATGTCATGGCGGCACGGTTACCATTGGGAGGTGGGAGCCTAATCCTGAGCCCTCTCGGGGTGGGGGGGTGGTATGCAAAGAGTACATAACCTTTATTCCGTGCATGTACACACCCTCATTTACAGGCTATCTCCCCCAACCAGCGAACCAGGGGACTAAGGGTTGGCGGTGGGGCCCCGTCGTTCAACCAGTACCCAGGTTCCAGCCAATGAGAAGATGGTTTTGGCAATCACAGAGGTTATGTGGGTACCACTCTCCTGTCTGCCCTTGTCATTCCCATTCTAGAGCTGGTTGAAGCATGGTCTGCTCTCTAGTGGCTTCTATTCTGCCTTGCTTACCGTGGAGTGCACTAATACCTATTGTTGTATATAGTGTACATATTTCTGTTTTAAAAATGTTTTAAATGTTTTAAAATGTTTTAAAAATGCAGTATTAGAATGTGGGGCAGAAGTTTGTGGTTATAGGAGGGTGGGGGCAGGAGGAAAGAGGAGTGATTGGTGGAATGATGAAGTAAAGGGTGTGATAAAAGAGAAAAAGGTAGCTTATGAGAGGTTTTTACAAAGCAGAAGTGTTATAAGAAGAGCAGAGTATATGGAGAGTAAAAGAAAGGTGAAGAGAGTGGTGAGAGAGTACAAAAGGAGAGCAGATGAAAGAGTGGGAGAGGCACTGTCAAGAAATTTTAATAAAAATAAGAAAAAATTTTGGAGTGAGTTAAACAAGTTAAGAAAGCCTAGGGAAAGTATGGATTTGTCCGTTAAAAACGGAGTAGGGGAGTTAGTAGATGGGGAGAGGGAGGTATTAGGTAGATGGCGAGAATATTTTGAGGAACTTTTAAATGTTGAGGAAGAAAGGGAGGTGGTAATTTCATGCACTGGCCAGGGAGGTATACCATCTTTTAGGAGTGAAGAAGAGCAGAATGTAAGTGTGGTGGAGGTACCTGATGGGATCATGACAGAAATGTTAAAAGCAGGGTGGGATATAGTGTTGGAGTGGTTGGTACTTTTGTTTAATAAATGTATGAAAGAGGGGAAGGTACCTAGGGATTGGCGGAGAGCATGTATAGTCCCTTTATATAAAGGGAAAGGGGACAAAAGAGATTGTAAAAATTATAGAGGAATAAGTTTACTGAGTATACCAGGAAAAGTATACGGTAGGGTTATAATTGAAAGAATTAGAGGTAAGACAGAATGTAGAATTGCGGATGAGCAAGGAGGCTTCAGAGTGGGTAGGGGATGTGTAGATCAAGTGTTTACATTGAAGCATATATGTGAACAGTATTTGGATAAAGGTAGGGAAGTTTTTATTGCATTTATGGATTTAGAAAAGGCATATGATAGAGTGGATAGAGGAGCAATGTGGCAGATGTTGCAAGTTTATGGAATAGGTGGTAAGTTACTAAATGCTGTAAAGAGCTTTTATGAGGATAGTGAGGCTCAGGTTAGGGTGTGTAGAAGAGAGGGAGAATACTTCCCGGTAAAAGTAGGTCTTAGACAGGGATGTGTAATGTCACCATGGTTGTTTAATATATTTATAGATGGGGTTGTAAAAGAAGTAAATGCTAGGGTGTTCGGGAGAGGGGTGGGATTAAATTATGGGGAATCAAATTCAAATGGGAATTGACACAGTTACTTTTTGCTGATGATACTGTGCTTATGGGAGATTCTAAAGAAAAATTGCAAAGGTTAGTGGATGAGTTTGAGAATGTGTGTAAAGGTAGAAAGTTTGAAAGTGAAAATAGAAAAGAGTAAGGTGATGAGGGTATCAAATGATTTAGATAAAGAAAAATTGGATATCAAATTGGGGAGGAGGAGTATGGAAGAAGTGAATGTTTTCAGATACTTGGGAGTTGACGTGTCGGCGGATGGATTTATGAAGGATGAGGTTAATCATAGAATTGATGAGGGAAAAAAGGTGAGTGGTGCGTTGAGGTATATGTGGAGTCAAAAAACGTTATCTATGGAGGCAGGGAAGGGAATGTATGAAAGTATAGTAGTACCAACACTCTTATATGGATGTGAAGCTTGGGTGGTAGGTGCAGCAGCGAGGAGACGGTTGGAAGCAGTGGAGATGTCCTGTCTGGGGGCAATGTGTGGTGTAGATATTATGCAGAAAATTCGGAGTGTGGAAATTAGGAGGTGTCGAGTTAATAAAAGCATTAGTCAGAGGGCAGAAGAGGGGTTGTTGAGGTGGTTTGGTCATTTAGAGAGAATGGATCAAATTAGAATGACATGGAAAGCATGTAAATCTATAGGGGAAGGAAAGAGGGGTAGGGGTCATCCTCGAAAGGGTTGGAAAGAGGGGGTAAAGGAGGTTTTGTGGGCGAGGGGCTTGGACTTCCAGCAAGCGTGCATGAGCTTGTTAGATAGGAGTGAATGGAGACGAATGATACTTGGGACCTGACGATCTGTTGGAGTGTGAGCAGGGTAATATTTAGTGAAGGGATTCAGGGAAACCGGTTATTTTCATATAGTCGGACTTGAGTCCTGGAAATGGGAAGTACAATGCCTGCACTTTAAAGGAGTGGTTTGGGATATTGGCAGTTTGGAGGGATATGTTGTGTATCTTTATACGTATATGCTTCTAAACTGTTGTATTCTGGGCACCTCTGCAAAAGCAGTGATAATGTGTGAGTGTGGTGAAAGTATTGAATGATGATGAAAGTATTTTCTTTTTGGGGATTTTCTTTCTTTTTTGGGTGACCCTGCCTCGGTGGGAGACGACCGACTTGTTGAAAAAAAAAAAAAAATTCTGTTCTAAATTGGTGAAGGATAATATAAGTCAAAAGTTTTCTGCTGTGTTTATTTTGCTCCCTTTACACCCAGGATAACAGGCCTTTGGGACTCCTGGGTTGTAATACCAGTTTGTAGTGATATGTTAAAAAGATTAGCCAAAGGTATGCTAAGTTCCTCTTTACATTCCTTTAACACCCTTGTAAACAGTTCATCAGGGCCTGGGGATTTGTTAGGTTTTAGTTTCTCTATTTGTCTGAGGACCATGTCACTAGTTACCGCAATAGTACATAGTTTATTATCCTGTTCTACATAATCTCTTATTTCAGGAGTATCGCTAGTATTTTCCTGGGTGAAAACTGAGAGGAAGTAGGTACTGAGAATTTTACACATATCCTTATCCTTGTCAGTGATCTGACCAGAGTTACTCTTAAGTGGGCCAATCTTGTCCCTAATCTTACTTCTGTATACCTGCAAGAACCCTTTTGGGTTAGTCTCTGAATCCCTTGTGACCTTAGCCTCATAATCTCTTTTTGCTTTTCTTATTCCTTTCTTTATTTCTCTCTTTAATTGAATATATTGATTTCTTAACTGCCCAACCCCTTTTGATATGCCTATATATGCCTCTCTTTTGACCAATGAGATGTTTCAATCTATTGTTCATCCATTTGGGATCATTTTTGTTAGATCTAATTTCCCTACTCAGAACAAAAGTTGTCTGGGCAGCTAGAACTATGCTCTGAAAAATGTCATATTGGTAACCAAGATCACCTACCTGACTCATAGTTAGGACATTCCAATTTAGCCCACCCAGGTAATTTTTCAGTCCCATGAAGTCAGCCAAGCGAAAATCTGGGACAGAGATTTGATTGCAGTTATCGGGGTAATTCCACGATATATTGAAACTAAGTGATTTGTGATCACTTTCCCAAGCTCATCATTAACCTCAAGATTATTAATTAGTGAATCTTTGTTGGCAAGAACCAAGTCAAGCAGATAGTTTCCTAAGTTTGTTAGTGACGAATTTGCTTACCAATGTGGTCTTAGGAATGGAACTCCATCGTAAGTGAGGAGAGACTGTATTACTGAAGGCCAGGGAAGAAATTAAGAGATCTGTGGACCAGTATGACATGATACTATACTTATACAAATGTGGCATATGCATTATTGTGGTAAAAAATAAACAAATCTCAGCCACACTTGTCTCCTTCCTCTGGTGTAGTCATTCGTGACTGTGGTGAAACCATTGTACTGGCCATGGTATAATCAAGTACTTGTTACTTTCCCTGACAACAATTTTGTCAAAGAAGACTTCAAAGAATTCCGGTTCACTTGCAGTGTTCTTAAGGGTACAATTTGGCAGGATTCTAGTGACTATCATCAAATTGATGGGAACTGAGCACAAAATTTGCATTTTGCTGCCAATCCCAGATGCAGTTTGTTGGTGGATACCGGACATTAGTTGCTGGTTGTGGTTGTGGTGTGTGGCTGGTTGAGGATGCCCTGGGTCATGGACGTGCTGAGTCAGTGGTGTGGCTTCCAGCCTGGGCTTTGCTGGTGCTGCACCCAGCATGGCACCACCACCTACTTATATGTGCGATCTATTATCCATCCCAACTGTAGCCACATCTTTGTCACTTTCCTTGTCTGTTTCAGGTTTAGGACCATGGGATGTACTCCAGGATGTACCCCGTCCCCTTGGGATTGCATATGGCACACTACCAAACCACAAGCAGCATCATATAAACCAACGCTTCAGTGATGAATATTCTTCGTCACTGTCGCTACTCGAATGGTAATCAAGAGCAGTAAAATCAAAGCCACATCAGTGTCATCACCATTGCTCACATCTGAGGTCTGGCCATAGGAAAATATAAGCTTATGCTTATGGCAAGGTACAAATGGTCATGACCCAGACGAACCAGCACCAGAGGTGGAAGGTTGAGGGTCATCAAGGCTTTTGGCACTATTTTCAATATCACAAATTTTTGGTCACAAATTCTTCAAAACCATAGAATTCCTCTTCACTTCCACTTCCATCTGTGTTAGAACTGTTACTTGGGAAGTGGAGATTCCTAATTCGACAGGGAGTGAGGTTTGTGCTACTGTGAGGCATGGTGAACAAAGTGTACTGAGATGGCATTCCCACAATGCAATGCTGTGCACACTGACCACAAAGACCCATTCTCACATGTGTAAGCCTATGAGCCTTCTCACACTAAATCTGAAGCTGCTAGAATTTTGGCATAGTACTATGGCACAGACAGTGACCTCAAAGCCATAGTTCCATGGCACAGATGGCAAAGTGGTTAAGTTTCATCTCCAAATTAATTGCTTTTGCACCATTGTAAAGTCAAAATATCTTAAGTCGAACCACTTGAAGTTGAGGAGCACTTTTACTCTCATACAATCCCCTTTTTGTTTTCATGGATAATGTTCTTTGTTTTCATAGATGCCTCATTGCACCACCCATCTTTTATCCCCTCGTCAAATCTCTGGTTCACTTCATCTTTCATAGACCTGTCTGCCAACAAGTTCACTCCCAAACAATCAAACACATTTACTTCCTCCATACTCCCTCCTTCCAATCTGATATCCAATCTTTGATTATCTAGGTTTTTTGTTACCCTCATCCCCATGCTCTTTTCTATGCTCACTTTTAATTTCCTTATTTTACATACTCTTCCAAATTTGTCTGCTAACCTCTATAACTTCTCATAAAAATCTCCCAAAAGCACAGTATCATTGGCAAAAAGTAACTGACAACTCCCATTTTGTATTGGATTCTTTATCTTTTAATCCCACACCTCTCCCCAACAGCCTAATATTCACTTCTTTTACAACCCCATCTATAAATATGTTGAACCAGTGACATTACTGAAAAATAATATCCCTTTCTCCTACATATTCTAATCTAAGCCTCACTATCCTCTTAAAAACTGCTTTAAGAAAAAACCTACCACCTATTCCATACACTTGCAACATCTGCTACATTGTTTCCCTTTCCACCCTATCATATGCCTTTTCTAAGACAGATTACATGCCTTTCATATGCTTTGTCTAAACACATTATTACTATTATTATTAATTCATACAGTACCTGGGATATGGGAGACAATGATTCAAGGAAGAGAAGGGTAGGTGCAATTACAGACGAACAGGTAAGATAAATACAATGGACTCCCACTTCAAAGTGTGGGCCCATAACTTAAAAATTATATTTACCTTGTTTATGAATACTTGGCTTCCTTTGGTAAAACAGTTTCACAAGAAGAAGAGCTGTTGAAAACATGAATATTGTACAGAGCACTCCAAGCACAATAATAACCCAAAGTAACTGGGCTTCATTACACCTAAAAATAAATGAAAATATTTTAGAGTGCATCACATACAAAAATAAATATAATGAATTTAATATTTGCTTTTCTGCTACATTAGAAAGCAGTACAGATATTAATCCTTTCAGGGTCCAGAGGCCAAATTTCCAAGTGCACACCAGTGTCCAAGAATTTTCAAAAAATAATTTTATTTTTTCTTATGAAGTGGTAGAGAATCTTTTTCTGAAGGTAATAAAACAAAAAGTACGAAATTTGATGGAAAATTGACGAAATTACGCTCTTGCGAATTTTGATGTGTCGGCGATACTTATGCATTGGTGATTTTGCCGACTTTGACTCCCATTTTAGGCCAATTACCTTATTCCAGTCAACCAAATTCTTAGCTATTTTACTAGTATTACTTCTATTCTATCGACTGAGCACAAGAAATTGCCAACTCAACTGTTTCAACTACAAAATAAAGTGAATGGAAACTGGTAATTTGGCCAATTTAGTGCAAAGTTCAAATTATTCCAATTTCAAAATAGGGTCCAGAATAAACAATGCAGGCATTCCTGGCACTAAACTAACATTTCCTCTGTTCATTAGTTATGTTTTCAGGCTTTACAAATGAATTCCATTTTGATTTTTAATTCACGTAATGAATTTTTATTCAAACCAAAAAATAGAAGATTTACTGTCATGCAGTATTGTAATAATTGTATAAATAATATCAGCACATTTGTGAACGTATATTAGACCCATCAGCTGGCGTGTATCAGACATGTGAGGTCATTTGTTTACTCTTGCCATTTCTGCTACTTTGAGCTCAGTTTCAAGCCATTTTCAGTACTAAAACCAATCAAAATCATCTCTATTTCTATAATATGTCTTCCATTCTATCAATTGCGACCAAGAAATCGCAAATACAGCTATAAAAATACATTTGAAAAACACTGCAAAGTTGCTGTTTTAATCGAAAATTACGGTCTCAGTTTTTTTCTCTCATTATGCACTGTGTGCTGCAGGATTTGTTTTATGTGGTGCACACATACCACATAAATGTATTCTCTTATATCTAGGCCCAAATTTACCGCTCACAGCTTATCAGAGTGAGCTGAGCTCATGGTGTAGATCTACGGTTTGGACCCTCAACGTAAAGCCGTAGATCTATGGCATGGACCCTGAAAGGGTTAATCCTGCCAAGAAAAGAAAAAGACTGTCAAAATTAAACCCTTGCCTACCTTAATCATTAGTTCAAAGAGGAAAATTCATGCTTCACAGGCTATATACATATTATTATTATAATCATGGGGGAGTGCTAAACCGGTAGGGCTATACAGCACATGGGGGGAGAGGATAGAAGCTATTCAAGCTCAATTCAGGGAACCGGAGCACAAATCCAATTCCCTAGATCAAGAGCCCCTCGCTAGTGTTAAGGAACCTCCTTTGAGGGGGGCTCTACAAATAGTTAATAAAAAATTGTAAATACTCTACAATGAAGTTTCTTGAACTTCTAAACATACTAGACTATCTTTTACCTTTTCTTTAACATCAGTGAAGTGCATGGAGACAACACGAGGGTAATATTCATTATTCAAATATTTCACTCTGAGCACAGTAAATACACTGAGGGGTGCAGCTCTCTCAGTATATATAAACACACACTGATACCTATTACTGAGATTAAAGTACAGTATTCTTGATGTTAGTGCTAAGATAAATTGCAGCCATATGCAGGTGATATTCCTTAAACCTAACTATATGTATATATTTGACTGTATACAGGTAACACTCATGAAAGTATGCTGTTTTACCAATTTGCTTAGCTTAATAATAATACAAACTATAATGAAGTTTGTTTTTTCAATAAACCAGTCATATCCCACAAAGGCAGGGTGATCTAAGAAGAAAAATGATAGTTTCTCTTTTTAAATTTAGTGCTGTATACAGGAGAAGGGGTTACTAGCCCTTCACTCCCAGCATTTTAGTCACCTCTTATGACACGCATGGCTTTCAGACAAAGAATTCTGTTCCACTTCCCCATGGAGAACAAAAGAAAGTATTCTTCAGAAACTGCAAGCCTCATTCAAGGATGTGAAAAGTCAACATGGTTGTTTAATGCATTTACAAATGGGGTTTAAAAAGAACAAGTGCTTAAAAGATAATAAATTTGATGACAGTGTATTCGGAAAATTTACATGAGATGCTGCAAAGGTTGACAGAGGAACTTGAGGTTTACAAAAGCGTACGAAAATGAACACAGAAATGAGCAAGGTGATAAAAGCAATGAAAGACTGGGCATCAGAATAGAGGAAAGGAGTATGGAGGAACTGAATGTATCTAGATACTGCATTTGGGACTAGATGTATCTGCAGATAAATCTAAGTAAGACAAGGAAAAAAGGGTTAATTGCAATGTTAAGGAGTCTGCAGAAAGAGACTTTTCAATTAATGTACAAAGGTTAATTTTTTTTTTTTAACACGCCAACCGACTACCACCAAAGCAGGGTAAATGTAAATGTATCAGACTAAAATTGTTGCATAACTTGTATGGATGTGAGATATGGTCTTGCGATTGTTGCAGTGAGGAGGAGGCTAGAGGCAGTGAAATTGTCATGTTTGAGAGTGAAGGAGTGAAGAAATTAGATGATGATGTGGTGGAATAGAAAGTGTAATTCAGAGAGAAGTGGGTGGATTGCTGACATGTTATTGTCATTTAGATAGGGTAAGGAATCACTGGTTGAGCAAGTATGCATAAATCTGGAGTAGATGGAAAGGGGGTGCAGAATACATCCCAGAAATTGTTAGAATAAGGTTTAAAACAGGAGGGACATTAACATCAAGTAGGCATATGTGAGCATTTTAGACTGGATTGAATGGAGACATGCAATTTCTGGAATTTGATGTGCTGTTGAAGAGTGAGAATATTAACATCAATGAAGGAAACCAGGAAAACTGGTTTGTCAGACTTGAGTTCTGAAGGTGAAAAGTATAGTGCCAACACTAATTAATAATATTATTAATAATAATAATAATAATAATAATAATAATAATAATAATAATAATAAATAATAATACAGTGGAAACTCTACTTGTGAGTTTAATCCGTTCCATGACCTTGCTTGCAGTTGGATTTGCTCGTTTGCAGAGTCAATTTTCCTCATTTAAATTAATTGAAATGCAATTAATCCATTCCAATGGAATTCTCCACTTCAATAATTTCGCTAATATCAACTCTACGGCTTATTTATCTATCTCACTTCATCTAATGTGACATATTGAACAATATAATATCATCTATACGGTTTATTTATCTATCACAGTTCATCTAATATGACATAACAAACAATATAAATAACAGAAACATGATATATACTCTAGAATGAATAAGGCATTATGTAACAGCTGGAGGCAGCCACAACCGCTTCCTCTTTGTTGTGGTAAACACTGCCACCTAGTGACAGCCTTTTGAAGCCATCTATTATTATAATTATTATATGTAGTACATTATTATTATATTCTTTCTTTCTTTCAACACACCGGCTGTATCCCACCGAGACGAGGTGGCCCAAAAGGAAAAATGAAAGTTTCTCCTTTTACATTTAGTAATATATACAGGAGAAGGGGTTACTAGCCCCCTGCTCCCGGCAATTTAGTCACCTCTTACAACACGCATGGCTTACAGAGGAAGAATTCTGTTCCACTTATTATTATATATTATTACAGTGGACCCCTGCATAACGATCACCTCCCAATGCGACCAATTATGTAAGTGTATTTATGTAAGTGCGTTTGTACGTGTATGTTTGGGGGTCTGATATGGACTAATCTACTTCTCAATATTCCTTATGGGAACAAATTCGGTCAGTATTGGCACCTGAACATACTTCTGGAATGAAAAAATATCGTTAACCGGGGGTCCACTGTATTACATAAGTATTATTATTACATAAGTATTATTATTATATATGTATTATTATTATATTTTTTTTTTCAACAAGTCGGCCGTCTCCCACCGAGGCAGGGTGACCCAAAAAAGAAAGAAAATCCCCAAAAAGAAAATACTTTCATCATCATTCAACACTTTCACCACACTCACACATTATCACTGCTTTTGCACAGGTGCTCAGAATACAACAGTTTAGAAGCATATACGTATAAGATACACAACATATCCCTCCAAACTGCCAATATCCCAAACCCCTCCTTTAAAGTGCAGGCATTGTACTTCCCATTTCCAGGACTCAAGTCCGACTATATGAAAATAACCGGTTTCCCTGAATCCCTTCACTAAATATTACCCTGCTCACACTTCAACAGATCGTCAGGTCCCAAGTACCATTCGTCTCCATTCACTCCTATCTAACACGCTCATGCACGCTTGCTGGAAGTCCAAGCCCCTCGCCCAAAAAACCTCCTTTACCCCCTCTTTCCAACCCTTTCGAGGACGACCCCTACCCCTCTTTAATTCCCCTATAGATATATATGCTTTCCATATCATTCTACTTTGATCCATTCTCTCTAAATGACCAAACCACCTCAACAACCCCTCTTCTGCCCTCTGACTAATGCTTTTATTAACTCCACACCTTCTCCTAATTTCCACACTCCAAATTTTCTGCATAATATTTACACCACACATTGCCCTTAGACAGGACATCTCCACTGCCTCCAACCGTCTCCTCGCTGCTGCATTTACCACCCAAGCTTCACATCTATATAAGAGTGTTGGTACTACTATACTTTCATACATTCCCTTCTTTGCCTCCATAGATAACGTTTTTTGACTCCACATATACCTCAACGCACCACTCACCTTTTTTCCCTCATCAATTCTATGATTAACCTCATCCTTCATAAATCCATCCGCCGACACGTCAACTCCCAAGTATCTGAAAACATTCACTTCTTCCATACTCCTCCTCCCCAATTTGATATCCAATTTTTCTTTATCAAAACCATTTGATACCCTCATCACCTTACTCTTTTCTATGTTCACTTTCAACTTTCTACCTTTACACACATTCTCAAACTCATCCACTAACCTTTGCAATTTTTCTTTAGAATCTCCCATAAGTACAGTATCATCAGCAAAATGTAACTGTGTCAATTCCCATTTTGAATTTGATTCCCCATAATTTAATCCCACCCCTCTCCCGAACACCCTAGCATTTACTTCTTTTACAACCCCATCTATAAATATATTAAACAACCATGGTGACATTACACATCCCTGTCTAAGACCTACTTTTACCGGGAAGTATTCTCCCTCTCTTCTACACACCCTAACCTGAGCCTCACTATCCTCATAAAAGCTCTTTACAGCATTTAGTAACTTACCACCTATTCCATATACTTGCAACATCTGCCACATTGCTCCTCTATCCACTCTATCATATGCCTTTTCTAAATCCATAAATGCAATAAAAACTTCCCTATCTTTATCTAAATACTGTTCACATATATGCTTCAATGTAAACACTTGATCTACACATCCCCTACCCACTCTGAAGCCTCCTTGCTCATCCGCAATCCTACATTCTGTCTTACCTCTAATTCTTTCAATTATAACCCTACCGTATACTTTTCCTGGTATACTCAGTAAACTTATTCCTTTATAATTTTTACAATCTCTTTTGTCCCCTTTCCCTTTATATAAAGGGACTATACAAGCTCTCTGCCAATCCCTAGGTACCTTCCCCTCTTTCATACATTTATTAAACAAAAGTACCAACCACTCCAACATTATATCCCCCCCTGCTTTTAACATTTCTGTCATGATCCCATCAGTTCCAGCTGCTTTACCCCCTTTCATTCTACGTAATGCCTCACGTACCTCCACCACACTTACATTCTGCTCTTCTTCACTCCTAAAAGATGATATACCTCCCTGGCCAGTGCATGAAATTACCGCCTCCCTTTCTTCCTCAACATTTAAAAGTTCCTCAAAATATTCTCGTCATCTACCTAATACCTCCATCTCCCCATCTACTAACTCCCCTACTCTGTTTTTAACTGACAAATCCATACTTTCCCTAGGCTTTCTTAACTTGTTTAACTCACTCCAAAATTTTTTCTTATTTTCATTAAAATTTCTTGACAGTGCCTCTCCCACTCTTTCATCTGCTCTCCTTTTGCACTCTCTCACCACTCTCTTCACCTTTCTTTTACTCTCCACATACTCTGCTCTTCTTATAACACTTCTGCTTTGTAAAAACCTCTTGTAAGCTACCTTTTTCTCTTTTATCACACCCTTTACTTTATCATTCCACCAATCACTCCTCTTTCCTCCTGCCCCCACCCTCCTATAACCACAAACTTCTGCCCCACATTCTAATACTGCATTTTTAAAACTATTCCAACCCTCTTCAACCCCCCCACTACTCATCTTTGCACTAGCCCACCTTTCTGCCAATAGTCGCTTATATCTCGCCCGAACTTCCTCCTCCCTTAGTTTATACACTTTCACCACCCTCTTACTTGTTTTTGCCACCTTCCTCTTTTCCCATCTACCTCTTACTCTAGCTGTAGCTACAACTAAATAAATTATATATGTATTATTAAATGTTATTATTAAATATTATATATGTATTATTATTCCTAGGTACTAGGTTGGTAGACAGCAACCGCCCAGGGAGGTACTACCGTCCTGCCAAGCGAGTATAAAACGGAAACCTGTAATTGTTTAACATGACAGTAGGATTGCTGGTGTCTTTTTTGTCTCATAAACATGCAAGATTTCAGGTATATCTTGCTACTTCTACTTACACTTAGGTCACCTACACATACATGTACAAGCATATACTGTATATACACACCCCTCTGGATTTTCTTCTATTTTCTTTCTAGTTCTTGTTTTTGTTTATTTTCTCTTATCTCCATGGGAAAGTGGAACAGAATTCTTCCTCCGTAAGCCATGTGTGTCGTAAGAGGCGACTAAAATGCCAGGAGCAAGGGGCTAGTAACCCATTCTCCTGTAAATATTACTAAATTTGAAAGGAAAAACTTTCGTTTTTCCTTTTGGGCCACCCCACCTCGGTGGGATGCAGCTAGTACATTGAAAGAAGATGTATTATTAATATACATATTATATTATTATTATTGTATTTTATACTATTATTATTATATGTATTATTATTATTTTTTATATTTTTTTTTATTATCACACTGGCCGATTCCCACCAAGGCAGGGTGGCCCGAAAAAGAAAAACTTTCACCATCATTCACTCCATCACTGTCTTGCCAGAAGGGTGCTTTACACTACAGTTTTTAAACTGCAACATTAACACCCCTCCTTCAGAGTGCAGGCACTGTACTTCCCGTCTCCAGGACTCAATTCCGGCCTGCCGGTTTCCCTGAACCCCTTCATAAATGTTACTTTGCTCACACTCCAACAGCACGTCAAGTATTAAAAACCATTTGTCTCCATTCACTCCTATCAAACATGTTCACGCATGCCTGCTGGAAGTCCAAGCCCCTCGCACACAAAACCTCCTTTACCCCCTCCCTCCAACCTTTCCTAGGCCGACCCCTACCCCGCCTTCCTTCCACTACAGACTGATACACTCTTGAAGTCACTTTTGTTTCGCTCCATTCTCTCTACATGTCCGAACCACCTCAACAACCCTTCCTCAGCCCTCTGGACAACAGTTTTGGTAATCCCGCACCTCCTCCTAACTTCCAAACTACGAATTCTCTGCATTATATTCACACCACACATTGCCCTCAGACATGACATCTCCACTGCCTCCAGCCTTCTCCTCGCTGCAACATTCATCATCCATGTTTCACACCCATATGAGAGTGTTGGTAAAACTATACTCTCATACATTCCCCTCTTTGCCTCCAAGGACAAAGTTCTTTGTCTCCACAGACTCCTAAGTGCACCACTCACCCTTCTCCCCTCATCAATTCTATGATTCACCTCATCTTTCATAGACCTATCCGCTGACACATCAACTCCCAAATATCTGAATACATTCACCTCCTCCATACTCTCTCCCTCCAATCTGATATCCAATCTTTCATCACCTAATCTTTTTGTTATCCTCATTACCTTACTCTTTCCTGTATTCACTTTTAATTTTCTTCTTTTGCACACCCTACCAAATTCATCCACCAATCTCTGCAACTTCTCTTCAGAATCTCCCAAGAGCACAGTGTCATCAGCAAAGAGCAACTGTGGCAACTCCCACTTTATGTTTGATTCTTTATCTTTTAACTCCACGCCTCTTGCCAAGACCCTCGCATTTACTTCTCTTACAAACCCATCTATAAATATATTAAACAACCACGGTGACATCACACATCCTTGTCTAAGGCCTACTTTTACTGGGAAATAATTTCCCTCTTTCCTACATACTCTAACTTGAGCCTCACTATCCTCGTAAAAACTCTTCACTGCTTTCAGTAACCTACCTCCTACACCATACACCTGCAACATCTGCCACATTGCCCCCCTATCCACCCTGTCACACGCCTTTTCCAAATCCATAAATGCCACAAAGACCTCTTTAGCCTTATCTAAATACTGTTCACTTATATGTTTCACTGTAAACACCTGGTCCACACGCCCCCTACCTTTCCTAAAGCCTCCTTGTTCATCTGCTATCCTATTCTCCATCTTACTCTTAATTCTTTCAATAATAACTCTACCATACACTTTACCAGGTATACTCAACAGACTTATCCCCCTATAATTTTTGCACTCTCTTTTGTCCCCTTTGCCTTTATACAAAGGAACTATGCACGCTCTCTGCCAATCCCTAGGTACCTTACCCTCTTCCATGCATTTATTAAATAATTGCACCAACCACTCCAAAATTATATCCCCACCTGCTTTTAACATTTCTATCTTTATCCCATCAATTCCGGCTGCCTTACCCCCTTTCATTTTACCCTGCCTCATGAACTTCCCCCACACTCACAACTGGCTCTTCCTCACTCCTACAAGATGTTATTCCTCCTTGCCCTATACACAAAAGCACAGCTTCCCTATGTTCATCAACAGTTAACAATTCCTCAAAATATTCCCTCCATCTTCCCAATACCTCTAACTTTCCATTTAATAACTCTCCTCTCCTATTTTTAACTGACAAATCCATTTGTTCTCTAGGCTTCCTTAACTTGTTAATCTCACTCCACAACTTTTTCTTATTTTCAACAAAATTTGCTGATAACATCTCACCCACTCTCTCATTTGCTCTCTTTTTACATTGCTTCACCACTCTCTTAACCTCTCTCTTTTTCTCCATATACTCTTCCCTCCTTGCATCACTTCTACTTTGTAAAAACTTCTCATATGCTAACTTTTTCTCCCTTACTACTCTCTTTACATCATCATTCCACCAATCGCTCCTCTTCCCTCCCACACCCACTTTCCTGTAACCACAAACTTCTGCTGAACTCTCTAACACTACATTTCTAAACCTACCCCATACCTCTTCGACCCCATTGCCTATGCTCTCATTAGCCCATCTATCCTCCAATAGCTGTTTATATCTTACCCTAACTGCCTCCTCTTTTAGTTTATAAACCTTCACCTCTCTCTTCCCTGATGCTTCTATTCTCCTTGTATCCCATATACCTTTTACTCTCAGTGTAGCTACAACTAGAAAGTGATCTGACATATCTGTAGCCCCTCTATAAACATGTACATCCTGAAGTCTACTCAACAGTCTTTTATCTACCAATACATAATCCAACAAACTACTGTCATTTCGCCCTACATCATATCTTGTATACTTATTTATCCTCTTTTTCTTAAAATATGTATTACCTATAACTAAACCCCTTTCTATACAAAGTTCAATCAAAGGGCTCCCATTATCATTTACACCTGGCACCCCAAACTTACCTACCACACCCTCTCTAAAAGTTTCTCCTACTTTAGCATTCAGATCCCCTACCACAATTACTCTCTCACTTGGTTCAAAGGCTCCTATACATTCACTTAACATCTCCCAAAATCTCTCTCTCTCCTCTACATTCCTCTCTTCTCCAGGTGCATACACGCTTATTATGACCCACTTTTCGCATCCAACCTTTACTTTAATCCACATAATTCTTGAATTTACACATTCATATTCTCTTTTCTCCTTCCATAACTGATCCTTCAACATTACTGCCACCCCTTCCCTTGCTCTAACTCTCTCAGATACTCCAGATTTAATCCCATTTATTTCCCCCCACCGAAACTCCCTACCCCCTTCAGCTTTGTTTCGCTTAGGGCCAGGACATCCAACTTCTTTTCATTCATAACATCAGCAATCATCTGTTTCTTGTCATCCGCACTACATCCACGCACATTCAAGCATCCCAACTTTATAAAGTTTTTCTTCTTCTCTTTTTTAGCAAATGTCTACAGGAGAAGGGGGTTACTAGCCCATTGCTCCCGGCATTTTAGTCGCCTCATACGACACGCATGGCTTACGGAGGAAAGATTCTTTTCCACTTCCCCATGGACAATAGAAGAAAATAAAGAAGAACAAGAGCTATTTAGAAAAAGAGGAAAAACCTAAATGTATGAATATATATATGCATGTTCTGTGAAGTGTGACCAAAGTGTAAGTAGGAGTAGCAAGATATCCCTGTTATCTAGCGTGTTTATGAGACAGAAAAAGAAACCAGCAATCCTACCATCATGCAAAACAGTTACAGGTTTCTGTTTCACAGTCATCTGGCAGGACGGTAGTACTTCCCTGGGTGGTTGCTGTCTACCAACCTACTACCTTTTAATTATACATATTATTATTATACATATTATTATTATTATTATTATTATTATTATATAAATAATTTGTAATTTTTATTCACACAAAAAATATAAGATTTACTGTTATTCCTTATTGCAATAATTGTATAAATAATGTCAACCCAAGCATGGACCATTTCTCCTATGTTGAGCTCAATTTCAAGGTACTTTTTGTCGTGAAAGCAATCAAAATCATATCTATTTCTGTAATATATCTTCCATTCTATCAAATGAGACCAAAAAAATGAGAATACAACCATAAAAACCATAAGAAAATACCGCTAAGTGAACTCCAATATTTATGCTTGGATTTCTTTCATTATTATTATTATTATATAAATAATTTGTAATTTTTATTCACACAAAAAATATAAGGTTTACTATTATTCCTTATTGCAATAATTGTATAAATAATGTCAACCCATTCACGATAGCATACTGGAATGGACAGAGACCTCATTTGTTTACTCTGAAACAGCCAAGCAATGGACGATTTCTCCTACGTTGAGCTTAATTTCAAGGTACTTTTCGTCGTGAAAGCAATCAAAATCATATCTATTTCTGTAATATATCTTCCATTCTATCAAATGAGACCAAGAAAACGAGAATACAACCATAAAAACCATTCGAAATTACTGTTAAAGGGTGGCTAATTGCCGAGAAGTGAACTCCATTATTTATGCTTAGATTTCTTTCATTTTTGGTGTACGTTAAGAAGCATCTTTCCATCATACATTGCCCAAGTTTCAATAACGTAGTCCAAGAAACAAATGAGACAATTCCTGAGATCAAGAGCAAGAGCCCCTCACCAGTATCAAGGAACCTGCCTTGAAATCTGCTCACTTATGGAAATTTTGCTCACGTATGGAAGCAAAAAATCAACCCATCGACTGCTTGTATTTGGAAAAAACTCGCACGTGGACACGCTCGCAAGTAGAGGTTCCACTGTAATAATAATAATAATCTTTATATACTACAAGTACATGTGCAAGGTATACAGACCTAGCTGACATCAATAACATATTACCATACAGAAAGCCCCTTGTTATGCTGAGCATTTTGGGCAATTAGGTCAGTGTCCCAGGATGCAACCCACACCAGTCAACTAACACCCAGGCACCTATTTTACTGATGGGTGAACATACACAACAGGTGTAAAGAAACATACCCAATGTTTCTACCCTGGCTGGGAATCGATCCCAGACCTTCGCCGTGTGAAGCGAGAGCTTTAGCCACCAGGCCACCACAGCCAGAGAAGGGATGGAGATGCTGCAGTTCATTAGGTTATTTGAATTGTGAAGTTTGTGCACTTCTAGAAAAACAGACAGAGAGTGAGTGAAGGAGAAAGTGTTGCCTTCTTTGGGTCACTCTCCTAAGTCGGAAACTACCCATGTGATTAATAAAAAACAGTCACACTACACATACATGTACATGTTTATGTATACACACTCATCTGAGTTTTCCTTGATTTTATCTTAATAGTTCTTCCATCTAGATAGTAGGTTGGTAGACAGCAACTGTCCAGGGAGGTACTACCGTCCTGCCAAGTGAGTAAAATGGTTACGACTGATCAAAGTAAAGTAACGGCAGTATTAAATTTTCCAACTCCCAAAACTGCTGATGCTGTAAGATCCTTTGTGGGTCTAGCAGGTTTCTACAGATCTTTCATTGCAAATTTTTCTTCAATAGCAGCTCCGCTAACTGAACTGCTTAACCCTTTGACTGTCGCGGTCGTATATGTACGTCATGGGAGATACCATGTTTGACGTATCTATACGCATAAATTCTAGCAGCTTCAAATCAAGTGGGAGAGGGCTGGTAGGCCCTGTGAAAAAAATCTGGGACTCAGCGGTGCATTGTGGGAACGCCATCTTGGTAGTCCATTTTCACCATGCCTCGCGGTAAGAAGTTCCTCACTCCTCGGCGGATTGGAGGTCTTTTGTTCCCAAGTGATAGCTCAAACAGTGATGATAGTGTCAGTGAAAGTGAATTCTCTGGTTTTGAAGTGGGTGTGACCGAGAAAATACCCAGGATAACATAATTAGTGATGAAAACCCAGATGACCCACAACCATCCACCTCTGGTGCTGGGCCGGCTCGTTCATGTTCACCTGTACCAGGACGAAAGAGGAAACTATTTGCCCGTGTACAAGACTCAGATGTGAGCAGTGCAAGTGATAGTGATAGTGATTTCAAGGTTATTGAAAGCACTTCTAGTTGTGACAGTGAGGGTGAATATTCCCCAGTGAAGCGGCAGTATATATGACGTCGCATGCGGTCTGGTAGTGTGCCATATGCTCTTCCAAGAGGAAGGAGTACATCTCGGAGCACATCCCATGGCCCTACACCACGTCCTGATAGTGAAGATGACGATATTGTTACGATGGGTATAAATGATGTGAGTGAGGCAGCAGGCGGTGGTGGTGATAGTGACGGTGCCATGAGTCATGTGACACCAGCAGTGGGCCACGCTAGTGCCCGCGCTGCTGACTCTGCACAACTACAACCCGCCTCGGCCGACCCCACACACTCACAACCACAACCTGCACAACCACAACGACATTACAATATCCAGAACGCACCAGCTGACCGCATCTGGGATTGGCATCAAGATGACGAGTTTGTTCCCAATCCCCATGACTTTGATGGAGGACAAAGTGGAATACGGCCATCATGTACACTTGGGAACAATCCCACTGAACTGGAATGCTTTCAGTTGTTCTTCGATGAACCCCTGATGGACATTATTGTCAGGGAAAGCAATACATACTATGAGTACACCATGGCAAACACTATGCTTTCACCAAGATCACGCCTACACACCAGTGGAAGGACACAACTGTGGCAGAGATGTATCTGTTCTTTGCCACAATAATGCTTATGCCACATGTGTATAAGCATAGTGTCAACACATACTGGGCGACAGACCGCCTGATTTCAACCCTGCTTTCAGTGACATTATAACCAGTGAATAGATTTGTGTTACTGTTACGTATGTTACACTTTTCAGACAAAACCAGGCTGACAGAAGCGACAGGTTATATAAGATCAGACGTGTGTTTATGTACCTGAAACAAAAGTGCTGTATGTATTTTTATCCCTTCAGGAAGCTGTTATTGACGAGTCTTTGATTCTGTTCAAAGGAAGACTCTCATTCAAGCAGTATATACCAAGCAAGAGGAAACGCTTTGGTATAAAGTTATTTGTTCTGTGTGATTGCAAAACTGGTCTGGTTTTGGATATAATTGTGTACACTGGCGGTAAAACAATGGAAGATACCAGGAAGTTACTGGGTATCTCTGGTGATGTGGTTAGAACAATGATGGAGCCATATCTTGGTAAGGGGCATATTTTATATACTGACAACTGGTACACAAGCCCTATACTCAGTGATTTCTTGCGAGTGAACATGACAGATGTGTGTGGCACAGTGCGTAGAAATCGTAAACATATGCCTAGGTTCGAAGCTGGCAGTCGTAGAGGTGAAAGTGCAGGTGTTTGCTGCCAATGACATCATGGCATTTCGGTGGCATGACAAACGTGATGTCACACTGCTGACATCAGTTCACCGACACGAAATGGTAGAGACTGGCAAGCAGAATAGAGAGACCAATGAACCTATTGTAAAACCTGCAGCTGTGATGGATTACAACCTCAATATGCGCTTAGTGGACAAATGTGACATGCAGATTGGGTTTGCTGACTGTGTTCGCAAGAGTTATAAGTGGTACATAAAACTGTTTTTCCATCTTCTTGACATTTCCATGCTGAATGCTTATAATATGTATAAGTTGAAGACCAAGAACAAACCCAAATATGGTGAATTTTGTTTGTCAGTCATCAGACAAATAATATCAAGTACCAAGAAACAACACCTGCAATAGACCAGCGCCCACGAAATTATCAACACATGTCCTCTCGTCTGGGGCCTGGTGATCACTACCCCATACCACTGCCTGCTACTACTGCTAAGAAAAATGCTCAGAAGAGGTGTTTTGTCTGTGGACATACCACAAAACGCCCACAAAAATGCAGAGACACTCGTTTTATGTGTGAGGAGTGTAAGACACCATTGTGCTTATACCCATGTTTCAAAGAATTCCACAAGCTGCAGCACTTCTAATAAAGTGTCCAGTGATTGTACATATGTATATATATTATAAAGCAATCGTAATAAACATTTGTTTACATTGTTTGTTTGTGTAAACAAGTTTTAGCAACATTATAATGATACGAGTGTTTTTGCTATAATTGTGTTACATTCAACGAGTGTATATTTGAACATTGTACAATAATTTGGTCTCACAGGCCAGAAAAGTTATGTGAAAAAATAAAATAGTGAAAAAAACAAGAAACCATCGAATACAAGTAAATAAAAGTTTACCGGGTGAGCGGCAGTCGCCGCTGTTGCTGCCAGCAGATCAATTTCAGCAAAGTTCAGGACTCTATATCTCGGTAAGTACTGATGGGAAAAAAAATTTTTTGGGACTAAAACAATCAGAAAAATAATCTTAACATTTTCATAAGAAAAAATATTTTTTTTTTTTTTTCGAATATTTTGCGACACCAGGAGACACTTCAGGATTGGGCCCTTCGACAGTCAAAGGGTTAAGAAAGATGCTCCTTTCGCTTGGACCTTCCATCAAGAAAGAGCATTCCAAACTCTAAAAGAAAAACTAACATCTGCTCCAATTTTGAAATTTCCAAAATTTTCTAAGCCCTTCTATCTGACAACTGATGCTAGTTCAATTGGCATAGGTGCCGTACTAGCTCAGAAGACTGATGGCAAGTACAAAGCAGTTGCATTTGCTAGCCGAGTCCTTACGAAGGCTGAACGTAATTATACAGTAATGGAGCAAGAAGCTTTAGCAATAGTATGGTCTTTAAAGCACTTCCGAGACATTATTTACCAGTACCCTGTTCATGTCTTGACAGACCATGCACCACTGATACCTTTATTCCAGAACAAACAGGAAGGTTAGCCAGATGGACCTTGACTATCCAAGAGTTCAATCCCACTTTTGAACATTTACCTGGCAAGTCAAATGTAGTTGCAGATGCTTTATCGTGACACGTTAGTGTAGTTACTGCAGATCCTCCATTTACTGTCGAGGATGTCAAAAATGCCCAAAGAACAGATCCCATGTGGTCTGATGTGATTCGATTCCTGCTCCAGGAAGATCTTATTCTTACTGTGAAGCCACCAGCACCCATTAGTGACTTTGTAATGAGCCAGGAATTACTGTATCGAACAGCCGAGTTGGGTACTCCTAGCAGAAGGGTGTACCAGTTAGTAATTCCACAGTCACTAGTGAACGTAGCTCTACAGCTAGTTCATGATGCACCAGGTGTTGCACACACTGGTATGGATCGTTCTGTGAAACAAGCCAGAATGAAATACTTTTGGCCACGTATGGCAACTGACATTTCAGTGTATGTTAAGAAATGTAGTGCTTGTATGCAACATAAAGGAAATGTCAATGGTCCTAATCCAATCCAAGTGTACCCAACCACTAGCGAACCATGGGAAAGAGTTGCCCTTGACTTGTTAACCAATTTTAAATGTTCCCTCCAAGGCAACAAATATCTGTGTGTTATGGTAGACCATTTCACCAGATATTGTGAGTTAGTTCCTATTGCAGATAAGACTGCTGAGACAGAAGCTAAAGCGTTTAAAGAACGCATTATCTGCAGGCATACCACCCTAAAGTCCTTAGTAACAGATAATGGAGGTGAATTCTGTAATGAGATTCTTGAAAATTTGTGTACTTTATACAAGATCTCTAAATCCACCATTGTTCCTCATCATCCTGCCAGCAATGGGTTAGCTGAACGAACCAATAAGAAAGTACTTGATGTCCTGAGAGCCACTATCAACCCCAATAGTGAAACTTGGAATGAAGTCATACCAGATGCTCAATGTGCCATAAATTCTGCTTACAATGCTTCCATAGGTGATACTCCACATTATGCATTGTATGGTGTAGACAAGCGTTTACCCTATGAGTTATTAAACAACTAATCCCACCGCTGCCACCATTTATCGTAGGGGTTCTTAAATGGAGATATCGAGGGTTGAAGGTAGACATACTGGTTGGATGGTAACGATATATTGTCAGACTGTGATGATGGGAGATGGAGCATAGCCTTGCCGTGTTTGGGCCTGGATGTCTATGCCGCGACTGAGAGGGAGGCAGAGGTACGAACGTACACATGCGCATCCCGTGACGTCACACAAACAGTCACTCGGCCTAAGGGGTCTTCTATATAAACACATGGATGATACTATAATGCTCAGCTAATCTATACAACACATGTAAGGGGATTCAGCAACTATGCTGACAGTGGAACAGAATTCTTCCTCCGTAAGCCATGCATGTTGTAAGAGGCAACTAAGATGCCGGGAGCAAGGGGCTAGTAACCTCTTCTCCTGTATACAGTAGGGCCCCACTTATACGGCGGGTTAGGTTCCAGGCTGTCGCCGGAAAGCAGACATCACCGGAAGGCAGAACTCCATTTTTTCCATTTATAAATGCATATAAATGCCAGACAACAAGTTTACACTAAATTATATTAAGTTAGTAATAGAACTAGGTATTAAAAACACACAAAGTAAAATAAAGTCACAGTAAATTCATTACTTATCTTAAAGTATTTGTAATCTTAATGTAGGGAGAGAGGTGAGTAGTACTTATTTGTAGGAAGTCAGGTGCAGGTAGCCCAGGTGTAGGTAGCTCTGGCTCCCCGTCTCATACTTAATATACGATATTTAAAACATCCCAGAGAGGTAAAATGCACATACAGTACACTATTTACCTTAAAATATGTGTAGTCTTAATATAGGAAGAGAGGTGAGTAGTATTTATTTGTATAAAGTCAGTGTAGGTAGCCGGTAGGTGTAGCCTGGGCTACACCTACCGGCTACCTACACTGTGGCCCAGAGCCACATTATTAACATCGACATGCCTTGTTCACTGAATTTAATCATTTCTAACAACTACCTTTAGATGCTATCATAAACGAAGGTAAAGTAATGAATAATTCATGCCGAAAATTGTAAACAAAAGTGGAGTGAGGGAGTGGCTGGGCCAAACGCAGATTCATACACGTTTCTCTGATAGCTGAGCAGAGAAAACGTAATGTTGTCCCTCCACCCGGCTCAACAAGTATTATTATCAGAGCATATAAGGTTTACTGAGTATCACATACCAGTAAAGTGTACAGTAGGGATTATTATGAAAGAATTAGAGGTAAGACGAGAGTACAATTTTGATGAGAAAGGAGGCTCAGAGTGGGTAGGGGATGTGTAGCTCAAGTGTTTACATTGAAGCATGTATAGGAACAGTATTTTAGATAAAGGTAGAGAAGTTTTTCATGGCATTTATGGATTTAGAAAAGGCATATGAAGAGTGGATAGGGGAGCAATGGGCAGAATGTTGGCCAGTATATGGAATAGGTAGTAAGTTATAAATGCTGTAAAGAGTTTTTATGAGGATAGTGTGAGGCTCCGGTTAGGGGTGTGAGAAGAGTAGGGAGATTACTCACAGTAAAGAGGTCATAGACAGGGATGTGTAATGTCACCATGGTGTTGAATATATTTGTTTGGGATGGGGTTGTAAAAGAAGTAAATGCTAAGGTGTTGAGAGAGGGGTGGGGATTAAATTATGGGGGAACCAAATACAAAATGGGAGTTGACACAGTTACTTTTTGCTGATGATACTGTTCTTATGGGAGATTCAACGAAAATTGCATAAAAGGTTAGTGGACAAGTTTGGGAGGGTGAGTGTGAAAGGTAGAAAGTTGAAAGTGAACATAGAAAAAGAGTAAGGTGACGAGGTATCAAATGATTTAGATAAAGAAAAATTGGGATATAACATTGAGAGGATGGAGTATGGAAGAAAGTGAATGTTTTCATAATATCATACAGGGAACCTCTACTTGCGAACACATCCATGTGCAGAGTTTTTCCGGGGGGGGGGGGGGGGGGGGGGGGGGGGGGGCGACACAAGTAGTCGATGGGATCAAATTTTTTGTACTTCCATACGCGAGCAAAATTTCCATAAGCGAACAGACCTCAAGCAGGTTCCTGACGGCCGAGAATGAGCCATGCTCTTGATCTAGGGAATGTACTCATTTGTTTGTTGGACTATCGTATTGAAACTTGGGCATGATGATGGAAAGATGCTTCTTAACGTACACCAAAAATGAAGAAATCAGGCAATAAATAATGGAGTTCACTTCTCAGCAGATTAGCCCCCCTTAGCAGTATTTTCCGTGTGGTTTTTATGATTGTATTCTCGTTTTTTTGGTCTCATTTGATAGAATGAAGATATATTAGCAGAAATAGATATAATTTGATTGCTTTCACGTTGAAAAGTACCTTAAAATTCAGCTCAACGAGGGAGAAAGCCCGTTTGCTGAGGACTATGTTCAGAGTAAACAAATGAGGTCCCTAATACACAAATAACCCGCACATAAAAGAGAGCAAGCTTACGACGACGTTTCGGTCCGACTTGGACGCAATGACAAGTCAATGGTCATGCACTGGTCCGTGGAGGTATACATCTTTTAGGAGTGAAGAATGCAGATTTAGTGTGGTATGTGTGTGAGGCATTACGTAGAAGGAAGGGGGTAAAGCAGCTGGACTGAACCGGGAATATGACAGAAATGTAAAAGCAGGTGATATAGTGTTGGAGTGGTTGGTAATTTTTGTTTAATATTTGTATGAAAGAGGGGAAGGTCCTAGGGATTGGCAGAGAGCTTGTATAGTTCTTCTTATGTAAAGGGAAGGGGGACTAAAAATTATAGGGTAATAAGTTTACTGTCGATATACATACAGGTAAAGTGTACTGTAGGGTTATTATCGAAAGAATTAGAGTATGACATAGAGAGTACAATTTGGATGAGAAGGAGGCTTTAGAGTGGGTAGGGGATGTGTAGATCAAGTTTACATTGAAGCATATATGTGAACAGTAAAAAACAAAAAAATTTAGATAACGGTAGGTAAGTTTAATATTTCATTTATGGATTTAGAAAAGGCATATGATAGAGTGAATACGAAGCAATGTGGGCAGATTTTGCAAGTAATATGGAATAGGTGGTAATTACTAAATGCTGTAAAAGTTTTTATGAGGATAGTGAGGCTCAGGTTAGTTGTAGAAGAGAGGGAGACTACTTCCCGGTAAAAAGTAGGTCTTAGACAGGGACTGTGAATGTCACCATGATTGTTCAATATATTTATAGATGGGTTATAACGAAGTAAATCTAGGGTGTTTGGTAGAGCGGTGGGATTAAATTATGGGGAAATCAAATACAAAATGGGAATTGACACAGTTACTTTTTGCTGATGATACTGCGCTTATGGAGGATTCTAACAAGAAAATTGCAAATGTTAGTGGATGAGTTTTTGAGAGAGCGTTGTAAAGGCAGAAGATGAAAGTGAACATAAGAAAAGAGTAAGGTGATGAGGGTATCAAATGATTTAGATAAAGAAAAATTGTGATATCAAACTGGGAGGAGGATATGGAAGAAGTGAATGTTTTTCAGATAATGTATTTGGGAGTTGACGTGTCAGTGAATGGATAATGAAGGATGAGGTTAATCCTAGAATTTAAAGAAGGAAAACAGGTGAGTGTGTGTTGAGGTAAATGAGACAAAAAACATTTCTAGGAGGCAAAGAAGGGAATGTATGAAAGTATAATAGTACCACTCTCTTAAAGGGTGTGAAGCTTGGGTGAGTAAATGCTGCAGCGAGGAGGCGGTTGGAGGCAGTGGAGAGTCGCTGTCTAAGGGCAATGTGTGGTGTAAATATTAAGCAGAAAATTCAGATGTGGGAAGTTAGGAGGTGTGGAGTTAATAAAGTATTGTCAGGAGGGCTCGAAGAGGGGTTGGGTCAGATGTGTTTGCGTCATTTAAGAGAGAATTGGATCAAAGTAAATGACATGGAGAGCGTATAAATCTGTATGGAAAGGAAGGCAGGTAGGGGTCATCCCGAAAAGGTTGAGGGAGGGGTAAAGGAGGATTTGTGGGCAGGGGCCTGGACTTCCACAAGCATGGTGAGCTTGTTGAAAGGAATGGGAGACAAATGGTATTTGGGACCTGAAGAGCTGTTGGAGTGTGACAAGGTAATATTTAATGATGGGATTCAGGGAAACGGGTTATTTTTATGTAACCGACTGAGGAGTCTTGGAATGTAAAGGACAATGAGCTGCACTTTAAAGGAGAAGGTTTCAGGGATATTAGGTCAGTTTGGAGGGATATGTTGTTTATCTTTATGCATATATGCTTCTAACACACTGTTGCATTCTGAGCAACCTCTGCAAATAACTTGATTATGTGGTGAGTGAGGTGAAGTGTTGAATGATGATGAAAGTGATTTTTCTTTTTGGATTTCTTTCTTTTTCAGTCACAACCCTGCCTCGGTGGGAGACGCCGTAGACTTTGTTAAAAAAAAATGTATATACATATACAGTGGACCCCCGCATAGCGAACGCTTGCATATCCGAACAATCACATAGCCGAACGCTTGTTTCTCTAAAATTTTGGCCCCGCATAGTGGACAAAAACCCGCTCAGCGACTTCGTGCGAGACGCGTTCCAATTGCGCCCTCAGCCAGCTCTCACATGTGCCGCCCGTCCCATTGTTTTAACCAGCCAGCCTCCGCGGTAACATTCAAGCATACAACTCGGAATAATTTCGTATTAATACAGGTTTTCCGTGCTTGTTTGTGAAAATAAGTGACCAGGCCCCAAGAAAGCTTCTAGTGCCAACCCTACACCACAAAGGGTAAGGAATACCCATTGAAATGAAGAAGAGATCATTGATGAAGAATGAAAGTGGAGTACGTATCACCGACCTGGTCAGTTGTACAAGAAACCAAATCAACCATCGCTTTCTATTGTGGGCAAGAAAACGGCAATCAAGGAAGCGTTTGTTGCAAAGGTTTAACTGTGTTTTCGAAACACACAGATCGCAAGTGTGGAAGATTTGAGAGACACTTATTGGGTTGGATAAATGAAAAACAGCTAGCAGGAGAATAGCGTCTCCAAGCGATCATATGTGAAAAGGCTAGGAAGTTGCATGACGATTTAATTAAAAAAATGCCTGCAACTATGATGATGTGAGTGAATTTAAGGCCAGCAAAGGTTGGTTTTGAGAGATTAAGAAGCATAGGGCATCCATAGTGTGAACGGCATGGTGAGGCTGCCCAGTTCGACCACAAAGCGGCTGCAAAAATATTGCATGAATTCAAGAGTACATAGAAACTGAAGGACTGGAACCTGAACAAGTTTTAATTGTGATGAAACAGGCCTTTCTGGAAGAAAAGCCAAGCAGGACCTACATTACTCAGGAAGGAAAAGGCACTCCCAGGACATAAGCCTATGAAAGACAGGCTTACTTTGTTGAGGTGTGCAATGCTAGTGGTGATGGCAAAGTTTAAGCCTTATTAGTGTATCACTCTGAACTCCCAGAGCGTTCAGGCAAAAGAAGTCCTCAAGGATAATTTGTGTGTGCTGTGGAGGGCAAACAGTAAGGCATGGGTCACTAGGGAATTTTTCTATAACTGGTTACACCATGCATTTGCCCCGCAGATGTGAAAGATTACCTAACTAAAAGAAATTAGACCTTAAGTGCCTCCTGGTGTTAGACATTGCCCCTGGTCCATCCTACAGACGTGGCAGAGCGACTTTATGGTACATGAGCTTCATTAAGGTGAAGTTTTTGCCTGCCATACCACTCCTCTCCAGGCAGCCCATGGACCAGCATCATTTCCACTTCAAGAAACTGTACCAAAAGCTCTGTTCAAAGTGCTTTGGAAGTGAACCACAGACACACGATTGACTCTAAAAGAGTTTTGGAAGGATGCACTTTAATATCCTCGAAAGAATGTGTAAACCTTATAGGTAAGCTTTGGGAGGGAGTGACTAAGAGAACCTTGAACTCTGACTTGGAAGAAACTGTGGCCAGAATGTGTAGTCAAAAGGGATTTTGAAGGGTTTGAGGCTAACCCTGAGAGGATAGTAATACAGTTGAGGAATCAATTGTGGAATTGGGGAAGTCCTTGGGGTTGAGGTTAGTGGAGGATTTGGAAGAGTTGGTGGAGGAGGACAATGAGGAACTAGCCACTGATGAGCTGATAGATCAACTCAAGAGCAAAATGCCATACCTGGGAAATGGTTCAAAGGAGGGAGAGAGAATTGACAGGAATTGCCTACTTCAAAGATTAGGAAATGTGTGCAAAATGGTCTTGAAGAGTGCAAACCTTTTTTGATGAAAATCACTCACACAGCATTGCACCCGTGCTGGTGACTGTTACAATGACATCTGTTGTAACAGCTTTAGACAAATCATAAAGGAACGGAGGTACAGGCCACTATGGACAGATAATGATGTGCGAAAGAGTCACAGTGACTCTGAAGCTGGTCCTAAGTGGCATTAAAAGAGAAGGAAGTAACCCCAGAACAAGGACTGCTACCTCAAGTCCTAATGGAAGGGGATTCCCCTTCTAAACACTAACACTCTCTCTCACCTCCCCATCCCGATCAATCAATCACCAGATCTTCATAAAAGTAAGTGTCATGTAAGTTGTGCATGCCTTTTCAGTTGTGTGTACTAAAATTAACATTTTTTTGTGGTAAAAAAAATTTTTTTTTTCATACTTTTGGGGGAGTGGTCCTTGCACGGATTATTTTTTATTTCCATTATTTCTTAAGGGGAAAATTAATTCGCATAGCGAACATTTCAGCATAAACGACCACCGATCTTGCACGGATTAACTCGCTATGGCGGGTCCACTGTATAATAAATAATGACCTACATAATAATAATTATATTAATAGACGGCTCAAAAGGCCACACTAGATGGCAGTGTTTACCACAACAAAGAGGGAGCAGGTGTTACTGCCTCCACCAGTACATAATGACATATTTTATTCATTCTAGCAGTAATATATCAGTTTTCTATGGTTATTTATATTGTTATTATTTTATATTAATGAACTGTGATAGATAACAAAAAGAATAAGCTGTAGAGTTGATGATAGCAAAATATTCAAGGAGTATTTTGTCCTGTCTCCAGACAAACTCTCGTTGGCCGCGCCGCCACACATATACAGTGGACCCCCAACATATTATGTCCCCAACCTACGTTAAAACCGACCAGTCGATGTCTTTTCAGCGTAAAGTTTTGACCCCGACGTACGTTGAAAGACTGCGACCTATAGCATTTGTCCGGTACGCGTCCACAAGTCTGTCTGCCTCAGCACGCCTCAGCTGGCCTGCTTTCAGGAAGTGTGCCAAAGTTTACAAGACAGAGCGGTTGCTCCCAAGCATACATTCGAAATATTTTGTATTATTCCAGTGTTTTTAGTGCTTTTAACTGCTAAAATAAGCCACCATGAGCCCAAAGAAACGTCTAGTTGCACCCTGTGTAAAAAGGGTGAGAATATTATCGAAATACTATCGTCCCACGTCAGCTGCTGCTGCTGCTGCTTAGCTGCTGCTGCTGTAGCACCATTCAGCGCAGCTGCTGATGTAGCACCATCAGCTGCTGCTGCAGCGGTATGTACACATCACTGCTGCTGCTCGTAGACTGTCTGCGGCTGCAGCTGGTGCAGCACCATCAGCTGCTGCGGCTGTAGCACTGTCAGCTGCTGCTGCTGCTGCTGTAGGCACTGACAGCTGCTGCTTGCTGTAGCACTGTCCACTGCTGCTGCTACTGTAGCACGACTACTGCTGCTGCTGCTGTAAGCACTGCAGACTGCTGCTGCTGCTGTAGCACTGTCAGCTGCTGCTGCTGCTGCTGCTCACTGTAGCACCATCAGATATAATCGGATCATTATTTATTGTACTATCAGTTAAGTAAAGAGGTAGATGGGAAAAGAGGAAGGTGGCAACAGCAAGTAAGAGGAGGAAAAGTGTATAATCTAAGGGAGCAGGAAGTTCGGGTGAGATAAAGCGACTATTGGCAGAAAGGTGGCTAGTGCAAAGATAATAGTGGGGGGTTGAATAGGGTTGGAGAATAGTTTTTAAAAAATGGCAGTATTAGAATGTGGGGCAGAAGTTGGGTTTATATGGAGGGTGGGGGCAGGAGGAAAGAGAGTGATTGGTGGAATGATGAATAAAGGGTGTGATAAAAGAGAAAAAGGTAGCTTATGAGAGTTTTTACAAAGCAGAATGTTTACCGAAGAGCAGATTATATCGGAGACGTAAAAGAAAGGTAAAGAGAGTGGTGAAGAGTGCAAAAGGAGAGCAGATGACAGAGTGGGAGAGGCCAACAGTCAAGAAATTTTAATGAAAATAAGAAAAAATTTTGGATTGAGTTTAAAACAAGTTAAGAAAGCTTAATGGGAAAGGCCTGATTTGTCAGATTAAAAACAGAGTAGGGGATTAGTAGATGGGGAGATGGGAGTATTAGGTAGATGCGCGAGAATAGAGTTTGAGGAACTTTTAAATGTTAAGGAAGAAACAGAGGTGCAGTTAATTTCATGCACTGGTCATGGAGGCGTATACCATACTTTTAGGAGTGAAGAAGAACAGAATTAAAGTGTGGGGGAGGTACGTGAGCTTTACGTAAAATGAAAGGGGGTAAAAGCAGCTGGAACTGATGGCAAACATGAACAGAAATGTTAAAAGCAGGGGGGGATATAAGTGTTGGAGTGGTTGGTATTTTGTTTAATAAAATGAGTATAAAAGAAGGGAAGGTCCCTAAGGATTGGCGGAGACGCAAGTATATCCCTTTATTTATAAAGGGAAAGGGGACAAAAGAGAACGTAAAAATTATAGAGGAATTAAGTTTACACGAGTAGATTATAATTGAAAGAATTAGAGGTAAGACAGATATGAGGATTTCGGATGAGCAAGAGGTTTTCAAGTGGGTAGGGGATGTAGTACTCAAGTGTTTACAGTGAAGCATATATGTGAACATATTAAGATAATGAGTAGGGAAGTTTTTATGCATTATGGATTAGAAAAGGCTAATCATGAATAGGGGGTGGATAGAGGAGCAATCGTGGCAGAATGTGTTGCAAGATAATGGAATAGTTGAGGTAAGTTATTATTAAATGCTGTAAAGAGCTTTTATGAGGATAGGTGAGGCTAGGTTAGGGTGTGTGAAGAGAGGGAGACTACTTCCCGCTAAAAGTATGTCTTAGACAGGATGTGTAATGTCCACCATGGTTTTAGGTAATATATTTATAATGGGGTTGTAAAGGAAGTAAATGCTAGGGGTGTTCGTGAGAGGGGTGTGGATTAAATTTTGGGAATCAAATCAAATGGGAATTGACACAGTTAATTTTTGCTGAAGTATAGTGCTTATGGGAGATTCTAAAAGAAAAATGCAAAGGTTAGTGGATGAGTTTTTGGAATGTGTGGTAAAGGTAGAAATTGAAAGTGAACATAGAAAAGAGTAAGGTGGATGAGGTGGCAAATGATTTTGATAAAGAAAAATTGGATATCAAATTCGGGAGGAGGAGTCAAATGGAAGATGGTGAAGTTTCAGATACTTGGGAGTTGAACGTGTCGCGGATGGATTTAAAAGGATGAGGTAATCATAGAATTGATGAGGGAAAAAAGGTGAGTGTGCGTTGAGGTATATGTTGGAGTCAAAAAACGTTATCTATGGAGGCAAAGAAGGGAATGTAAGAAAGTATAGTAGATCCAACACTCTTATATAAGGTGTGAAGCTTGGGCGGTAAAAGCAGCCGCGAGGAGACGGTTGGAGGCAGTGGAGAATGTCCTGTTAAGGCAATGTGTGGTGTAATTTATGCAGAAAATTCGAGTGTGGAAATTATGAAAAGTGTGGATTAATAAAAGTATTAGTCAAGAGGGCAGAAGAGGGTGTTGAGGTGGTTTGGTCATTTAGAGAGAATGGATCAAAGTAGAATGACAAGAAAGCACTATAAAATCTATAGGGGAAGGAAGGGCGGGGTAGGGGTCGTCCTCGAAAGGGTTTGGAGAGAGGGGGTAAAGGAGTTTGTGGGCAAGGGGCTTGGACTTCCAGCAGCGTGCATGAGCGTAGTTAGATAGGGGAGTGTGAATGGAAGACGAATGGTACTTGGGACCGACCGACTGTTGGAGTGTGAGCATGGTAAATATTTCAGTGAAGGGATAATGAAACCGGTTATTTTCATATAGGTCGGAACTTGAGTCCTGGAAATGGGAAGTACAATGCTTGCACTTTAAAGGAGGTTTGGGATATTGGCATGTTCTGGAGGGATATGGTTGTGTATCTTTATATGTGTATGCTTCATAAACCTGTTGTATTCTGAGCACCTGCGGCAAAAACAGTTGATAATGTACAGTGTGGTGAAAGTGTTGAATTGATGATGAAAGTATTTTCTTTTTGGGGATTTCTTTCTTTTATTGGGTCTCACCCTGCCTCGTGGGAGACGGCCGCTTGTTGAAAAAAAAAAAATAATAATGATTGATTATTATTATAAAAAGACATGTAAAGCCAACAAGTCGTGAATTGCTATATCATAGAGTAAAGGCATACGAAAAGAATATTTTTTCTACAGTACCCCCCAGTTTTGACAAGAGAAAACGTAATTCTTGCCCGACACTACCATAACATAGCTGCTTTTGTAAACAATCTCATATTTACATCTGTTTTTTATTCTGAGTGTAAGGTATCATGTTTATATGCTATGTAAAGGGTTTCATATATAATTTGAGAAAATATTCATAGATGGATTAATGAAAATGCCTATTATTGATTTAAAATAAGACATTAGTGTGCCCAAGAGTGATTATTATTACATAGTCTTAGCATCATGATAAGAAGGACTTAGCGATTTTAAATGTGTACCTGCAACAACCAGTCACACGTGTGTAAGTACATTTAAGTATCAGGTACACATAAGTATAATTATTCCAAAGAAGAACAATAAAATATGCAGTAACTTAAAACACTTTAAATTTTGTGCGAAAGTTTCCTGACATAATAGATGGGTCACAGAAAATGTTAAACAAACGCGGTTGGGGGCACCGTAATTAAAAGACCGCCTGCCCGTAAAGCAAATTTTGGTTATAATTTGACATCGGCCGTATTCAGCAGAACGCTGTAAGGTGAAACACTGTAAAGCGGGGCTTACTGTATATTACTAAATGTAATATGAGCAAACTTTCGTTTTCCCCCCATTTGGGCTAACCCCGCCATCGGTGGGATACGCCGGTGTGTTGAAAGAAAGAAACAGTTCTTCCATGGGAAAGTGGAATAAAATCTTTCCTCCGTAACCCATGCGTGTTGTAAAAGTCAACTAAAATGCCGGGAACAATGGGCTAGATAAGACCTTTTTCCTGTATAGCCTGACTGAAAAAGAAAAAAACAAAACCGTCAAAGTGGGATGTCTGAATGTGCATGGATGATGTCACATGATAAGAAAGAGATGATTGTGAATGTTATGAATGAGAAGAAGCTGGATTGCCTGGCTTTATGTGAAGCAAAGCTGAAGGGGGTGGGAGAGTTTCTCTGGGGTGCGAATTAAATGGGAGAGTAGGTCAGGGGTTTCAAACAGAGTTAGAGCTAAAGAAGAGTAGCAATAATGTTGAAGGATAAGTTATGCATGAAAAGAGGGAATATCATGTATAATTCAGGATTATGTGGAGTAAAATAGGGGTTGGATGTGAAAAGTGGGTTATAGTAAGCATTTTATGCACCTGGAGAAGAGAGAAGTTGTAGGAGAGAGAGAGAGATTTTGGGAAATTTGAGTGAATGCATGGGGAGTTTTGAACTAAGTGTGAGAGTACTTATGGTTGGGGATGTTCCATACTAAAGTGGTAAAAATGTTGTGGAGGGAGTATAGAAACAGGTAAATTTGGTGGTGCCAGGGGTAAATGTAAATGGGTAGCCTTTAATAGAGCTATGTGCAGAAGGAGGTTTGGAAAAAGTAATACATATTTTAGAAAAAGAGATAATTAAGTATAACAAGGTATGATATAGCACATAATGAAAGTATTTGTTAGATTATGTATGGTGGATAAAAGGTTGATAGAAGCTTCAGGATGTAAACGTTTATAGAGGGGCAACAGATATATCGGATCATTATTTAGTTGTAGCTACAGTTAGAGTAAGAGGTAGATGGGACAAAAAGGAAAATGGCAACAAGAAGTAAGAGAGAGCTGAAAGTGTATAAACTAAGGGAGGAGGAAGTTTAGGGTGAGATATAAGACAACTATTGGGTCAAAAAAGAAAGGTGGGCTAGTGGCAAGTATGAGAGTGGGGGAGGGGGGGTTTAAGAGGTTGGAATAGTTTTAAAAAATGCAGTATTAAATGTGGAGTCAGAAGTTCGTGGCTATAGAGGCGGTGGGTGCAGGAGGAAAAGGAGTGAATGGTGCAAGGAGGAAGTATAAGGGTGTGATAAAAGAAAAAAAGTAGAGTCCCACCTATGCGACGGTTTTTACAAAGCAGAAGTGTTATAATAAGAGCATAGTATATGAAGATAAAGCGAAAGGTGAAGAGAGTGGTGGCAAGTGCAAAAGAAATGCAGTGATAGGGGAGTGGGAGAGTGGCACTGTCAAGAAATTTTATGAAAATAAAAAAAAATTTGGAGATAAACAAGTTAACCCTTGTACTGTCGCAATCCCAAATCCCTGATGTGTCTCCTGTGTCACAAAATTTCTTGTGGGGAACATGGAGGGGGATATGGGTGGCAGCATGTGATGTCGAGTGCATCATATTTCACAGATCTTTTCTTTGACCTGTACGCTACACTAATACCAACACAAAAGCTTCCACCATTTCGGGGGGGGAAGAAGGTGGAGGGTGGGAAGGGATAGCGAGGAGCTAGAACATGACCTCCCTGACCCCTATAAACAAGCCACAGCAGGTCGGGAAATGAGGGCGAAAAGAGGTAGAGAAGGAGAAAAGGCCACGTCTCAAACTTACAACCTTTTCGGGGAGATGTTAGGCGGAAAACAAGGGCGGGGGCCAAAATAGCGGGAGGCTAGGGGTACTTTAACTCCGACCTCTACCTTAAGACACCAGTAGGACCCGATGCCAGCAATGGATACTATATTGTTTAACAGAACTAATGTAATTTGATGCTCCCATAAGAATAATCCTGGTCTCGCCTATCTTACAAAACTCCTATTACTAAAGTAGAAAACTTATTATATTTCTCCATCACTAAAGCGGCAACATAAATATGATCAATAGATAAGAGGAACAACACAATTTAAGTTCCTAGAAGAGATAATTTTATAAACAACAAATAGGTTCAGAATCTCTTAAAAAAACAATGGTCTGTCGATACAAAAGAAACTCTAGTAATTACCATCCATCCTCTTAAGGAATTGTACAAAAGAACGAACGAACCAGCCAACACACTACTCATAACAACATAGCCTAACATCCAATAACAGAGAAGATCTACCACGTCAGTCCAAACTGGTGTCTATTACCACCAAGTACAAAAACACCAGGATTGAACAATACATTGAACTGAGACATCAATAGTTCTTTCGCTGTGATCCCTCATTAAAAACAATGTGTTGATAACTGGAGCATATTTACCTGAGCTATCATAGATAGAACATGGATCACAATGTGGTATTTATATATTGTGATCCCCATTACATATAGCCTGAGTGACTGTGGGGAATGTCCTCGGACTTGTGCGATGTGTTGGCGTTTCTTCCCCTCATCTCTATCCTACCTCAGGAAACCTTCTAACTCAAGTCCAGCTTAGAATCGCTTAATACCCCCTATGACAGCTACCGGCAGGGCTGGCCTGTACTTACTCCCTTACCGAACAAGTCTGTAACACTGTATAGACTACTTGTAAACCAGTATCACTAACACAAGTGTCTGTATTATACTTATCAACCCTTGTTTATCCTATTATCGATATCTCAATTTCAAAAGACAGATACCAACGACTAAAATGGGTCGCGACAGACATTTGTGGGCGTAGAAACATAATGTTGCGATACAATTTCGCATGTGTGCAACCAGGAATATAATGTACTTGCAATGACCAAATGAGCAGACAGTTTTTGTGTTAGGTCAAGTAGGGCCGGGAGGACCGCCTAACATACTCCAAAAAAGCATCGCTTTACTCTCTCGCACTTCAAACCTTAGGCCTCAATACAGCTTGTGTTCATCCAAATTCAGTAAGCTGGATCAGACTCAGTCGGTCTCCCTGTGTATGTAATAGCATATTTAATTTATCTATTGATGATTACTCATCTAGATGAATTGGGGTATAGACCCTGGCCCCTTTTGATCCATCGCCCCCCAACACATATACCCGCGGGGTATTTGTCAAAAAAGTAAATGGTTGCTCAATATTCCCTCACACTAAAGGACCAGTCTCCGAATGGCGAGAGGACGTGGGTGAGGGGAGTAGTATTCCAAGCTAACCAGAAACCCAGTACCCGAGCCAGCCAAATCCTTACTATACAAATAGCATCCGGCCTCTTCCGTGCCAAGACCGAAGGCTTATGCCCATTCACAATCTCCTACCCCAACGACTCGCTTTTGTGCTCATCAATATTCGTACAAGTTTATCGATCACAGGACCTAGTCTGCCGGTGTTAAGGGTATACGCCAACGCCAGCCCGCTACTATACCCAGGGGTGACTAACCACCAGTACTAAAACTCAAAAGAAAGCCATCACAAGACAACTGGAATCTATAGTTCTTCTTAGGTTTCTAACATTGCTCATACTATGCACAATTTGTGTCTATCTTTCTAATTTCCTGGGCCAATTCTGAGTGTTTTGTATCCATCACCGGGGGTGTTGTGGAAAGATTTGAGTAGTGGTTTAGTTTTATAATGCCAAGGCGCCGGGAAATGAGTAGCGTTAATTTAAGTATGTCGCCAACGAGTGATACTGGGTGGTACCCTAACTTAGTGGCTACCAACCGCCATTCATATATACATGGAGAAAGACCCCATAAAGACCACAAGATACAACGCTAACGCGGTTGTACTCACATCTCCTACCACCGAGCTGCCTATTCATCACATTACATCCCACCATCAACTCCCCCATAACAAACTAGCTATTTTGACACCCCTTATTATGGACTTCCTACCAGGCACCAGAACTTGATTATAGTTAAAGGACAGACCACATAGGGGGATGTCAAGAGCGACTGGGTAGTGGTTCGCCGGGGGATGGGGGGGGGGTGGAGGTGGTATCTGTGGAGTCGGGGGGGGGGGGGGGGGGGGGGGGGGGGGGGGGGGGTAGAGGGGGGGGGGGGGGGTGGGGGGGGGGGTTATTAGACCATACAGATAAAATAAGCAACGCTGTTGCTTGGTATCACATAACACAGTCGATATTAATAGAAAATGGCAAAATTAGACACGTCAAGATCCCATAGTAATGTTGGAAATAGGTACAGTAAAGCGAATGCGAACCCTAGCGGAAAAACTAACCACAATACTCAAATCCACACTAACCACTATTGCACTACTATATCACACATACTTTACCCCTCCTCCACCTCATTGGTAAACAACAAATATTTAACTTCAGCCATGTGAAAAGCCAGTTTAAATGAATATGTTTTTATCTAGTAGTACAAGACAGTCATGTGTTAAAACTGTAGGCATGATCAAAAAACAGGCGAGTTCTAGTATGTACATCAATCTACCACTTTCTGAGACAAGCAAAGTTATCTGATGGGAAGTGAAACGATGTCATAGTGTCGAAGCAGTCAGTCCTTATTATTCTTATTATATCTTCTTTGTTCTGTTCTTTTTTTTTATCGGGCCACAACATCAAAGACGAATCAGACCGACACTGACATTTGTTTGGGATCATAAGCCTCTCGAGTGAAAACATGTGATGTGGGAAAATGAAACTAGCTAGATAAACATTTGCCGACGTATAATCGGAGTGCACGAAATGTAGTCGTTTGTGGTGTTGGGGGGGGGAAAGAAAAAAACCCAAAAAAAATATATTCATATGAAATGATAGAGAATCTTACTTCGATTGCAATGAACACCAATAAAAAAACAAAATTTGATGGAAAACTGATGGAATTACGCTCTCGTGAATTACAACCTCGGTGGTAAATTATGAATCAGTATTTTCACCCACTCTGAGTCCCTATTTTCGGCTAACTCCTTGATCCAATCAACCAACTCATACTATTTCTTTAGAACTCTATTTTTTCTATCGACTGGTACAAAAACTGCCCATTTACCGATTTCAACATAACCAATAGTTGTGGTCAGAAATTTGCAATTTGGCCATTTCAACGAAAATTAAAAAATATGACAATTTCAGAATAGGGTCCCAGATATGAACAATGCAGACATTCCTGGCTCTAAAATTAACATTTTCTTTGTTCATCAGTCATGCTCTCCCAGGCCCCTCTTGATAATTAATATGCTTCTATTTGAATTTTTTATTCAAACAAAAAATAAAGATTTACTGCGTTATTCAGACTACTGCAATATGTAATAATTGTATAAATAATGTCAACCATTCTTGAGCTGCATATTAGAATGGCACTTGGACATTTATTGGAAAATAAGACATCATTTGTTTTACTTTTGAACATCGGCAAAATAATCAAACATTTCCCCTATTTTGAGCTCCATTTCAAGGTTCTTTTCATAGTCAACCCATTCCAAAATCACATCTATCTATAATGTTTTCCATTCTATCAAATGAGACCAAGACAATGAAATAGAAGGTGGGGGGGGGGGGGGGGGGGGGGGCAACACAAATACTATACGAAAATAGACCACAAAATCGGCATTTTAATTAAAAGAAAAAACGGTCGAAGTTTTTTTTTCTCATTATGCACTGCGTGCTGCAGGATTTTTTTTATATGGTACACACTGACCACACAGACCCATTCTCTCACATGTGGGCCTACCAGCTTTCTCTTGCTTGATTTGAAGCTGCTTTGTATTTCTGAGTACAGTGGACCCCCGCATAACGATTACCTCCGAATGTGACCAATTATGTAAGTGTATTTATGTAAGTGCGTTTGTATGTGTATGTTTGGGGGTCTGAAATGGACTAATCTACTTCACAATATTTCTTTTGGGAACAAATTCGGTCAGTACTGGCACCTGAACATACTTCTGGAGTGAAAAAATATCGTTAACCGGGGGTCCACTGTATATATAAGTCAAAAACGGTGGCTCGTAAGACGTATACACATGACCGAAACAGTCAAAAGGTTAAGAAAGCCTAGAGAATGAATGGATTTGTCAGTTAAAAACAGAGTAGGGGAGTTAGTAGATGGGGAGCTGGAGGCATTGTGTAAATGGCGGGAATATTTTGAGGAACTTGTAAATGTCGATGAAGACGGGGAGGTGGAAATTTCATGCACTGGTCAGGGAGGTATACATCTTTTAGGAGTGAAGAAGTGCAGGATGCGAGTGTGGGGATGTGCGTGAGGCATTATGTAGAATGAAAGGGGGTAAAGCAGCTGGGACTGACGGGATTATGACAGAAATGTTAAAAGCAGGGGGATATAGTGTTGGAGTGGTTGGTATTTTTTGTTTAATTAAATGAATGAAAGAGTGGGAAGGTACACTAGGGAATTGCAGAGAGCTGTATAGTTTTTTCTTTTATGTAAAGGGAAAGGGGACTAAAAAATTTTATAGGGTATAAGGTTTACTGAGTATCACATACCAGTAAAGTGTACAGTAGGGATTATTATGAAAGAATTAGAGGTAAGACGAGAGTACAATTTTGATGAGAAAGGAGGCTCAGAGTGGGTAGGGGATGTGTAGCTCAAGTGTTTACATTGAAGCATGTATAGGAACAGTATTTTAGATAAAGGTAGAGAAGTTTTTCATGGCATTTATGGATTTAGAAAAGGCATATGAAGAGTGGATAGGGGAGCAATGGGCAGAATGTTGGCCAGTATATGGAATAGGTAGTAAGTTATAAATGCTGTAAAGAGTTTTTATGAGGATAGTGTGAGGCTCCGGTTAGGGGTGTGAGAAGAGTAGGGAGATTACTCACAGTAAAGAGGTCATAGACAGGGATGTGTAATGTCACCATGGTGTTGAATATATTTGTTTGGGATGGGGTTGTAAAAGAAGTAAATGCTAAGGTGTTGAGAGAGGGGTGGGGATTAAATTATGGGGGAACCAAATACAAAATGGGAGTTGACACAGTTACTTTTTGCTGATGATACTGTTCTTATGGGAGATTCAACGAAAATTGCATAAAAGGTTAGTGGACAAGTTTGGGAGGGTGAGTGTGAAAGGTAGAAAGTTGAAAGTGAACATAGAAAAAGAGTAAGGTGACGAGGTATCAAATGATTTAGATAAAGAAAAATTGGGATATAACATTGAGAGGATGGAGTATGGAAGAAAGTGAATGTTTTCATAATATCATACAGGGAACCTCTACTTGCGAACACATCCATGTGCAGAGTTTTTCCGGGGGGGGGGGGGGGGGGGGGGGGGGGGGGGCGACACAAGTAGTCGATGGGATCAAATTTTTTGTACTTCCATACGCGAGCAAAATTTCCATAAGCGAACAGACCTCAAGCAGGTTCCTGACGGCCGAGAATGAGCCATGCTCTTGATCTAGGGAATGTACTCATTTGTTTGTTGGACTATCGTATTGAAACTTGGGCATGATGATGGAAAGATGCTTCTTAACGTACACCAAAAATGAAGAAATCAGGCAATAAATAATGGAGTTCACTTCTCAGCAGATTAGCCCCCCTTAGCAGTATTTTCCGTGTGGTTTTTATGATTGTATTCTCGTTTTTTTGGTCTCATTTGATAGAATGAAGATATATTAGCAGAAATAGATATAATTTGATTGCTTTCACGTTGAAAAGTACCTTAAAATTCAGCTCAACGAGGGAGAAAGCCCGTTTGCTGAGGACTATGTTCAGAGTAAACAAATGAGGTCCCTAATACACAAATAACCCGCACATAAAAGAGAGCAAGCTTACGACGACGTTTCGGTCCGACTTGGACGCAATGACAAGTCAATGGTCATGCACTGGTCCGTGGAGGTATACATCTTTTAGGAGTGAAGAATGCAGATTTAGTGTGGTATGTGTGTGAGGCATTACGTAGAAGGAAGGGGGTAAAGCAGCTGGACTGAACCGGGAATATGACAGAAATGTAAAAGCAGGTGATATAGTGTTGGAGTGGTTGGTAATTTTTGTTTAATATTTGTATGAAAGAGGGGAAGGTCCTAGGGATTGGCAGAGAGCTTGTATAGTTCTTCTTATGTAAAGGGAAGGGGGACTAAAAATTATAGGGTAATAAGTTTACTGTCGATATACATACAGGTAAAGTGTACTGTAGGGTTATTATCGAAAGAATTAGAGTATGACATAGAGAGTACAATTTGGATGAGAAGGAGGCTTTAGAGTGGGTAGGGGATGTGTAGATCAAGTTTACATTGAAGCATATATGTGAACAGTAAAAAACAAAAAAATTTAGATAACGGTAGGTAAGTTTAATATTTCATTTATGGATTTAGAAAAGGCATATGATAGAGTGAATACGAAGCAATGTGGGCAGATTTTGCAAGTAATATGGAATAGGTGGTAATTACTAAATGCTGTAAAAGTTTTTATGAGGATAGTGAGGCTCAGGTTAGTTGTAGAAGAGAGGGAGACTACTTCCCGGTAAAAAGTAGGTCTTAGACAGGGACTGTGAATGTCACCATGATTGTTCAATATATTTATAGATGGGTTATAACGAAGTAAATCTAGGGTGTTTGGTAGAGCGGTGGGATTAAATTATGGGGAAATCAAATACAAAATGGGAATTGACACAGTTACTTTTTGCTGATGATACTGCGCTTATGGAGGATTCTAACAAGAAAATTGCAAATGTTAGTGGATGAGTTTTTGAGAGAGCGTTGTAAAGGCAGAAGATGAAAGTGAACATAAGAAAAGAGTAAGGTGATGAGGGTATCAAATGATTTAGATAAAGAAAAATTGTGATATCAAACTGGGAGGAGGATATGGAAGAAGTGAATGTTTTTCAGATAATGTATTTGGGAGTTGACGTGTCAGTGAATGGATAATGAAGGATGAGGTTAATCCTAGAATTTAAAGAAGGAAAACAGGTGAGTGTGTGTTGAGGTAAATGAGACAAAAAACATTTCTAGGAGGCAAAGAAGGGAATGTATGAAAGTATAATAGTACCACTCTCTTAAAGGGTGTGAAGCTTGGGTGAGTAAATGCTGCAGCGAGGAGGCGGTTGGAGGCAGTGGAGAGTCGCTGTCTAAGGGCAATGTGTGGTGTAAATATTAAGCAGAAAATTCAGATGTGGGAAGTTAGGAGGTGTGGAGTTAATAAAGTATTGTCAGGAGGGCTCGAAGAGGGGTTGGGTCAGATGTGTTTGCGTCATTTAAGAGAGAATTGGATCAAAGTAAATGACATGGAGAGCGTATAAATCTGTATGGAAAGGAAGGCAGGTAGGGGTCATCCCGAAAAGGTTGAGGGAGGGGTAAAGGAGGATTTGTGGGCAGGGGCCTGGACTTCCACAAGCATGGTGAGCTTGTTGAAAGGAATGGGAGACAAATGGTATTTGGGACCTGAAGAGCTGTTGGAGTGTGACAAGGTAATATTTAATGATGGGATTCAGGGAAACGGGTTATTTTTATGTAACCGACTGAGGAGTCTTGGAATGTAAAGGACAATGAGCTGCACTTTAAAGGAGAAGGTTTCAGGGATATTAGGTCAGTTTGGAGGGATATGTTGTTTATCTTTATGCATATATGCTTCTAACACACTGTTGCATTCTGAGCAACCTCTGCAAATAACTTGATTATGTGGTGAGTGAGGTGAAGTGTTGAATGATGATGAAAGTGATTTTTCTTTTTGGATTTCTTTCTTTTTCAGTCACAACCCTGCCTCGGTGGGAGACGCCGTAGACTTTGTTAAAAAAAAATGTATATACATATACAGTGGACCCCCGCATAGCGAACGCTTGCATATCCGAACAATCACATAGCCGAACGCTTGTTTCTCTAAAATTTTGGCCCCGCATAGTGGACAAAAACCCGCTCAGCGACTTCGTGCGAGACGCGTTCCAATTGCGCCCTCAGCCAGCTCTCACATGTGCCGCCCGTCCCATTGTTTTAACCAGCCAGCCTCCGCGGTAACATTCAAGCATACAACTCGGAATAATTTCGTATTAATACAGGTTTTCCGTGCTTGTTTGTGAAAATAAGTGACCAGGCCCCAAGAAAGCTTCTAGTGCCAACCCTACACCACAAAGGGTAAGGAATACCCATTGAAATGAAGAAGAGATCATTGATGAAGAATGAAAGTGGAGTACGTATCACCGACCTGGTCAGTTGTACAAGAAACCAAATCAACCATCGCTTTCTATTGTGGGCAAGAAAACGGCAATCAAGGAAGCGTTTGTTGCAAAGGTTTAACTGTGTTTTCGAAACACACAGATCGCAAGTGTGGAAGATTTGAGAGACACTTATTGGGTTGGATAAATGAAAAACAGCTAGCAGGAGAATAGCGTCTCCAAGCGATCATATGTGAAAAGGCTAGGAAGTTGCATGACGATTTAATTAAAAAAATGCCTGCAACTATGATGATGTGAGTGAATTTAAGGCCAGCAAAGGTTGGTTTTGAGAGATTAAGAAGCATAGGGCATCCATAGTGTGAACGGCATGGTGAGGCTGCCCAGTTCGACCACAAAGCGGCTGCAAAAATATTGCATGAATTCAAGAGTACATAGAAACTGAAGGACTGGAACCTGAACAAGTTTTAATTGTGATGAAACAGGCCTTTCTGGAAGAAAAGCCAAGCAGGACCTACATTACTCAGGAAGGAAAAGGCACTCCCAGGACATAAGCCTATGAAAGACAGGCTTACTTTGTTGAGGTGTGCAATGCTAGTGGTGATGGCAAAGTTTAAGCCTTATTAGTGTATCACTCTGAACTCCCAGAGCGTTCAGGCAAAAGAAGTCCTCAAGGATAATTTGTGTGTGCTGTGGAGGGCAAACAGTAAGGCATGGGTCACTAGGGAATTTTTCTATAACTGGTTACACCATGCATTTGCCCCGCAGATGTGAAAGATTACCTAACTAAAAGAAATTAGACCTTAAGTGCCTCCTGGTGTTAGACATTGCCCCTGGTCCATCCTACAGACGTGGCAGAGCGACTTTATGGTACATGAGCTTCATTAAGGTGAAGTTTTTGCCTGCCATACCACTCCTCTCCAGGCAGCCCATGGACCAGCATCATTTCCACTTCAAGAAACTGTACCAAAAGCTCTGTTCAAAGTGCTTTGGAAGTGAACCACAGACACACGATTGACTCTAAAAGAGTTTTGGAAGGATGCACTTTAATATCCTCGAAAGAATGTGTAAACCTTATAGGTAAGCTTTGGGAGGGAGTGACTAAGAGAACCTTGAACTCTGACTTGGAAGAAACTGTGGCCAGAATGTGTAGTCAAAAGGGATTTTGAAGGGTTTGAGGCTAACCCTGAGAGGATAGTAATACAGTTGAGGAATCAATTGTGGAATTGGGGAAGTCCTTGGGGTTGAGGTTAGTGGAGGATTTGGAAGAGTTGGTGGAGGAGGACAATGAGGAACTAGCCACTGATGAGCTGATAGATCAACTCAAGAGCAAAATGCCATACCTGGGAAATGGTTCAAAGGAGGGAGAGAGAATTGACAGGAATTGCCTACTTCAAAGATTAGGAAATGTGTGCAAAATGGTCTTGAAGAGTGCAAACCTTTTTTGATGAAAATCACTCACACAGCATTGCACCCGTGCTGGTGACTGTTACAATGACATCTGTTGTAACAGCTTTAGACAAATCATAAAGGAACGGAGGTACAGGCCACTATGGACAGATAATGATGTGCGAAAGAGTCACAGTGACTCTGAAGCTGGTCCTAAGTGGCATTAAAAGAGAAGGAAGTAACCCCAGAACAAGGACTGCTACCTCAAGTCCTAATGGAAGGGGATTCCCCTTCTAAACACTAACACTCTCTCTCACCTCCCCATCCCGATCAATCAATCACCAGATCTTCATAAAAGTAAGTGTCATGTAAGTTGTGCATGCCTTTTCAGTTGTGTGTACTAAAATTAACATTTTTTTGTGGTAAAAAAAATTTTTTTTTTCATACTTTTGGGGGAGTGGTCCTTGCACGGATTATTTTTTATTTCCATTATTTCTTAAGGGGAAAATTAATTCGCATAGCGAACATTTCAGCATAAACGACCACCGATCTTGCACGGATTAACTCGCTATGGCGGGTCCACTGTATAATAAATAATGACCTACATAATAATAATTATATTAATAGACGGCTCAAAAGGCCACACTAGATGGCAGTGTTTACCACACAAAGAGGGAGCAGGTGTTACTGCCTCCACCAGTTACATAATGACATATTTTATTCATTCTAGCAGTAATATATCAGTTTTCTATGGTTATTTATATTGTTATTATTTTATATTAATGAACTGTGATAGATAACAAAAAGAATAAGCTGTAGAGTTGATGATAGCAAAATATTCAAGGAGTATTTTGTCCTGTCTCCAGACAAACTCTCGTTGGCCGCGCCGCCACACATATACAGTGGACCCCCAACATATTATGTCCCCCAACCTACGTTAAAACCGACCAGTCGATGTCTTTTCAGCGTAAAGTTTTGACCCCGACGTACGTTGAAAGACTGCGACCTATAGCATTTGTCCGGTACGCGTCCACAAAGTCTGTCCTGCCTCAGCACGCCTCAGCTGAGCCTGGCTTTCAGGAAGTGTGCGCCAAGTTTACAAGACAGAGCGGTTGCTCCCAAGCATACATTCGAAATATTTTGTATTATTCCAGTGTTTTTAGTGCTTTTAACTGCTAAAATAAGCCACCATGAGCCCAAAGAAACGTCTAGTTGCACCCTGTGTAAAAAGGGTGAGAATATTATCGAAATACTATCGTCCCACGTCAGCTGCTGCTGCTGCTGCTTAGCTGCTGCTGCTGTAGCACCATTCAGCGCAGCTGCTGATGTAGCACCATCAGCTGCTGCTGCAGCGGTATGTACACATCACTGCTGCTGCTCGTAGACTGTCTGCGGCTGCAGCTGGTGCAGCACCATCAGCTGCTGCGGCTGTAGCACTGTCAGCTGCTGCTGCTGCTGCTGTAGGCACTGACAGCTGCTGCTTGCTGTAGCACTGTCCACTGCTGCTGCTACTGTAGCACGACTACTGCTGCTGCTGCTGTAAGCACTGCAGACTGCTGCTGCTGCTGTAGCACTGTCAGCTGCTGCTGCTGCTGCTGCTACTGTAGCACCATCAGCTGCTGCTGCTGCTCCTGTAGCACCATCAGCTGTTGCTGCTGTAGCACCATCAGCTGTTGTTGCTGTAGCACCATCAGCTGCTGCTGCTGCTGTAGCACTGTCAGCTGCTGCTGCTGCTGTAGCACCATCAGTTGCTGCTGCTGGCTGTAGCACCGTCAGCTGCTGATGCTGTTGTTTATAGCACCGTCAGCTGCTGCTGCTGAAAGCACCATCACTGCTGCTGCTGCTGTAGCACTGTCAGCTGCTGCTAACTGCGAGCACCAATTAGCTGCTGCTGCTGTGGCACCGTCAGCTGCTGCGCTGTAGCACCATTGTTGGTGTGGCTTAATTGAGAATACCGAGAAACAATTAACCCCAGAGGGTTAGCACCCAGGATAACCTAAAAAAGTCAGTGTGTCATCGAGGACTGCCTAAAATTATTTCCATTGGGGGCCTTAACCATGTCTCCCAGGATGCGACCCACACCAGTCGACTACACCCATGTGAACAGGAAAAAATAGCTGGAACAGTGCTCATATTGGTGAATTTAAGGCTAGCAAAGGTTGGTTTGAAAGATTTAACCCTTTCAGGGGCCAGAAGGCCAAATTTCTAAGTGCACACCAGGGTCCAACAATTTTCCCCCCCAAAATTTTGTTATTTTTACTTATGAAATGGTAGAGAATCGTTTTTCTGAAGGTAGTAAAAAAAAAAAGTACGAAATTTTTATGGAAAATTGACGAAATTATGCTCTCGCGAATTTTGATGTGTCAGAAATATTTACAAATCGGCGATTTTTCCGACTTTAACTCCCTTTTTAGGCCAGTTACATTATTCCAGTCGACCAAATTCCCTTTGCTATTTCACTAGTATTACTTCTCTTCTATCGATGAACACAAGAAATCGCCAAGTCAACTGATCAGAAATTTGTAATTTGGCCAATTTAACACAAAGTTCAAAATATTCCAATTTAAAAAAAGGGTCCAAAATAAACAATGTAGGATTCCTGGGACTAAACTAACATTTCCTCTGTTCATTAGTTATGTTTTGAGGCTTTTCAAAGAATTCCATTTTTATTTTTTATTCACAAAAAAGAATTTTATTTACACCCCAAAAAAAAAATTACGTTATGCAATATTTAAAATTTTAAAATAAAACATCACCAATTTTGGTATATTAGACCCACCAGCTACACGTATTAGTGTAAGGTCTTTTTGTTTACTCTTGAACATGGAAAAAATTTTTAACATTTCTGCTACTTTGAGCCCGTTTCAACCATTTTCGTGCAAAAACCCAATCAAAATAACTCTTTTCTGTAATATGTTTCCATCTATCAAATAAAACCAAGAAATCACAAATAAACTATAACAAACATACGAAAAACACTGCAAATCGCTGCTTTAATCGAAAATCATGGTCTAGTTTTTTTTCTCCCATTATACACTGGTGCTGCAGGATTGTGTGGTGCACACATCCCCAAAAAAGATTTTCTCTCATACTAGGCCCAAATTTACCATCACGCTTATCAGAGCGAGCGAGCTCATGGGCGTAGATCAGGGTTGGCCCTAACGTAAACGTAGATCACGGGAGGACCCAAAAGGGTTAAGAATCGTGGTGATAAGGGCCCTGTTTTTGGAAGAAATCCCAAACAGGACCTACATTGAACATTAAAATGGTATAAAAACCGACAGGTTTTTAGGTAAACCATACAACAGTTGGGTATCTTTATTTATAACGTTTCCCAAAATGGCTTCTTCAGTAAAGTAAAAAAAAGTTGAAGAAGCAAAAATACTTGAAGACGAGTAACAGTCCATCACCCTTAAAGTTTTGAGTGTCAGCCCCTCAGTCTGGAGAAAAAATTGTTCCAAAGCCTACTGTGTAGCAAACTTTTCAAAAAAAGATACAAACGTTGCATAGGCTTACCTAACAGGACCTACATTACCAGGGGGGAAAAGGGCCCCTCTCATCATTCCTGCATCTTCAAAAAGGGTCAATTTTTTTCTCATTAGTAGAGTAGAAAATTTATTTTTAGTGGGGAAATTTTTTTTTTCATACTTTTTGGGGGTCTTGCATGGGTTAATTTGATTTTCCCAAAATTTCTTAGGGGAAAATTAAATTTACCTACATCATTTTGCTTCATGGCTCTCAGGGAAAGGATTAATATAGTAGGGCGGGGGGGCCCCCTTTAAAATTTCATTTTTTTCATTCTAAGTATATTCAGGTTTCTATGTTATTTATATTTTTTGTTTTTGTCATATTAGAAACTGTGATGATAAATTAAGCCGCAAATTTTTTTAAGCGAAATATTTAAGATATTTGTCCTGTCTCCAAACACTTTTTGGGGGCCGGGGGGGCCCCATATATAATGACATTTATTCATTCTAATACAGTGGGCCCCCCCCATAAAACCCTTGGGATCACTAACGTTAAAACCCATACCGATACATTTAATCGTAAATTTTGCCTCGCAAAGCTAAAAAACCCCCTCAACACTATTCGCCCCAGACACGTCTAATGTCGGCCCCGACCCCCACATTTTTCCCCGGGGGCATTGTTTTTCAAGCCAGCCTCCGCGGGGAACTGTTATTTCGTTCTTACGCTAACAGCGGGTTTTGTCCGATAAGGAGGTAGTAGCAAGAACGGCCGGGGGCTAGTTTTTCTTTAATTGGGGGAGGTGAGTACACAACGGGGGAGTGTGGGGAGTGACCGCAAGCCAGCCGTGGAGGGGAGCACTTTTTGTCTGTCAATCTTTGGGCCCAGGAGTGGGGGAGGGTGAGCTCACCTCCCACTGACGTGGGGGCCCTACGAGGGCAGCACCTAAAAATCCGCGAAATATGAACTGTCAAGCAGACGGCTAGGGTGTGTGTTCTGACAGTACGGCTGTCACATTTGCTCGGCCAAAACACCTTGCGTCTCCCGAGGACAATCTGGTGGGCCCGAGGGAAAAGGAAAATAAAACACAGCTACCCCAAGAGGGGCTGGCTTTCGCTCACTAAAAATAAAAAATGGACATAAAAATGCAACAGGCAAAAAAAAACTCTCCCCTCCAGGGGAAAGAAAACGGTTCCCACCTGTTTCTCCCAAATCACGTGTTCAGCGTCACTTTATGTTTCGTTGTTTTTTTCAGCTCACACAGCCGTTCAGCAACCAAGGGGAGTTTTTTTGTGATTTCTGCGTCCAGGTGAGTCTCTACGATTTTGTGGTGGGGGAGGGGAGGGGGAAGGGAAATTTTCGTTTTCCTACCTTGCCCATGCTTTGCCCTACTCACGCTCACCCGTCTACCAACACCACTCACCACTCCCACTCCCCCGCTGTGTTTTTTTTTCTGTTTTTCCATGTGAATTCTTTGCCAGAACGTGTATCCGATGCCCGAGTCCTCAAGCTGCGTGGGGTCAGCATGCCACATAGATCACGACACCATTGGATCGACACCCACGGTGGGTGTGGCGATGTCACGTGGACTACCAGCCACGGGGTTTCAGATTCCCAAGGCCCCCATGCTGTGGGCTGCTGCCCGCATCACATTGCGTCACCCACGATGCTGCCCGACTTCGTGACGTCACCTCGAGATGTCCCGTTTTTACTCACCCCTCGAGATGTCGCTGACGCAAACCCCGAGATGTTTCTGACGTCCCCTCGAGATGTCCTGACGTCACCTCGAATTCGCTGACGTCACGTCCTGCGACGCACCCTCGCACATCACGCCGACACACAATTTCCCCCATCGATGTTCTAAATAATTATTTTTGTTTGTCGAGAAGATTGAGAGAAAATATATGTCGTGTGTTAATTAATTCCTCTCAGTCAGTGTTCTCACATGTTAGTGTACCGTATGTACAGCGGTGTGTTTTTAAAGTTTCCGTGTGTCCAGTGAGGTCTGAGCCAGACCTGAGTGGCACCACTGTGCTAAGTCACCCGTGTGACCAGTGTGTTTGACAGCTGATTACTCAGCCCTGAGCGTATGAGCCCTCTTGTACAGAAAGCTTTTATGCTCGTCGCTCGTGTTTGTTCTGCAGAATCGTACCTGCTACAATTCCCATCGAGATTTGTTTCACTTCACCTCCAGACCTTCAGTGCAGTTATATGTAGAGAAACAAGTCTGGGGACGCTTAGGCTAACCTCTGCTATAACTCCAACTGTCGAGAGATGATACTCGTCAAGCCCCAGCCAGGCCTGTCGGCAGGCACTGTGTCAGCCTCGTGTCACAAGCTTCAGTGAGCAGCCTGCACAAAGATGATGTCACGTTTTACTGCTAGCTCGCTCCCCTGCAGTCTGGTGTATGATGTTACGACCCCCAGATGTTTCGCCCAGTCGTCTCTACCACGACTCGCTCCACAACTCGCTCCAACGCTCGCCGCAGTGACAGCCCAGTGACAGTACCAGTCGAGAAGTGTCCTCCTGAGTCGCTTGCCAGAAGTCCTGCCCAGTTGCCAAGTTTTGTCGACGCCTCACTCGAGGGCACCAGCATGTCGTGCCCTAGGTTGAGTGAAAACCTGCAGCGACTCCTACGATGTCTGCCATTCACCGTTCCAGGGGGGAGATCGTAACCTGTTACGTCACAGCTCAGCCGCAGCGATGTCTCCTGTGTTGCAGTTATATGTCCAGACGCAGGAAGGCGTGCAGTGATGCCCTTCGACGCTCATTGCCTTGACCACGATGTTTAGCACACCCCATGTTTTTTCTTCCCTCCTGTAGGAAGTTTTTTTTCCATGTCCATATGTATATATTTGTTTTTATTTTGTGTTCTGTGCCCTGTTCCTACAGAGAGAGACGAGTTTCTTTTTCTACCAGTATTGTCGCGTCGGGACGACGACGGTAGGTGGCCGAGCGTATGCAGACAGCCTGTACTGTCTGCACAGACAGCCCATGCTGTCTGCCTGCTTAGTTCATATTTTGCGCCACTCAGGTGCTGCCCTCTGTAGCAGGCCCTAGGTAGGACGCCAGCCTGCCGGCCCAGACCCTCACTCTCACAGCGGCCTAGCAGGGAAAACACAAGGCCTTCCAGCTCTCTCTCGGGGCATGGCCCCCCTCGTGCCAGTAGAGGTGAGTAAACTTTTATATGTTGTATAACTAAGGTACTGAAGGAGAGGTTTTTCATTTGCCTTGATGCAGTGTTCAGGGCCTCTGCTGATATGCTCCTGCAGAACTGCATAAATGACATCTTCAGAGAAAATAATTTAATGGAAGGAGGCATATGAGCTACAGGTAGGTAGGACAAGTGGCACTCTGGAAAGTCTCAAAGATGCTAGTCAGGAGACAATTACTGGGGGTGCTATAATCCCTAGTGCCTTATAAGACACTAGATGCAGGAAGTTTATCAGGCAGGTATTATTTCTGAAAAGACACCAAGATCTCATCATTTTTGAAGCAATTCATGTCAAAATATCACTTTTATGTCAAATAGAACTATTCAGCTGTGAAATAATCTACTCACTCATTGCAGTAATCACTGCAATCCCAGAGGTTTAACAGTGTTGGTTTAAAATCTTTCAAATGCTCCAGATCCTATGCATTCATTTCCTCAAAATTGTCTCTGGATGGAAGTCTTGAAAAATAGTGTGTGCATTGGTGGCGATCCAGTATAGATGCGTGGATGTAGGGTCATATGAATATCTTCTATCCTTTGATTTTTCATCTATAACAAAAAAATGTTATTTTTTTAATACACAAAAAAGGTATTTGCAATTATTCAATATATATCAGTGTCTTATATGTAAAATATTTCTTTGTCCAAAATAAAAGACGTTTAGTTGCTTCTTTCTCTTGAATTGCAAGTAAAATGCTCACTGAACGATAGGCTTTAATCTATTTATCTATATGAATATTTTATTATGGATTTTATTATTATATTTATGGTGAAGCATTAAACCCTGCTGGGGTTATACAGCTAGTGGGAAATGGGAGGCAATCAGGATTTATTGAGAAGACGAAAGAGAGTGCCAAATTTTCTTGGATCAGTAGACCACTGCCAGCTTCAAGAGGCATGTAGGATACAATGACAGTTAAAGAAGAGCTTAAACCTAAGTGCTTCATCTTATTATGAAAAGCCTCAAATAGCTAATTTTTTGCTGGCTCCAAAAGCTTTTTACCTCTTCTTCACGGCTATGGGATTCCTGCCTCTTACTACTTCACTCTCCTGACCTGTTCAGCTTCCTGACATTTAGGTAATGATATACTTTCTAAAATCCCCTATCACTCTTGTGAGTTTTCAACTTTCAAAGATCTTTTTGTTCCTTTTTCCCATCTCTGAAAAACACACTGCCCCTTGTTACCTGGTCACGATATTCCTCAGATTTTTGTATTGTCTTTCTTTGTACCCTTTGCTTCCTGTCTCGAGTGTCATCAGAGATAGGTAAAAGGTAGGTTAAGGAGGTACAATGAGGGGTTAGGCACCATTTTGTCCTAACAACAAAAACCCACCTCACCTATCTCTCACGACGGTGGCCTGGTCACAGTCCGAGCCGCCGGGGCGTTGACCCCGGAAACTCTTTCAGGTAAACTCCAGGTAAAACTTATGCAATTTATAAATGCGATCCTTTTTTGACTATGTTTCGACCACACTGTGGCTTTTTCAAGTCACAATCGATTCTGTTTGTGACTTCGAAAAAGCCCCACTGTGTGGGCGAAACGTAGTCAAATAAAGGAATCACATTTTACTGCATAGGTGTTTATATTTCCATAGTGGTCGGGTTATTTTATACCATTTATGTTCCATCAAGTGGTAGTACGATGACGCTGTGTTCTTAATGGTGACATTACTGTTACCTACTAGAAAGTTAGGATTTAAAAATATGCAAGCGCACATGGCCCTCTTATACCATAGTGTAAGTTTGTGGAGTAGGATGCCTTGGTTACTGTGTTCTTCAAACGCTTTTTTAGGTCAATAAAAATTCCTAGTGGTTATTCCTTATTTTCAATGCTGTTGTAAAGGCAGATCTATCATTTTTACAATTGAATCATTAGTCGCTTTTATTTTTTTCTGAAAGCAAATTGCAGGGGTTGAGTATGTTTTGTGACGTGATAAATGAAGTTTGTCTCCTTGTGCACGAGTTTCTCAAAGATTTTGGATTGCAATGGTAAGTTTGATATTTGGCCTATAGTTGTTTTAATTTCTGTAGGGAGTCACCACTTTAGTATTGTGTTTGTAACCATTGCCATATTGAGTTGTTTCGGGAAGGTGCTAGTTTCTAGTGACTTGTCAAAAGTATGAGATAGCATGCGAGAGGACATGGGCCGCTCTCTGTGTACAATTATGTTGTAGTGGGTACATGAGACACAATATCTCGGCTCCCTCTTTAAGGACCCAGGAGAGAAGTTGTCTGGTCCCCACCGCCTCTTGATGGTTTCAGTTCGCATAGCTGATTCTTACCTTCGCCTTGGTTTATATTTACCTCATCGTGCACTTGCTGGTGTGCACTCCCCTGTTCTGATTTTTTGGGTCCTACGGGTTTCAACTGTAATCCTCTTTAATCTTGTGTGAGCTCCTGACATACCTCTTGGATTCGTTTCTTGGATTCCCCATCACCCTTCCTTCAGGTATGATTACTAAGTCCTTGATGTTGTTCTCCTGATGTGGCTGTACACAGCTTTAGGGTCAGTCTTTACTTTTGATGCTATGTCATTTTAAATTGTCTCTGAGCCTCCCATTCTTCATCTGTGCATATTCGTTTCTGGCCTCTTCGGCTGATTTCTTTATTTTCCTGAGTTCTCTGTCTTCTGTTACTTTTCCATTCTATAGTACACATAGTTTATGCCTCCCTGCACCTTTGGGGTGAACAAGACTCGTTCTGTTCTTCACATTATTCGTTTCCCTTGGGAACATCCTCCTTCCTCTGCCTCCTTGCATTTTCGTTGCTAAATAGTCCATCATTTTTGTACTGTTTTCTGTAAGTTTCCCTGTCCCACTGCAATGTCTTGAAGGAAGTTCCTAAGCCTAAGTAGTTCCACCTTTTGTAGTTTGGTTTTTCCCAGACCTTATTCCTGCTACTTCTCCACTTGGTGAGCTCAACTATGTAGTCGTAGCACAGAACCACATGATCATAGCTCCCAGGGGCCTTTCATCTTGTTACCCTCGATGTCCGAACTACTCATGGTGAATACAAGGTCCAGGCTCGCGGGTTCATCCTTCCTCTCTCTCTATGGAAGTAGTCTCTAACATGTGCTGCCATGAGGTTTTTTTTCCGTACACACAATCATCCTTCGCTCTCCTGTTTCGGGCACCCCTGGGGCTCCAGGTTTTCTGTCATCGCCTTGTGATTGAAATCACCATAACTAGTAACTTTGCTTCCCCCATGTGTGCTCTCCATGGCCAACTCGGCTAGTGTGTCGATCATTGCTCTGTTATCTTCTCTTCGTTTTCTTCTCTTGGCCCTCCTGCGGTTTGTGGTGCGGTTGTACTTTACTGCAATATCCCTTTTGCCCCTCAAGACTGGATTGTTCTCTTACTATGTAGTCCCTTTCGCCCGTGCCATCCCATTCCTTCCATTTTCTCAAATCCCACTGGTTTTTATTAGAGCAGTGCAATCCTCCTCCCCCTCCTCCCTCTGGTCTTCCTGAGATTTGGTATCCGGATGGAAAGATTGAAATCTGTTTATATTTCTGGTGAGTTTTGTTTCTGTGTGTGCTATTATGTCTGGGGATGATCTCCTTTGATTCTTTCGTGCCACTCAGCCTCTTTACTTGTTTTTGTAATTCTCCATCTGCATTTGTATACGGACACCTTCACTTCTTTTCTAAGACTGTGGTCTGGGAGGTTTGTGGGGTTGGGGAATTGGGAGACCTGGTAAGGAACTATGGGTTGTTGCTGTGGGGGTGGAGTTTTGTTTTGTAGTGGTGTGGGGGCATTGGATGTGGCATGGGTGTTTTGATTTAGAGAGTTTGGTTGCACTGGGGCCTTGACCTGGTTTGGGAGGGGGGTTCTATAGGAGTTGTGAGGGAGGCTGTATTTGATCTTCTTCCTGGGTCTGGGTATCTCCTGTCTGTCTTCTCCATCCCTCTCTTTTCCTCCTTTGCCTTTGTTACCATCTCTTCAGGTTTTCTGCCTTTCTTCTTGTGTTCATGTCGCAGTGGAGATACACCTTCCTGTATGCCGGCATGTTCCCTTAATCGTGCTTTCTCCTGCAGGATCCTTGTTCTGAGTCGCTTCTGCCTGGAAGGTTCACTTTCACTGGCCGGGTTCTTTTTTTTTACAAACCCCCCTATTTATCGAAAAATTTTCCAGCTGGGTCATGCGTTTCTCCTATTGCTTTCTTGATGCTTCAATTTGCTTTTTTCCCCTTGTTTTCTTGCTTCATATGTTTCCTTCAAACTTCCTGGAGCCATACACAAAGACTGACCTCACCCTTTTCATTCTCCCACTGCGTATCCCTGGTATCCCCTCTTTAAATTTGGTTTCTGCACTGCAGCTTTCTTTCTCCAGTTTCACTGGCTAATGTACTTGGGCTCAGTGGCCTGTCATTTTCCCTTCTGCTTTCATTGGGCTTTATGTTGTGTCTGTTAGGGCCCTCACATAAGCTTTAAGCTCTTTCATTTACTACAGTCTCCTCTGATAGAGCTTCTCCCATGCAGTTGTGCCCCTTCTTTCCCTACGTCACCTTATTTGTGGATAAGGTAGCAGTTCTGTTGTCAATCCAAAATGTTCTTATAGTTCTTTAGGGCTCTGTTTCAGAATTTTTCAGCTCTCTTCTAAACTCTGTATCCTAGCCTCTGCTGCTTTGACATGCACTCCCACTTCCTGCTTTCCATATCTATCCTCTCTTCCATTCTAATGTAACTTCTTTTTTTTCTTTTCCCATTCATGATCTTTTTTATGAGCTCTGCTGCCCAATCTTTTCCTTTGCAGCTTCCTCTCCTGTCCCTGGTTTTTCTTGTTGCTCTCTGATAAACCCATTTGTGTTTTATCCTGATTGCCTCAGAGTGGGAAACCTATTATTTCTGTATGGTAGGTTAGTAGTGTGTATGTCAGAGTGTGGGGGGCGGCAGGTAGTGGGGAACTGTGGCTATGTGGGAGTGAGGAGTGGGGAGGGGTGGGGAGGGGGAGTTGAGTGGGGGGTGGGGGAGGTGTGATCGAGGGAGGGGAGGGATGGGGGTGGGATCTAATCAGGGGGGAAGAAGTGGATGTCTGGTGGTGAGGGGGGGGGGGAGTGTATGTGTGAGTCTGGTTATGTATGTGTGTGTGTGTGTGTGTGTGTGTAATTTTGTGTGGAATTATGTGTCGGGTTTAATTATGTATGAAAGGTAGGTGGCTTGTGCGTTGTATAATGTAAGTCTCAGTGGTCCTTTGCTGCCCAAAACTTCTTGTGACTGACCCCCAACCTCCTGGCGGCTTCTTGGACCGGCACGTTACTGACAGTGTGTGTGTGTATGTGTATGTGTTATGTGTATGTGTATGTGTATGTTGTGTGTGTGTGTGTGTTGTGTGTACTCACCTAGTTGAGTTGCGGGGGGTCGAGTCCGAGCTCCTGTGTGTGTGGTGTGTGTGGGTGTTTGTATATGTGTGTGTTGTGTAGTGTTGTGTGTGTGTGTGTGTGTGTGTGTGTGTTTGTGTGCTGTGATGTTATGTGTGTATGTGTGTGTATGTGTGTGTGTGTGTGTGGGTGTGATGTGTGCTGTGTGTATGTGTGTGTGTATGTGTGTGTGTGTATGTTGTGTTGTGTATGTATGTGTGTGTTAATGTGTGAGTGTGTTATTGTGGTGTGTGTGTATGTGTCGTATGGGGGAGGTATGATGGGGGAGATACTGTTAATAATTACCAGTAATTCTGGGTTATAGAAAGCGTAATTGCTACTAGGGTCTAAAGCTTCGTAAGTGTCTGCCCTTGTGTGTGTCGTGTTAGGGAGGGATTGTTAGGGGGAGGGATATCCGTTATACCTCTCTGTTTTGTCTTTCCTAGAAATGATACACTCTTAACTTATTGTCCTTTTCTGGATTTACGTAATCAGTTTTTGCTGTTATTATCCTATTCCTTGTTCACGTTTAGGAGGAGGACTTCCTAGATTCCTATGTGTTCTTACTAACTTAATAACTACTGTAATAGCTTGCAGGAGGTGAGTGACCAGTATCTAACAGCCGATGCAACGGCCAAGCCAAGCCAAACCTGCGATCATGGCATACAACAATATAGGTGATACGTGCGCTGGCAACGGTGCGTTGCCAAGTTCCAGATGCTGATGACGTAGTTCGTCGTTAGTACATAAATCCCTGTTTTGGAGATCCTGCATCCGTGATGATTATAAGCCACATGTGCTCATACATCCCTCGTTTTTCACGCGATTTCACTTTTATGACTTTGATAGTATATATATACATTTTATAACTTCACTTTTTATGTATAATGGCACACACACTTGGTCGGGACGTAACTGCTTCAGGCTCCTAACCGCTGCCTAGTAGACCAAAACGTTTGGATAATTTTGGATTAATGGATAATTTCAGGCTATTCTCACAACTTTTTCTAACTAATACTTTAGTTATAACTCGTATTATTGCTCACTGACGATGTCATACCAATGATTACTGTTAGCAGTTACTGATCCGTAAAAACATGGCCAACAATCTAAACCCTCATGTATGCGGTGTGTGTGTGTATGTGTGTGTTGTGTATGTGTGTGTGTTGTGTGTGTGTGTGTGTGTGTGTGTGTGTGTGTGGTGATGTGCATGGTGTGTTTTTGTGTGTGTGGTGTGTATGTGATACTCACCTAATTTCGTTACTCACCTAATTGTGGTTGCAGGCGGTCGAGATTCAGCTCTGGCCCCGCCTCTTCACTGATCGCTACTGGATCCTCTCTGTACCTCTCTGCTTCCTGAGCCTTTGTCATACCTCTTCTTACAAAACTATGTATGGTTCCCTGCCTCCACTAATTCACTTGCTAGGCTATTCCACTTGCTGACAAACTCTAGACTGTAAGAAATAACTTCCTAATCGTCCCTGTGACTCGTTGAGTCTTCAGCTTCCAGTTGTGACCCATTTGTACCGTCGTCCCCTCTATGGAAACATCTATCTCTGTCCACCTTGTCTATTCCCGCCAAGCATCTTGTATTGTTTCGTTATCATGTCTCCCATGACCCTTCTGGTCCTCAAGTTGTCGTCCTCCGATGTCCCTTAACTTTCCTCGTACGACCATTCCCTTGTGCTCTGGGACTAGCCTTGTTGCAAACCTTTGTACTTTCTCTCATTTCTTGACGTGCTGGACCAGGTGTGGGTTCCAGACTTGGTGCTGATACTCCAGTATGGGTCCTAACATTACACAGTGTACAGTGTTGAACGATTCCTTATTAATGTTATCGGAACGCTATTCTCAGGTTTGCTAGGCGCCTGATGCTGCAGCGGTTATTTGGTTGATGTGTGCCTCCTCGGTGATGTGGCTCGGTGTTATGTCACCCCAAGAGTCTTTTCCCTGAGTGAGGTCTGTAGTCTTTGTCCACCTCGACTCTATAATCTGTCTGCGGTCTCTTTGCCCCTCCCCAATTTCCTTGACTTTGCATTTGGCGGATTGAATTCGGTGAAGCCAGTTATGCGTCACATGTCCGCCTGTCCATGGTCTCTTTGAAGTCCTGCCTTCATCATCGTCCGTATTTAATTTTCTCATCAAACTTCAGTCATCTGTGAACAGGGACACTTCAGAGTCTATTCCTTCATCATGTCGTTAACATATATCAAAAATTGCAGGGTCTAGATCTGACCCTGTGGGACCCGCTCGGAACAGGCGCCCAACTGTGCTACCTCTTCACGTTCCAAGATCGATTGATGCCTCCCTGTCAGGATTCCTTATCATTGCAGTGCCCTTCTTTTACGTGTGCCTGATCCACCAGCTTCTGCCACTAATCTCTTGGGGGAACTGTGTCAAAGGCCTTCCTGCAGGCTAGGAATATCGCATCTCCCAAACCCTCTCTCTCGTGTCTTACTTCTGTTACCCCTTGTCATAAACTCTGGAGGTTTGTGGATAAAAGATTGTGCCTTCCATGTAACCCATGATGGTTTTCTTAATAATCTTGTTCCTTTCCAGGTGTTCGGCCACTCTTCCTCCTGATAATCTCTCATGACTTTGCACACGATACATGTCAGAGACACAGGTCTGTAGTTAGTGCCTCGTTTCTGTTTCCTTTCTATAAATATGGGGACTACATTAGCTGTTTTCTTCCATTTCTCAGGTAGTTGCCCAGTTTCAAGGATGTTGTTGAAGATTGTGGTTAGAGGCCACACACAGCATCTATGTCTTCTCTAAGGACCCATGGGAGATGTTTGTCCGGTCCATCGCCTTTGAGGTGTCAAGGTATTAAGAGCTTCTTCACCCTCCTCCATCAAGTTGTTCGTTTATGTCATCCAACACTTGTTGGTATATTCCCTCTTGTTGTTCCTTCTGTTCTGTCTTCCCAACAGCTTCCTGTCTTACTGTTAAAAACTTCCTTTAAAGCTCCTGTTCAGACTCCTCACTACCTCCCTGATCATTTCAGGGTGAGTTCTCACCTTCAGCCTTAATGATCACTGAGTCTTTGAATGTAGTATTCCTCCTGATGTTGGCTATACAACAGTTTCGGGTCAGTCTTGTTTCTCGATGCTATGTCATTTTCTACTGTCGCTGGGCCTCCTCCTCTACCTGTGCGTACTCATTCCTGGCTCTGCGACTGATCTCCCTATTTTCGTGTGTTCTCTGCCTTCCTGTACCTTTTTTCCTTCTCTATTGCACTTTGTTTTTGCCTCCTTACACCGTCGGCGTGAACAGGGGCTTGTTTGGTCTTCCGTTGTTACTGTTGCCCCTTGGGAATAACTTTCACTGCCTCCTTGCATTTTGTTGCTACATATTTCCTTCATTTCATTTACTGGCTTTCCTGCAAGTTATCGGTCCTCTCGGACCTCCGCAGGAAGAAGTTTTCACAACCCTATGTGTCCCCTTTTTTTAGTCGGTTTTTCCATTCTACTCTGTTACTTTCTCTCCAAGTGCAGCTCTACTATGTTTCAAAACACAGAACCACGTAGGTCGCTAGTCAGGGGACTCTCATACTTGATGTCCTCAATGTCTGAGCTGCCAGGGTGAACACAAGGTCCAATCTTGGCTGGTTTCATACCTTCTCCCTCTTCACTCTCGGTAGTGTCCTCTTAACATGTTTGGTGCATGAGTTTTCCAGCACCACGTCCAAACATCCGAGGCTCTCCATGTTTCTGGGACCCCATGTGCTCAAGGTTTTTCCCAGTCATTCTCCCTGTGGTTGAAATACCCCATAACCAGCAAATTGCTTCTGCTGGAAGTGAGCTCTTCTTGCCACCTCAGCAGTGTGTCCACCATTGCTCTGTTGCTCTCTTCATTTTTCCTCTCTTGGCCTCCCTGAAAGTTCTGTGGTGGGATTATACATCACTGCAATGACCACTTTGTGTTTCCCCCGACTGAAGTGTACATGCTAGTAGTCTCTTTCTTCCCGTCTATTCATTCCTTCCGTTTTCTCGAAGTTCCATCTGTTTTTTCGAGACCAGAGCAACCCACCATCCCCCTGACCCTTCTATCTCTTCCTCAAATGATCTGGTATCCTGGTGGGAAGATTGCATTTCTGTTATTGTCTCCATGGAGTTGTGTTTCTGTAACTGCAATGATGTCTGGGGAACTTCTCATTGACTTCTTTCTTGCCATTCCTCATGTTTATTCGTTAAATCATCTGCATTTGCATGTACCAAACCTTCAACTTCTTTTCTAATACTGTAACTGTGTGGGGGGGTGGAAAACAGAGGGATCGCGTGTGTGATGGTTGGTATGGATGTTCAGTTGCCTTGGGGGTTCCTGTCGTGTGGAGTACTTCTGCAGGTGTTTCTGGGGGGTTGCACTTGTCCTTCCATTTGTTCTGGGTTATTCTGCTCTCCTTTTTCATTTCCTCCCATTTCTCCTTTCGTTTTTGACTATCTCCTTTCATGTCTTCCTTTCACGTACTGTGTTCTGTCTCGGTCGTGGTACACACTCCGGACCTCCTGCTTGCCTCCTCAGCCGTGCTTTCTTCCTGCAGGATCATGGTTCGGGTTGATTCTGCCTTGAAAAATTATTTGGAGGCCGAGTCCTTTTCTTTTGGAACCACCAATTCTTCCGAAAATTTGGCCACCTGGGTCATGTCCCTCGCCTATCACTTCAGATGGTCTTCAATCGATTTTTTTCCTCCTGCTTTTCTTCCTCATAAGTTCATCATTTGCTTCGTCTAAGCCCATAGACAAACCTGGGATTCTCTTCCCATTTACACTCCACTGTGACTACCCATTTGTACATCCTCTTGATGTGTTTTAGATCTTCCGTGGAGTGTTCCTTCCTTCAGTCCATTCTCGTTATGGCACCTTTGCTTCTTGGTTTATCCCTCATGCTTCCACCTGATCCTGGCCCCCTAAGGTATCTGGTATAGGTCCTTGCACATGTCTAGTTCCTTCGATGACTTCCAACCTCTCTTTCTGTCCTAGAGTGCTCCCTGTCTTTGTTTTGGCCCCCATGTGGGTTTGGACAGGACCTCTGCTTTACAGTTTAGTTTCCTTGCTTCTTTCGAGACCTGTTGTCTGTGTTCGATTGTATGGTTAGCCATGCCGATGCTACTTCTGTAATATCTTTGTCTCTGTGATGTTTCAGATGTCTCAGCTCCTCTTTCTAATCTCTTATCTTGATTTCTGCTTCTGTGCTGTTGTTTCCACCTTCTGCATTCTGCTGTAAACCTCTCTTCCATCGTCCTTTCCAAGCTACATCTAGTCTCTTGTCCCAGTCTTCCTCCATTTTTTGTGCTCTATCTCCCATTCCTCCTCTCAGATTTCGTCCTTGGAACCCCTTGTCTCATTCTGGTTAGGGGGAGGGGGGAATAGATGGTTAGGAGAGGGGGATGGTGGTTGTGGGGGAGGGGGTATGGGGGAGGATGGTCTATTGGAGGGTTAGAGATAGTTGGGGGAGGGTGTTAGATGGGTTTGGGGTGAGAGACGGGGATGGTTGTTATGGGGGGGGGGGAGGAGTGGTTTTGGAGGGAGGGAGGTTGTTGGGCGGGGGTAGGACGGTTTGGGGGGGGGTTAGGTGGTTTGGGGGAGGGGGTAGGTGGCAAAGGTGAGTGGTTAGGGAACGGGGGTGGTACGTGTTTGTGTCTAGTGTGTATGTGTCAAGTGGTGGAGGGTCGTGTGTTTTTGTGTGGTGTGTGTGTGTCTGTGTTGAGTGTGATGTTGTGTGTGGGTGTGTGTGTGAGTGTGTGTGTGTGTGTGTATGTGTGTGTGTGTGTGTATGTGTGTATCTGTTGATGTGTATGTGTGTGTGTGGGTGTGTGTGTGTGTGTGTGTGTGTGCGAAAGTGTGTATTTGTGTCACTCACCTATTTGGGGTTGCAGGGGTCGAGTAATAGCTCCTGGCCCGACTCTTCACTGATTGCTACTAGGTCCTCTCTCCCCTGCTCCATGAGCTTATCATACCTCGCCTTAAAACTATGTATGGTTCCCGCCTCCACTACTTCACTTTCTAGGCTATTACATGGCTTGACTACTCATGACTGAAGAATAATTCCCTAACATCTGTGTGTGTGTGTGTGTGTGTGTGTGTGTGTGTGGTGTGTGTTTGTGTGTGTGTGTGTGTGTGTGTGTTGTGTGTGTATGTGGTGTGTGTGAGTGTTTGTGTGTGTGTGTGTATGTGTTGTCGTGTTGTGTGTGTGTGTGTGTGTGTGTATGTAGTTGAATGTGTGTGTTGGTGTGGTGTTTTTATGTATGTATGTATGTGTGTGTATGTGTGTGTGTGTATGTATGTATGTTGTGGTGTATGGTGTGTGTGTGTGTGTGTGTGGTGTGTGTCGTGTGTGTGTGTGCATGTGTGTGTTTTGTGTGTGTGTGTGTGTGTGTGTGTGTGGGTGTGATGTCCTATTAGAGTGTGGTGATGTGTGTGTGTGTGTGTGTGTGTGTGTATGTGTGTGTGTATGTGTGTGTGTGTTGTGTGTGTGTGTGTGCTGTACTCACCCATAATTGTACTCACCAAATTGTGGTTGCATGGGGGTCGAGACTCAGCTCCTGGCCCCGCTCTTCATGATCGCTAATGGATCTCTCTCTCTATGCTTCCTGAGGCTTTGTCATTCCTTCTTAAAACTATGTATGGTTCCTGCCTCCACTAATTCCTTGTAGGGCTTTCCACCTTCTGACTACTCTATGGACTGAAGAAATAACTTCTAACGTCCCTGTGACTCGTCTGAGTCTTCAGCTTCCAGTTGTGACCCTTGTCCCTGTGTCCCCTCTACTGGAACATCCTATTCTGTCCACTTGTCTATTCCCCGCAGTATCTTGTATGTCGTTATCATGTCTCCCCTGACCCTTCTGTCCTCCAGTGTCGTAAGTCCGATTTCTCTTAACCTTTCCTCGTACGAACATTCCCTTGAGCTCTGTGACATAGCCTTGTGCAAACCTTATGTACTTTCTCTAATTCTTGAACGGTGCTTGACTAGGTGTGGTTCCAGATGGTGCGGCATTATCCAGTATGGGCCTAACATACCAGTGTTCAGTGTCTTGAACGTTCTTTATTAAGGGTAACCGCGAACGCTTTTCTCCAGGTTTGCCAGGCGCCGTTATGATGCAGCGGTTATTTGGTTGATGTTGTGCCTCCGGGGATGTGCTCGGTGTAGTATGGATCACCCCAAGGTCTTTCTCCTGAGTGAGGTCTGTTATGTCTTAGTTCCCCTAGCATATTCTCTGTTTGCGGTACTTCTTTGCCCCTCCCCAATCTTCTTGACTATTGCATTTGGCTGGATTGAATTCGAGAAGCCAGTTACTGGACCACTTGTCCAGGCCTCTGCCCCCCCATGTCTTTTGCAGATCTGCCTCATCTCTCGTCGATTTTAATTCTTCTCATCAACTTCACGTATCTGCGAACAGGGACACTTCAGAGTCTATTCCTTCATCATGTCGTTCACATATATCAAAAATGCACTGGTCCTAGAATGCCCCTGTGTGAGTGTGTGTATGTGTTGTGTGTGTGTGTGTGTGTGTGTGTGTGTGTGTGTGTGTGTGTGTGTTGTGTGTTGTGTGTAGTGTTGTGTGTGTGTGTGAGGGTGTGAGTATGTGTGTGTGTGTGTGTGTGTGTGTGTTGTGTATGTGTGTGTATGTGATGTGTGTGTGTGTGTGTGTGGTGTTATGTGTGTGTATGTGTGGTTGAGTGTGTGTGTGTGTGTATGTGTTTGTGTGTGTATGTGTTGGGGTGTGCTGTGTGTGTGTGTTTGTGTATGTGTGTGTTGTATGTGAGTGTTTGTGTGTGTGTGTGTGTGTGTGGTTGGGGTGTGTATTGCTGTGTTGTGTGAGGGTTCATTAACGGCGTCTCTTCTACTTCCCTGGGGATACAATGAGATCCTTCTCTTTCCCAACTCATCCACCGTTCCTTCAGCTTACCTGTCCATCAATTCCCATTCCCTCCCCTCCCCCTCCCCTTCATTTATCCCTTCTCCCCTCTTTCCCCCCCCACACACTTATAAACTTCCTTCAGACAATATATTTATATATATGATATAATATATATATATTTATATATATCATATATATACATATCTCATATATATATCCTATATATATATATATATATATATAATATATATAAAAATTTATATATGAAGTTTTACAAGTACTGAGAAACAATGTTAATCATCGTAAAAAAATGATCAGTTACTTGAGGAAAAACTCGGAAAGACAGGCGTCCGCCTCTGGTTCGCCCCGATCGTGAGATGGCATCAAAACTAACATTCTCTGGTCATGTTACATTCCACAAAAATCAATTTTGCACCGATTCTGTATTTATATATTATTTATTTTATATATATATTATATATATAATATATAAATTTATATATATTTATATATATTTATATTATATATTATTTATATGTAATATTTATAAGCTTTTGTAAAATTATTTAAAGGGTCTCCCTCACCATTCACGTTTTCAAATTTCACTGGGATTTCTCACATTCGCGATAATTCCAATCCGCAAATTCCCCGCCACCAATATTCACAGACGCCAAATCATATATTTATGTTCCCGCACTGCGAGTCCCTACTACCCTCCCTTCCGGACCCACGCAACTGGCCCAGCCAGCCCTCCCCACCACTCAGTGTGGGCGTGTGGTTTGTTTGTCATTATTTGCTATTAAAATACAGTATAAATAATTGTAAACACATTCATGACTGCATATTGGAATGGCTATTCGGACAGGTACTTAGTGCGGTGACATCATGTGTTTACTCTGGAACACTGCAAAGAATTAAAACATTTCTGCTACAGGTCTAATATAATAACTTTAATAATAATAATAATAATAATATATAATATTTAATAATAATATATTGATATAATTGAAGAAGGAATTGTTCTCAAAAAGACGACGGGAGGGGAGTGGTTGACAATCGTCAGTGTGACTGTGTTTATGCTGGACGGTAAACATTTGTTTCCGCTCTTCCTAACATTTCAAATAATTCATTGTGTTGGTGCTTGTAGATTGAGTGTGACTGGAGTGGGTAGAGGCAGTGATTGAGGCCAATGGTATTTAATAGCCATACATGTTTTTTAATAATATTGTACTATTATTATTTTAACATGTATTAATTAATACATGATAATAATAATATTGTTTTGAATAATAACAATAATGATTTAATATCAAACTGGCTGGCCTGCCTCCACCCGGCTACTTCACTCTGTCAGTCAGTCAGTCTCCAGCCACTGTGCGGGTCGGTCATGCTGTTCTTTGTTGTGGTGGTTGAAAGTATTGTATCCTGCCTGCAGTTACACTCCATATATTCATCTCCATTCAACTGTCAGCAGTATCTGCATGTAATATCAAAATTAGAGAAATAAAGAATTATAATTTTACATTTTTTTAATCTTCACAAGTCATCAGAGTTCGTCTGCCTTACGAGTGGTGAGTGTTTTGTTTGTTCATTATTTATTAAACTAAAGTATAAAATATGTCAACTCATGCATGACTGCTAATAATAAAATAATAAATAATAATATTAATTATAATAAATATATAATATAATTAAATACGAGGGTTGAAGCAGTTGGGTGTAGAGGCATCGTCAGTCAGTATGGCTTTGTTTATGCTGGAGTGTGTATTATCCTCCTGCGTCTTCCAAACATTTCACAATAATTAATTGTGTTTGGTCCTTGTGATTGGACTGTGACTGCTACATAATTAAACCATGGGTCCAAATAAAATTTTGGTAAGAAACTGAGAAGCACTTTAAGAATTGAGAAAGAAATTATATAAAAATACGAGGCTAGTGGTGGAGGCCAGTACAATATTTTACGATGTTATCAGGTACGTATATTTTTATGGATTGTTCATGAGAAACATAAGAAAGGAGGAAAACTGCTGTAGGACCTGTTGGGCCATAATTTTCAGGTCATTCACAAATCCAGCCCAATACAGTATCATGCTACCCAAGCAATAAGCTTAATTGAACATTCTATTTACTCGCATGTCAAGACCTTTCAAATCCAATCCACCTTCACTTGTGTAATTTATCCTCCTATATGTGATAGTACCAAGGTTTTAGCTTTGTGAGGACTTGGGGTAGCTTTAAAAAGAGATTGGACAAATATATGAGTGGAGGAGCCCATGTACGTTTATTCATGTTATACTCTAGATTATTTCATTTTATTATTTTTTTATATTTCCCCGCAATATAGTGGGGCACCAAACATCGCGATTATTTTTTTTCAACATTCACGGGGCTCTTGATTCCCTACCCCGAGAAATGTTGTGGGTGGAGAGACCTGTATTTGCTCTATTTTCTGGGAATATTTGAGACTATTCCAATTATTTTGGGATTTATGATGGGAGTAAGGGGCTGACTTTTTGCACATTCAAGAACTAACAAAATTTATTTTTTTGGTGAAAATAAAAGATAAGATATTTAGAGGTAAATAATCCACCAGAAATTTGTAATAAGTCATTGTTCTCTCGGCACTCCAAGTTTTCAAAAACCTTTACGTCGTCCCATATAGAAAAAAAGTTTTACACAAGTGCATTTTTCTGTAATCAGTCCTTGTTTCCAGTATTGTCTCAGTTGTGTTTGAGGTATGGGTTTTGATAAATATTTTCTAGAAAAGAGTGAAAACACTTTTTCTTGTGCACCAAAACTGGAGGAATTCGGAACGGTAAACAAACGAGATAATTTTTTTGAAACACGGCCCCCTAATGCTAAACCTCAGATATTCATTATATCAATCATTTCAACCAGAATTTTCCAGATAAGATAAAGTGTTTTCATTTGTACTCTTTTAGCCTATTTTAAAAAAATTTGAGCATTTTTGGATGGGGCCCCAGTACTAAACATTATATTTCACATGTGTTCTTCACTGTATCAATGCTAATTTATATAATGTGCCTATTTTTCTAAAATGTAGCCCAAGCACTAAATGAGGGTCTACTGGAAGTATTATACTCCTCTGGTGCCAGTAGAGGTGAGTAAACTTTTATATGTTGTATAACTAAGGTACTGAAGGAGAGGTTTTTCATTTGCCTTGATGCAGTGTTCAGGGCCTCTGCTGATATGCTCCTGCAGAACTGCATAAATGACATCTTCAGAGAAAATAATTTAATGGAAGGAGGCATATGAGCTACAGGTAGGTAGGACAAGTGGCACTCTGGAAAGTCTCAAAGATGCTAGTCAGGAGACAATTACTGGGGGTGCTATAATCCCTAGTGCCTTATAAGACACTAGATGCAGGAAGTTTATCAGGCAGGTATTATTTCTGAAAAGACACCAAGATCTCATCATTTTTGAAGCAATTCATGTCAAAATATCACTTTTATGTCAAATAGAACTATTCAGCTGTGAAATAATCTACTCACTCATTGCAGTAATCACTGCAATCCCAGAGGTTTAACAGTGTTGGTTTAAAATCTTTCAAATGCTCCAGATCCTATGCATTCATTTCCTCAAAATTGTCTCTGGATGGAAGTCTTGAAAAATAGTGTGTGCATTGGTGGCGATCCAGTATAGATGCGTGGATGTAGGGTCATATGAATATCTTCTATCCTTTGATTTTTCATCTATAACAAAAAAATGTTATTTTTTTAATACACAAAAAAGGTATTTGCAATTATTCAATATATATCAGTGTCTTATATGTAAAATATTTCTTTGTCCAAAATAAAAGACGTTTAGTTGCTTCTTTCTCTTGAATTGCAAGTAAAATGCTCACTGAACGATAGGCTTTAATCTATTTATCTATATGAATATTTTATTATGGATTTTATTATTATATTTATGGTGAAGCATTAAACCCTGCTGGGGTTATACAGCTAGTGGGAAATGGGAGGCAATCAGGATTTATTGAGAAGACGAAAGAGAGTGCCAAATTTTCTTGGATCAGTAGACCACTGCCAGCTTCAAGAGGCATGTAGGATACAATGACAGTTAAAGAAGAGCTTAAACCTAAGTGCTTCATCTTATTATGAAAAGCCTCAAATAGCTAATTTTTTGCTGGCTCCAAAAGCTTTTTACCTCTTCTTCACGGCTATGGGATTCCTGCCTCTTACTACTTCACTCTCCTGACCTGTTCAGCTTCCTGACATTTAGGTAATGATATACTTTCTAAAATCCCCTATCACTCTTGTGAGTTTTCAACTTTCAAAGATCTTTTTGTTCCTTTTTCCCATCTCTGAAAAACACACTGCCCCTTGTTACCTGGTCACGATATTCCTCAGATTTTTGTATTGTCTTTCTTTGTACCCTTTGCTTCCTGTCTCGAGTGTCATCAGAGATAGGTAAAAGGTAGGTTAAGGAGGTACAATGAGGGGTTAGGCACCATTTTGTCCTAACAACAAAAACCCACCTCACCTATCTCTCACGACGGTGGCCTGGTCACAGTCCGAGCCGCCGGGGCGTTGACCCCGGAAACTCTTTCAGGTAAACTCCAGGTAAAACTTATGCAATTTATAAATGCGATCCTTTTTTGACTATGTTTCGACCACACTGTGGCTTTTTCAAGTCACAATCGATTCTGTTTGTGACTTCGAAAAAGCCCCACTGTGTGGGCGAAACGTAGTCAAATAAAGGAATCACATTTTACTGCATAGGTGTTTATATTTCCATAGTGGTCGGGTTATTTTATACCATTTATGTTCCATCAAGTGGTAGTACGATGACGCTGTGTTCTTAATGGTGACATTACTGTTACCTACTAGAAAGTTAGGATTTAAAAATATGCAAGCGCACATGGCCCTCTTATACCATAGTGTAAGTTTGTGGAGTAGGATGCCTTGGTTACTGTGTTCTTCAAACGCTTTTTTAGGTCAATAAAAATTCCTAGTGGTTATTCCTTATTTTCAATGCTGTTGTAAAGGCAGATCTATCATTTTTACAATTGAATCATTAGTCGCTTTTATTTTTTTCTGAAAGCAAATTGCAGGGGTTGAGTATGTTTTGTGACGTGATAAATGAAGTTTGTCTCCTTGTGCACGAGTTTCTCAAAGATTTTGGATTGCAATGGTAAGTTTGATATTTGGCCTATAGTTGTTTTAATTTCTGTAGGGAGTCACCACTTTAGTATTGTGTTTGTAACCATTGCCATATTGAGTTGTTTCGGGAAGGTGCTAGTTTCTAGTGACTTGTCAAAAGTATGAGATAGCATGCGAGAGGACATGGGCCGCTCTCTGTGTACAATTATGTTGTAGTGGGTACATGAGACACAATATCTCGGCTCCCTCTTTAAGGACCCAGGAGAGAAGTTGTCTGGTCCCCACCGCCTCTTGATGGTTTCAGTTCGCATAGCTGATTCTTACCTTCGCCTTGGTTTATATTTACCTCATCGTGCACTTGCTGGTGTGCACTCCCCTGTTCTGATTTTTTGGGTCCTACGGGTTTCAACTGTAATCCTCTTTAATCTTGTGTGAGCTCCTGACATACCTCTTGGATTCGTTTCTTGGATTCCCCATCACCCTTCCTTCAGGTATGATTACTAAGTCCTTGATGTTGTTCTCCTGATGTGGCTGTACACAGCTTTAGGGTCAGTCTTTACTTTTGATGCTATGTCATTTTAAATTGTCTCTGAGCCTCCCATTCTTCATCTGTGCATATTCGTTTCTGGCCTCTTCGGCTGATTTCTTTATTTTCCTGAGTTCTCTGTCTTCTGTTACTTTTCCATTCTATAGTACACATAGTTTATGCCTCCCTGCACCTTTGGGGTGAACAAGACTCGTTCTGTTCTTCACATTATTCGTTTCCCTTGGGAACATCCTCCTTCCTCTGCCTCCTTGCATTTTCGTTGCTAAATAGTCCATCATTTTTGTACTGTTTTCTGTAAGTTTCCCTGTCCCACTGCAATGTCTTGAAGGAAGTTCCTAAGCCTAAGTAGTTCCACCTTTTGTAGTTTGGTTTTTCCCAGACCTTATTCCTGCTACTTCTCCACTTGGTGAGCTCAACTATGTAGTCGTAGCACAGAACCACATGATCATAGCTCCCAGGGGCCTTTCATCTTGTTACCCTCGATGTCCGAACTACTCATGGTGAATACAAGGTCCAGGCTCGCGGGTTCATCCTTCCTCTCTCTCTATGGAAGTAGTCTCTAACATGTGCTGCCATGAGGTTTTTTTTCCGTACACACAATCATCCTTCGCTCTCCTGTTTCGGGCACCCCTGGGGCTCCAGGTTTTCTGTCATCGCCTTGTGATTGAAATCACCATAACTAGTAACTTTGCTTCCCCCATGTGTGCTCTCCATGGCCAACTCGGCTAGTGTGTCGATCATTGCTCTGTTATCTTCTCTTCGTTTTCTTCTCTTGGCCCTCCTGCGGTTTGTGGTGCGGTTGTACTTTACTGCAATATCCCTTTTGCCCCTCAAGACTGGATTGTTCTCTTACTATGTAGTCCCTTTCGCCCGTGCCATCCCATTCCTTCCATTTTCTCAAATCCCACTGGTTTTTATTAGAGCAGTGCAATCCTCCTCCCCCTCCTCCCTCTGGTCTTCCTGAGATTTGGTATCCGGATGGAAAGATTGAAATCTGTTTATATTTCTGGTGAGTTTTGTTTCTGTGTGTGCTATTATGTCTGGGGATGATCTCCTTTGATTCTTTCGTGCCACTCAGCCTCTTTACTTGTTTTTGTAATTCTCCATCTGCATTTGTATACGGACACCTTCACTTCTTTTCTAAGACTGTGGTCTGGGAGGTTTGTGGGGTTGGGGAATTGGGAGACCTGGTAAGGAACTATGGGTTGTTGCTGTGGGGGTGGAGTTTTGTTTTGTAGTGGTGTGGGGGCATTGGATGTGGCATGGGTGTTTTGATTTAGAGAGTTTGGTTGCACTGGGGCCTTGACCTGGTTTGGGAGGGGGGTTCTATAGGAGTTGTGAGGGAGGCTGTATTTGATCTTCTTCCTGGGTCTGGGTATCTCCTGTCTGTCTTCTCCATCCCTCTCTTTTCCTCCTTTGCCTTTGTTACCATCTCTTCAGGTTTTCTGCCTTTCTTCTTGTGTTCATGTCGCAGTGGAGATACACCTTCCTGTATGCCGGCATGTTCCCTTAATCGTGCTTTCTCCTGCAGGATCCTTGTTCTGAGTCGCTTCTGCCTGGAAGGTTCACTTTCACTGGCCGGGTTCTTTTTTTTTACAAACCCCCCTATTTATCGAAAAATTTTCCAGCTGGGTCATGCGTTTCTCCTATTGCTTTCTTGATGCTTCAATTTGCTTTTTTCCCCTTGTTTTCTTGCTTCATATGTTTCCTTCAAACTTCCTGGAGCCATACACAAAGACTGACCTCACCCTTTTCATTCTCCCACTGCGTATCCCTGGTATCCCCTCTTTAAATTTGGTTTCTGCACTGCAGCTTTCTTTCTCCAGTTTCACTGGCTAATGTACTTGGGCTCAGTGGCCTGTCATTTTCCCTTCTGCTTTCATTGGGCTTTATGTTGTGTCTGTTAGGGCCCTCACATAAGCTTTAAGCTCTTTCATTTACTACAGTCTCCTCTGATAGAGCTTCTCCCATGCAGTTGTGCCCCTTCTTTCCCTACGTCACCTTATTTGTGGATAAGGTAGCAGTTCTGTTGTCAATCCAAAATGTTCTTATAGTTCTTTAGGGCTCTGTTTCAGAATTTTTCAGCTCTCTTCTAAACTCTGTATCCTAGCCTCTGCTGCTTTGACATGCACTCCCACTTCCTGCTTTCCATATCTATCCTCTCTTCCATTCTAATGTAACTTCTTTTTTTTCTTTTCCCATTCATGATCTTTTTTATGAGCTCTGCTGCCCAATCTTTTCCTTTGCAGCTTCCTCTCCTGTCCCTGGTTTTTCTTGTTGCTCTCTGATAAACCCATTTGTGTTTTATCCTGATTGCCTCAGAGTGGGAAACCTATTATTTCTGTATGGTAGGTTAGTAGTGTGTATGTCAGAGTGTGGGGGGCGGCAGGTAGTGGGGAACTGTGGCTATGTGGGAGTGAGGAGTGGGGAGGGGTGGGGAGGGGGAGTTGAGTGGGGGGTGGGGGAGGTGTGATCGAGGGAGGGGAGGGATGGGGGTGGGATCTAATCAGGGGGGAAGAAGTGGATGTCTGGTGGTGAGGGGGGGGGGGAGTGTATGTGTGAGTCTGGTTATGTATGTGTGTGTGTGTGTGTGTGTGTGTAATTTTGTGTGGAATTATGTGTCGGGTTTAATTATGTATGAAAGGTAGGTGGCTTGTGCGTTGTATAATGTAAGTCTCAGTGGTCCTTTGCTGCCCAAAACTTCTTGTGACTGACCCCCAACCTCCTGGCGGCTTCTTGGACCGGCACGTTACTGACAGTGTGTGTGTGTATGTGTATGTGTTATGTGTATGTGTATGTGTATGTTGTGTGTGTGTGTGTGTTGTGTGTACTCACCTAGTTGAGTTGCGGGGGGTCGAGTCCGAGCTCCTGTGTGTGTGGTGTGTGTGGGTGTTTGTATATGTGTGTGTTGTGTAGTGTTGTGTGTGTGTGTGTGTGTGTGTGTGTGTTTGTGTGCTGTGATGTTATGTGTGTATGTGTGTGTATGTGTGTGTGTGTGTGTGGGTGTGATGTGTGCTGTGTGTATGTGTGTGTGTATGTGTGTGTGTGTATGTTGTGTTGTGTATGTATGTGTGTGTTAATGTGTGAGTGTGTTATTGTGGTGTGTGTGTATGTGTCGTATGGGGGAGGTATGATGGGGGAGATACTGTTAATAATTACCAGTAATTCTGGGTTATAGAAAGCGTAATTGCTACTAGGGTCTAAAGCTTCGTAAGTGTCTGCCCTTGTGTGTGTCGTGTTAGGGAGGGATTGTTAGGGGGAGGGATATCCGTTATACCTCTCTGTTTTGTCTTTCCTAGAAATGATACACTCTTAACTTATTGTCCTTTTCTGGATTTACGTAATCAGTTTTTGCTGTTATTATCCTATTCCTTGTTCACGTTTAGGAGGAGGACTTCCTAGATTCCTATGTGTTCTTACTAACTTAATAACTACTGTAATAGCTTGCAGGAGGTGAGTGACCAGTATCTAACAGCCGATGCAACGGCCAAGCCAAGCCAAACCTGCGATCATGGCATACAACAATATAGGTGATACGTGCGCTGGCAACGGTGCGTTGCCAAGTTCCAGATGCTGATGACGTAGTTCGTCGTTAGTACATAAATCCCTGTTTTGGAGATCCTGCATCCGTGATGATTATAAGCCACATGTGCTCATACATCCCTCGTTTTTCACGCGATTTCACTTTTATGACTTTGATAGTATATATATACATTTTATAACTTCACTTTTTATGTATAATGGCACACACACTTGGTCGGGACGTAACTGCTTCAGGCTCCTAACCGCTGCCTAGTAGACCAAAACGTTTGGATAATTTTGGATTAATGGATAATTTCAGGCTATTCTCACAACTTTTTCTAACTAATACTTTAGTTATAACTCGTATTATTGCTCACTGACGATGTCATACCAATGATTACTGTTAGCAGTTACTGATCCGTAAAAACATGGCCAACAATCTAAACCCTCATGTATGCGGTGTGTGTGTGTATGTGTGTGTTGTGTATGTGTGTGTGTTGTGTGTGTGTGTGTGTGTGTGTGTGTGTGTGTGGTGATGTGCATGGTGTGTTTTTGTGTGTGTGGTGTGTATGTGATACTCACCTAATTTCGTTACTCACCTAATTGTGGTTGCAGGCGGTCGAGATTCAGCTCTGGCCCCGCCTCTTCACTGATCGCTACTGGATCCTCTCTGTACCTCTCTGCTTCCTGAGCCTTTGTCATACCTCTTCTTACAAAACTATGTATGGTTCCCTGCCTCCACTAATTCACTTGCTAGGCTATTCCACTTGCTGACAAACTCTAGACTGTAAGAAATAACTTCCTAATCGTCCCTGTGACTCGTTGAGTCTTCAGCTTCCAGTTGTGACCCATTTGTACCGTCGTCCCCTCTATGGAAACATCTATCTCTGTCCACCTTGTCTATTCCCGCCAAGCATCTTGTATTGTTTCGTTATCATGTCTCCCATGACCCTTCTGGTCCTCAAGTTGTCGTCCTCCGATGTCCCTTAACTTTCCTCGTACGACCATTCCCTTGTGCTCTGGGACTAGCCTTGTTGCAAACCTTTGTACTTTCTCTCATTTCTTGACGTGCTGGACCAGGTGTGGGTTCCAGACTTGGTGCTGATACTCCAGTATGGGTCCTAACATTACACAGTGTACAGTGTTGAACGATTCCTTATTAATGTTATCGGAACGCTATTCTCAGGTTTGCTAGGCGCCTGATGCTGCAGCGGTTATTTGGTTGATGTGTGCCTCCTCGGTGATGTGGCTCGGTGTTATGTCACCCCAAGAGTCTTTTCCCTGAGTGAGGTCTGTAGTCTTTGTCCACCTCGACTCTATAATCTGTCTGCGGTCTCTTTGCCCCTCCCCAATTTCCTTGACTTTGCATTTGGCGGATTGAATTCGGTGAAGCCAGTTATGCGTCACATGTCCGCCTGTCCATGGTCTCTTTGAAGTCCTGCCTTCATCATCGTCCGTATTTAATTTTCTCATCAAACTTCAGTCATCTGTGAACAGGGACACTTCAGAGTCTATTCCTTCATCATGTCGTTAACATATATCAAAAATTGCAGGGTCTAGATCTGACCCTGTGGGACCCGCTCGGAACAGGCGCCCAACTGTGCTACCTCTTCACGTTCCAAGATCGATTGATGCCTCCCTGTCAGGATTCCTTATCATTGCAGTGCCCTTCTTTTACGTGTGCCTGATCCACCAGCTTCTGCCACTAATCTCTTGGGGGAACTGTGTCAAAGGCCTTCCTGCAGGCTAGGAATATCGCATCTCCCAAACCCTCTCTCTCGTGTCTTACTTCTGTTACCCCTTGTCATAAACTCTGGAGGTTTGTGGATAAAAGATTGTGCCTTCCATGTAACCCATGATGGTTTTCTTAATAATCTTGTTCCTTTCCAGGTGTTCGGCCACTCTTCCTCCTGATAATCTCTCATGACTTTGCACACGATACATGTCAGAGACACAGGTCTGTAGTTAGTGCCTCGTTTCTGTTTCCTTTCTATAAATATGGGGACTACATTAGCTGTTTTCTTCCATTTCTCAGGTAGTTGCCCAGTTTCAAGGATGTTGTTGAAGATTGTGGTTAGAGGCCACACACAGCATCTATGTCTTCTCTAAGGACCCATGGGAGATGTTTGTCCGGTCCATCGCCTTTGAGGTGTCAAGGTATTAAGAGCTTCTTCACCCTCCTCCATCAAGTTGTTCGTTTATGTCATCCAACACTTGTTGGTATATTCCCTCTTGTTGTTCCTTCTGTTCTGTCTTCCCAACAGCTTCCTGTCTTACTGTTAAAAACTTCCTTTAAAGCTCCTGTTCAGACTCCTCACTACCTCCCTGATCATTTCAGGGTGAGTTCTCACCTTCAGCCTTAATGATCACTGAGTCTTTGAATGTAGTATTCCTCCTGATGTTGGCTATACAACAGTTTCGGGTCAGTCTTGTTTCTCGATGCTATGTCATTTTCTACTGTCGCTGGGCCTCCTCCTCTACCTGTGCGTACTCATTCCTGGCTCTGCGACTGATCTCCCTATTTTCGTGTGTTCTCTGCCTTCCTGTACCTTTTTTCCTTCTCTATTGCACTTTGTTTTTGCCTCCTTACACCGTCGGCGTGAACAGGGGCTTGTTTGGTCTTCCGTTGTTACTGTTGCCCCTTGGGAATAACTTTCACTGCCTCCTTGCATTTTGTTGCTACATATTTCCTTCATTTCATTTACTGGCTTTCCTGCAAGTTATCGGTCCTCTCGGACCTCCGCAGGAAGAAGTTTTCACAACCCTATGTGTCCCCTTTTTTTAGTCGGTTTTTCCATTCTACTCTGTTACTTTCTCTCCAAGTGCAGCTCTACTATGTTTCAAAACACAGAACCACGTAGGTCGCTAGTCAGGGGACTCTCATACTTGATGTCCTCAATGTCTGAGCTGCCAGGGTGAACACAAGGTCCAATCTTGGCTGGTTTCATACCTTCTCCCTCTTCACTCTCGGTAGTGTCCTCTTAACATGTTTGGTGCATGAGTTTTCCAGCACCACGTCCAAACATCCGAGGCTCTCCATGTTTCTGGGACCCCATGTGCTCAAGGTTTTTCCCAGTCATTCTCCCTGTGGTTGAAATACCCCATAACCAGCAAATTGCTTCTGCTGGAAGTGAGCTCTTCTTGCCACCTCAGCAGTGTGTCCACCATTGCTCTGTTGCTCTCTTCATTTTTCCTCTCTTGGCCTCCCTGAAAGTTCTGTGGTGGGATTATACATCACTGCAATGACCACTTTGTGTTTCCCCCGACTGAAGTGTACATGCTAGTAGTCTCTTTCTTCCCGTCTATTCATTCCTTCCGTTTTCTCGAAGTTCCATCTGTTTTTTCGAGACCAGAGCAACCCACCATCCCCCTGACCCTTCTATCTCTTCCTCAAATGATCTGGTATCCTGGTGGGAAGATTGCATTTCTGTTATTGTCTCCATGGAGTTGTGTTTCTGTAACTGCAATGATGTCTGGGGAACTTCTCATTGACTTCTTTCTTGCCATTCCTCATGTTTATTCGTTAAATCATCTGCATTTGCATGTACCAAACCTTCAACTTCTTTTCTAATACTGTAACTGTGTGGGGGGGTGGAAAACAGAGGGATCGCGTGTGTGATGGTTGGTATGGATGTTCAGTTGCCTTGGGGGTTCCTGTCGTGTGGAGTACTTCTGCAGGTGTTTCTGGGGGGTTGCACTTGTCCTTCCATTTGTTCTGGGTTATTCTGCTCTCCTTTTTCATTTCCTCCCATTTCTCCTTTCGTTTTTGACTATCTCCTTTCATGTCTTCCTTTCACGTACTGTGTTCTGTCTCGGTCGTGGTACACACTCCGGACCTCCTGCTTGCCTCCTCAGCCGTGCTTTCTTCCTGCAGGATCATGGTTCGGGTTGATTCTGCCTTGAAAAATTATTTGGAGGCCGAGTCCTTTTCTTTTGGAACCACCAATTCTTCCGAAAATTTGGCCACCTGGGTCATGTCCCTCGCCTATCACTTCAGATGGTCTTCAATCGATTTTTTTCCTCCTGCTTTTCTTCCTCATAAGTTCATCATTTGCTTCGTCTAAGCCCATAGACAAACCTGGGATTCTCTTCCCATTTACACTCCACTGTGACTACCCATTTGTACATCCTCTTGATGTGTTTTAGATCTTCCGTGGAGTGTTCCTTCCTTCAGTCCATTCTCGTTATGGCACCTTTGCTTCTTGGTTTATCCCTCATGCTTCCACCTGATCCTGGCCCCCTAAGGTATCTGGTATAGGTCCTTGCACATGTCTAGTTCCTTCGATGACTTCCAACCTCTCTTTCTGTCCTAGAGTGCTCCCTGTCTTTGTTTTGGCCCCCATGTGGGTTTGGACAGGACCTCTGCTTTACAGTTTAGTTTCCTTGCTTCTTTCGAGACCTGTTGTCTGTGTTCGATTGTATGGTTAGCCATGCCGATGCTACTTCTGTAATATCTTTGTCTCTGTGATGTTTCAGATGTCTCAGCTCCTCTTTCTAATCTCTTATCTTGATTTCTGCTTCTGTGCTGTTGTTTCCACCTTCTGCATTCTGCTGTAAACCTCTCTTCCATCGTCCTTTCCAAGCTACATCTAGTCTCTTGTCCCAGTCTTCCTCCATTTTTTGTGCTCTATCTCCCATTCCTCCTCTCAGATTTCGTCCTTGGAACCCCTTGTCTCATTCTGGTTAGGGGGAGGGGGGAATAGATGGTTAGGAGAGGGGGATGGTGGTTGTGGGGGAGGGGGTATGGGGGAGGATGGTCTATTGGAGGGTTAGAGATAGTTGGGGGAGGGTGTTAGATGGGTTTGGGGTGAGAGACGGGGATGGTTGTTATGGGGGGGGGGGAGGAGTGGTTTTGGAGGGAGGGAGGTTGTTGGGCGGGGGTAGGACGGTTTGGGGGGGGGTTAGGTGGTTTGGGGGAGGGGGTAGGTGGCAAAGGTGAGTGGTTAGGGAACGGGGGTGGTACGTGTTTGTGTCTAGTGTGTATGTGTCAAGTGGTGGAGGGTCGTGTGTTTTTGTGTGGTGTGTGTGTGTCTGTGTTGAGTGTGATGTTGTGTGTGGGTGTGTGTGTGAGTGTGTGTGTGTGTGTGTATGTGTGTGTGTGTGTGTATGTGTGTATCTGTTGATGTGTATGTGTGTGTGTGGGTGTGTGTGTGTGTGTGTGTGTGTGCGAAAGTGTGTATTTGTGTCACTCACCTATTTGGGGTTGCAGGGGTCGAGTAATAGCTCCTGGCCCGACTCTTCACTGATTGCTACTAGGTCCTCTCTCCCCTGCTCCATGAGCTTATCATACCTCGCCTTAAAACTATGTATGGTTCCCGCCTCCACTACTTCACTTTCTAGGCTATTACATGGCTTGACTACTCATGACTGAAGAATAATTCCCTAACATCTGTGTGTGTGTGTGTGTGTGTGTGTGTGTGTGTGGTGTGTGTTTGTGTGTGTGTGTGTGTGTGTGTGTTGTGTGTGTATGTGGTGTGTGTGAGTGTTTGTGTGTGTGTGTGTATGTGTTGTCGTGTTGTGTGTGTGTGTGTGTGTGTGTATGTAGTTGAATGTGTGTGTTGGTGTGGTGTTTTTATGTATGTATGTATGTGTGTGTATGTGTGTGTGTGTATGTATGTATGTTGTGGTGTATGGTGTGTGTGTGTGTGTGTGTGGTGTGTGTCGTGTGTGTGTGTGCATGTGTGTGTTTTGTGTGTGTGTGTGTGTGTGTGTGTGTGGGTGTGATGTCCTATTAGAGTGTGGTGATGTGTGTGTGTGTGTGTGTGTGTGTGTATGTGTGTGTGTATGTGTGTGTGTGTTGTGTGTGTGTGTGTGCTGTACTCACCCATAATTGTACTCACCAAATTGTGGTTGCATGGGGGTCGAGACTCAGCTCCTGGCCCCGCTCTTCATGATCGCTAATGGATCTCTCTCTCTATGCTTCCTGAGGCTTTGTCATTCCTTCTTAAAACTATGTATGGTTCCTGCCTCCACTAATTCCTTGTAGGGCTTTCCACCTTCTGACTACTCTATGGACTGAAGAAATAACTTCTAACGTCCCTGTGACTCGTCTGAGTCTTCAGCTTCCAGTTGTGACCCTTGTCCCTGTGTCCCCTCTACTGGAACATCCTATTCTGTCCACTTGTCTATTCCCCGCAGTATCTTGTATGTCGTTATCATGTCTCCCCTGACCCTTCTGTCCTCCAGTGTCGTAAGTCCGATTTCTCTTAACCTTTCCTCGTACGAACATTCCCTTGAGCTCTGTGACATAGCCTTGTGCAAACCTTATGTACTTTCTCTAATTCTTGAACGGTGCTTGACTAGGTGTGGTTCCAGATGGTGCGGCATTATCCAGTATGGGCCTAACATACCAGTGTTCAGTGTCTTGAACGTTCTTTATTAAGGGTAACCGCGAACGCTTTTCTCCAGGTTTGCCAGGCGCCGTTATGATGCAGCGGTTATTTGGTTGATGTTGTGCCTCCGGGGATGTGCTCGGTGTAGTATGGATCACCCCAAGGTCTTTCTCCTGAGTGAGGTCTGTTATGTCTTAGTTCCCCTAGCATATTCTCTGTTTGCGGTACTTCTTTGCCCCTCCCCAATCTTCTTGACTATTGCATTTGGCTGGATTGAATTCGAGAAGCCAGTTACTGGACCACTTGTCCAGGCCTCTGCCCCCCCATGTCTTTTGCAGATCTGCCTCATCTCTCGTCGATTTTAATTCTTCTCATCAACTTCACGTATCTGCGAACAGGGACACTTCAGAGTCTATTCCTTCATCATGTCGTTCACATATATCAAAAATGCACTGGTCCTAGAATGCCCCTGTGTGAGTGTGTGTATGTGTTGTGTGTGTGTGTGTGTGTGTGTGTGTGTGTGTGTGTGTGTGTGTGTTGTGTGTTGTGTGTAGTGTTGTGTGTGTGTGTGAGGGTGTGAGTATGTGTGTGTGTGTGTGTGTGTGTGTGTTGTGTATGTGTGTGTATGTGATGTGTGTGTGTGTGTGTGTGGTGTTATGTGTGTGTATGTGTGGTTGAGTGTGTGTGTGTGTGTATGTGTTTGTGTGTGTATGTGTTGGGGTGTGCTGTGTGTGTGTGTTTGTGTATGTGTGTGTTGTATGTGAGTGTTTGTGTGTGTGTGTGTGTGTGTGGTTGGGGTGTGTATTGCTGTGTTGTGTGAGGGTTCATTAACGGCGTCTCTTCTACTTCCCTGGGGATACAATGAGATCCTTCTCTTTCCCAACTCATCCACCGTTCCTTCAGCTTACCTGTCCATCAATTCCCATTCCCTCCCCTCCCCCTCCCCTTCATTTATCCCTTCTCCCCTCTTTCCCCCCCCACACACTTATAAACTTCCTTCAGACAATATATTTATATATATGATATAATATATATATATTTATATATATCATATATATACATATCTCATATATATATCCTATATATATATATATATATATATAATATATATAAAATTTTATATATGAAGTTTTACAAGTACTGAGAATCAATGTTAATCATCGTAAAAAAGATCAGTTACTTAGAGGAAACTCGGAAAGACAGGCGTCCCGCCTCTGGTTCGCCACGATCGTGAGATGGCATCAAAACTAACATTCTCTGTCATGTTACAATTCCACAAAAATCAATTTGCACCGATATGTATATATATATATTATATATATATATATATATATATATATATATATATATATATATATATATATATATATATATATATATATATATTATATATATATGTATATATATATATATATATGTTATATATATATATATATATTTATATATATATATATATATATATATATATATATATATATATATATATATATATATATATATTATATATATATATATATATATATTATTTGACCAGGTAGAAACAGGCGGGTATATACAGAACACCAGTGTTCACCCACTGTCTCAGGAGTCTACAGTGAACACCAGTGTTCACCCACTGTCTCAGGAGTCTACAGTGAACACCAGTGTTCACCCACTGTCTCAGGAGTCTACAGTGAACACCAGTGTTCACCCACAGTCTCAGGAGTCTACAGTGAACACCAGTGTTCACCCACTGTCTCAGGAGTCTACAGTGAACACCAGTGTTCACCCACAGTCTCAGGAATCTACAGTGAACCCCAGTGTTCACCCACAGTCTCAGGAATCTACAGTGAACCCCAGTGTTCACCCACAGTCTCAGGAATCTACAGTGAACATCAGTGTTCACCCACAGTCTCAGGAGTCTACAGTGAACACCAGTGTTCACCCACAGTCTCAGGAATCTACAGTGAACACCAGTGTTCACCCACAGTCTCAGGAATCTACAGTGAACACCAGTGTTCACCCACAGTTTCAGGAATCTACAGTGAACACCAGTGTTCACCCACAGTCTAAGGAGTCTACAGTGAACACCAGTGTTCACCCACAGTCTCAGGAATCTACAGTGAACACCAGTGTTCACCCACAGTCTCAGGAATCTACAGTGAACACCAGTGTTCACCCACAGTCTCAGGAATCTACAGTGAACACCAGTGTTCACCCACAGTCTCAGGAGTCTACAGTGAACACCAGTGTTCACCCACAGTCTCAGGAGTCTACAGTGAACACCAGTGTTTACCCACAGTCTCAGGAATCTACAGTGAACACCAGTGTTCACCCACAGTCTCAGGAATCTACAGTGAACACCAGTGTTCAGCTTTTACTGGCAGATGTTAATTATGTGTTTCCCGACCACACCTGTCTATGTGTGTCTCTATGTGTCTCTCTCTATCTGTCTGCGTGTGTCTCTGTCTATCTGTCTGTGTGTGTCTCTGTCTATCTGTATGTGTGTGTCTCTGTCTATCTGTCTATGTGTGTCTCTGTCTATCTGTGTGTGTGTGTCTGTCTTTTTGTCTATGTGTGTCTCTGTCTGTGTCTGTGTCTGTCTGTGTGTGTCTGTCTATCTGTCTATGTGTGTCCCTGTCTATCTATCTATGTGTGCCTTTATCTATCTATGTGTGTCTCTGTCTATCTGACTAGGTGTGTCTCTGCCTGTCTGTCAATGTGTGTCTCTGTCTATCTGTCTATATGCGTCAGTCTATGTGTGTCTCTGTCTATCTGTCTATGTGTGTCTCTGTCTCTGCGTCTGTCTATGTGTGTCTGTCTGAACGTTCAACATCACACAACTTGCTCAACCCTCAGACTTCATCAAGTTAATAATCTCTAAAGGAACCCAAAGTCACAGGTTTTAAAATTGACTTGAGGTGTTCCTTCGTGTGTGTGTGTGTGTGTGTGTGTGTGTGTGTGAACAAGGGTGCTAACACGAGCATCAATAAAAAAAACCCTCCCCCTCCCCCCATCAAAACAACGAAAGACTTTAAAGTAAGACAAAAAATATAATTTTGAACAAATGGAAGAAATTGAACCGTCGCGTGTAAGCCAGAGAACCAATTTTTATTTTTAATTATTTTCTTTTTGCCAGCTCTTGAAGGGGATGACTGCAGGAGATATTATACACATAACTGACTCCAGAGTCACCTGTGTGGATTCACGTGTGTGGATTTACCTGTGTGGATTTACCTGTGTGGATTCACCTGTGTGGATTCACCGGCTTAGGGGAATCGCTTACACGAACGTCAACAGCTGACGGTCTGTGTTCTTTTTCTCTCAGTCTTCGTAATACTTTTTAGATACAATGCCACAGTTCTACCACTTTTGCGCTCAAGCAACATTTATCACTTCAGTTGTACCATCTATAATGCTAGATACATCTGACGCACTTCTACGAACAGCAAACACAAGGGAAGGTCATACTAGACTAACTAGAGGCTTACAAAACTAGCTAAATCTAGTGTTTCTCTTACAAAACTAGCTAAATCTAGTATTTCAGCCATCATGCTAAAATATGAGACCAGTCGTTATATACTGTCGGGTAATCACTTTAAAATTACAGGCAGTTACGTATTTCGGTTGTTAGCGCACTCAACTCACACACTAAGGTCCGTAGTTCGACCCCCGGTACAGGTGGAAACATTAGGACGTGTTGCGTTAAGATACTGGCTGCCCATGTTCACCCAGCATTAACTTGGTACCTGGGTGTTAGCTGACTGGTGTGGGTCGCATCCTGGAGACAAAATTAACCTAAATTGCCCTGAAAGTTTTGCATAACAAAGGGCTTTCTATTTAGTAGTATGTCATTAATATCAGCTATGGTATGTATAAGTTGTATCATGTACTTGCAGAAATAAAGATTATTATAATTATTATAATTATAAATGGGCTAATTTTAGGATTTTTAAGGTCTGTAACGTAGTCTGGAATTAGATTGTTAATATTTACCTAATTCTCTCCCTCTCTGAGGTTTGCTAACCAGGTAAACTCGATCGGTTGAGTGATCGCGAGTGGTCAGTACCTACTTGCCTCCTGCTTAGGTGACATACTCTCCTCGCTATGTTTCTTTAGTCTTGTCGTTATTTTAACTAACTTCACTAAGTTTTTTGTAACTGGATGTTGTATACTTGTAGTTAATATTTAACATATCCCGAGGATGATGATGATCAATCATCACTCAAACCTGATATATATATATATATATATATATATATATATATATATATATATATATATATATATATATATTAAACACTGATCTCTGGCTGAAGGAGACTCGAACCTACGAACCTTGGAACAAGGTACGCAGTGCTTTACCAATCTACCCACACTGGACAAATAACTTGGAGTCCAGCTTGCGCTAGACTTTGATCCAAGGCAGCCAGCTTTCAGGGAGAAGGCTTACAGCTTTTCATCTCATCCCTTGCATGCATCAGCCTTACTAGACATATTAACAATGCAAGGAATTCGCAAGAGCAGGCTGCCTTGGATCAAAGTCTATCGCAAGCTAGACTTTGATCCAAGGTATTGGTCCAGTGTGGGTAGATTGGTAAAGCACTGCGTACCTTGTTCCAAGGTTCGTAGGTTCGAGTCTCCTTCAGCCAGAGATTAGTGTTTGTGTATATTTCGCCTGCTCTTGCGAATTCCTTGTATATATATTATATATATATATTATATTTTATATATTTATATATATATATATTATATATATATATATATATATATTATATATATATATATATATATATATATATATATGAATGTGTGTGAGAGTGTGAGAGTGTGAGAGAGAGAGAGAGAGAGAGAGAGAGAGAGAGGAGGAGAGAGAGAGAGAAGAGAGAGAGAGAAGAGAGAGAGAGAAGAGAGAGAGAGAGAGGAGAGAGAGAGAGAGAGAGGAGAGAGAGAGAGAGAGAGAGAGAGAGAGAACTACATCTACCTGGCTGGAGACGCGACCAATCTAGGTCGAGTCTTGGTAAGGTAAACATTATAGGAAAGCGGTAATGGTGTCCAAATTTGTGTTCCTAATGGTAAGTCATTGTCCAAATGTGTGTATTCACCTAGTTGTACTCACCTAGTTGTGGTTGCAAAGTCGGGTCACAGCTCCTGGCTCTGCCTCTTCAATGGCCACTACTGGTCATTCTTCCTGTTCCATAAGCTTTATCATACCTCTTCTTAAAGCTATTTATGGATCCTGCCTCCACTGCATCATTTCCCAGACTATTCCACTTCCTGACTACTCTGTGACTGAAGAAATACTTCCTAACATCCCTGTGATTCATTTGTGTCTTCAACTTCCAACTGTGACCCCTTGTTGTTGTGTCCAATCTCTGGAACATTCTGTCTCTGTCCACCTTGTCCTTATCATGTCCCCCCTATCTCTCCTGTCCTCCAGTGTCGTCAGGTTGATTTCCCTTAACCTCTCCTCGTAGGACATACCTCTTAGCTCTGGAACTAGTCTTGTTGCAAACCTTTGCACTTTCTCTAGTTTCTTTACGTGCTTGGCTAGGTGTGGGTTCCAAACTGGTGCCGCATACTCCAATATGGGCCTAACGTACACGGTGTACAGGGTCCTGAACGATTCCTTATTAAGATGTCGGAATGCTGTTCTGAGGTTTGCTAGGCGCCTATATGCTGCAGCAGTTATTTTGGTTGTTGTTGTGTGTGTGTGTGTGTGTTAGTTACCATTTTGTCCTAGGCACATGTCGATTAGACACTAGGCCTGTTGTGTGTGTGTGTGTGTGTGTGTGTGTGTGTGTGTGTGTGTGTGTGTGTGTGTGTGTGTGTGTGTGTGTGTGTGTGTGTGTGTGTGTGTGTGTGTGTGTGTGTGTGTGTGTGTGTGTGTGTGTGTGTGTGTGTGTGTGTACGTGTGTGTGTGTGTACGTGTGTGTGTGTGTGTGTGTGTGTGTGTGTGTGTGTATGTGTGTGTGTGTGTGTGTGTGTGTGTGTGTGTGTGTATGTATGTGTGTGTGTGTGTGGTGTGTGTGTGTGTGTGTGTGTGTGTGTGTGTGTGTATGTATATGTGTGTGTGTATGTATGTGTGTGTGTGTGTGTGTGTGTGTGTGTACTCACCTAATTGTACTCACCTAATTGTGGTTGCAGGGGTCGAGACTCGGCTCCTGGCCCGCCTCTTCACTGATCGCTACTGGGTCCTCTCTCTCTCTGCTTCCTGAGCTTTGTCATACCTCTTCTTAAAACTATGTATGGTTCCTGCCTCCACTACTTCACTTGCTAGGCTGTTCCACTTGCTGACAACTCTATGACTGAAGAAATACTTCCTAACGTCCCTGTGACTCGTCTGAGTCTTCAGCTTCCAGTTGTGACCCCTTGTCCCTGTGTCCCCTCTCTGGAACATCCTATCTCTGTCCACCTTGTCTATTCCCCGCAGTATCTTGTATGTCGTTATCACGTCTCCCCTGACCCTTCTGTCCTCCAGTGTCGTCAATCCGATTTCCCTTAACCTTTCCTCGTACGACATTCCCTTGATCTCTGGGACTAGCCTTGTTGCAAACCTTTGTACTTTCTCTAACTTCTTGACGTGCTTGACCAGGTGTGGGTTCCAGACTGGTGCTGCATACTCCAGTATGGGCCTAACATACACAGTATACAGTGTCTTGAACGATTCCTTATTAAGGTATCGGAACGCTATTCTCAGGTTTGCCAGGCGCCCGTATGCTGCAGCAGTTATTTGGTTGATGTGTGCCTCCGGTGATGTGCTCGGTGTTATGGTCACCCCAAGGTCTTTCTCCCTGAGTGAGGTCTGTAGTCTTTGTCCACCTGTCTGCGGTCTTCTTTGCCCCTCCCCAATCTTCATGACTTTGCATTTGGCTGGATTGAATTCGAGAAGCCAGTTACTGGACCACATGTCCAGCCTGTCCAGGTCTCTTTGCAGTCCTGCCTCATCCTCGTCCGATTTAATTCTTCTCATCAACTTCACGTCATCTGCGAACAGGGATACTTCAGAGTCTATTCCTTCCATCATGTCGGTCACATATATCAAAAATAGCACTGGTCCTAGAACTGACCCCTGTGGGACCCCGCTCGTAACAGGCGCCCACTGTGATACCTCTTCACGTACCATGACTCGTTGCTGCCTCCCTGTCAGGTATTCCCTTATCCATTGCAGTGCCCTCCCTTTTACATGCGCCTGATCCTCCAGCTTCTGCACTAATCTCTTGTGGGGAACTGTGTCAAAGGCCTTCCTGCACTCTAGGAAAACGCAATCTACCCACCCCTCTCTCTCGTGTCTTACTTCTGTTACCTTGTCATAAAACTCCAGGAGGTTTGTGATACAAGATTTGCCTTCCATGAACCCATGCTGGTTTTCTGCTAACCAGAACTCCTAAATCCTTTTCGCAATCAGTAGTATTAAGATCTACATTATTTAGTTTATAAGTGACATGGTTATTTAACTGTCCAACATTTAGAACTTTGCATTTGTCAATATTAAACTGCATCTGCCACTTCTCCGACCATTGCATCAGTCTATTCCTGGAGTGCTCTAGTGTCCTCATTAGAATGAATTGGACGGCCTATTTTGGTGTCATCAGCAAATTTGCTTATGTCGCTATTTATTCCCTCATCTATGTCGTTTATGTAAATTGTGAACAACAACGGGCCCAACAATGACCCTGAGGAACACGCTTGTGACGTGCCTCCATTCTGATTTCTCCCCATTTATGCAAACTCTCTGCTGTCTATTTGTCAGCCATGCCTCTTCCCAGGAAAAAATTTCTCCTCCTATTCCGTGTGCCCAAAGTTTCCTCAATAGCCTCTGGTGTGGAACTCTGTCGAAAGCCTTACTGAAGTCCATATACACAATATCATATTCATTACCATGATCTACCTCCTCAAACACCTTAGTGAAAAAGGTTAGTAAATTCGTAAGACAGGAACGTCCCTTTGTAAAACCGTGTTGAGTTTCATTAATCAATCTGTGCCTGTCAAGATGGCTACGAATTGCTTCTGCAATTACTGATTCCATAAATTTTCCCACTATGGAGGTAAGGCTTATTGGTCTATAGTTCGAAGCCAAGGACCTGTCACCTGCCTTGTAAATAGGTATTACATTTACCATTTTCCACTTATCAGGCACTATGCTAGTTTGTAGTGACATGTTAAAAAGATTAGCCAAAGGTATGCTAAGTTCCTCTTTACATTCCTTTAACACCCTTGCAAACAGTTCATCAGGACCTGGGCATTTGTTAGGTTTTAGTTTCTCTATTTGTCTGAGGACCATGTCACTAGTTACCGCAATCGTACATAGTTTATTATCATCCTGTTCTACATAATCTATTATTTCAGGAATATCGCTAGTATTTTCCTGGGTGAAAACTAAGAGGAAGTAGGTATTTAGAATTTCACACATATCCTTATCACTGTCAGTGATCTGACCAGAGTTACTCTTAAGTGGGCCAATCTTGTCCCTAATCTTACTTCTGTATACCTGAAAGAACCCTTATGGGTTAGTCTTTGAATCCCTTGCGACCTTAGCTTCATAATCCCTTTTTGCATTTCTTATTCCTTTTTTTTATTTCCCTCTTTAATTGAATACATTGATTTCTTAACTGCCCATCCCCTCTTTTGATACGCCTATATATGCCTCTCTTTTGACCAATGAGATGTTTTAATCTATTGTTCATCCATTTGGGATCATTTTTGTTAGATATAATTTCCCTACTCGGAACAAAAGTTGTCTGGGCAGCTAGTACTATGCTCTGAAAAACGTCATATTGGCAACCTAGATCACCTACCTGACCCATAGTCAGGACATCCCAATTTAGCCCACCCAAGTAATTTTTCAGTCCCATGAAGTCGGCCAAGCGAAAATCTGGGACAGAGATTGATTGCAGTTATTGGGTAATTCCATGATATATTAAAACTAAGTGATTTGTGATCACTTTCCCCAAGCTCACCATTAACCTCAAGATTATTAATTAGTGAATCTTTGTTGGCAAGAACCAAGTCAAGCAGATTGTTTCCTCTAGTTGGCTCTCTCACAACCTGTTTTAAAAAGCAATCCTGAACCGTATCAAGAAAGTCACTAGACTCAATATTTCCTGTCATATTGTTCCAATCAATTTGTCTAAAGTTAAAATCTCCCATTATCACAACATTTTCATATCTAGATGCTTTATGAATTTCGTCCCATAACAGCTTACTGCCCTCCCTATCAAGGTTTGGGGGCCTATAAATCACACCCACAATTATTTTGTCATGTCCCTTGAGAAACTGAAGCCAAACAGATTCTGTGTTCGATGTTTCTAATCTTATATCATGTCTAAGACAACAATTTAAATTTTCTCTGACATACATCGCCACACCACCACCCTTCCTGTTGACCCTATCAGTGTGGAATAGTTTATAACCCTGTATGTTGCATTCAGAAGGCGTTTCTCTATCTTTCAGGTTGAACCAGGTCTCTGTTATACCAATAATATCTATATTGCCTACACTTGCAAGTAATCTTAGCTCATCTATCTTATTTCTTAGACTCCTACTATTTGTATAGTAAACCTTAAGGGAGCTAGTCACTCGTTGCCCTCTACTATCCCTCTTTGTTTGTTGATCAGTTGATTTGCAATTACTAGCAACTTTATTTTGAATATTGTCTTTTAAACATATCCCTGAGGTATCCCGGTAATAACTGCTGGTTTTAGCCCTAATGCTGCAGCCTGATTGTTTCCCACAAACACCCATACCTCTATAATCTATCAGTTTAAATTCCTAGACAAGTCATCAATTGCCCTCTCAATTGAATTGGCTAATGCAACCACTCCATCCCCAGAGAGATGAACCCCATCCCTTGCATACATATCACGTTTGCCAAAGAATAGGTCCCAGTTATCAATGAATGGGATTGCAAGTTCATTGCAGTACCTGTCTAGCCAGCAATTTATACCAGTTGCCCTAGACATCCATTCATTGCCCACTCCCTTTCTAGGCAAGATGCTACATATGACTGGGATCCCTCCCTTAGACCTAACTACTTCTATGGCTGACCTGTACTTATCCAGCAGCTCCTCTCTCCTGCCCTTCCCAATGTCATTACTCCTAGCACTAAGACAGATAATGGGCTTGTTCCCATTACCTGTCATAATATTATCCAACCTGCTGGGCTATGTCACCAACACCAGCTCAGGAAGACACACTCTCTGTCTGACCTTTCTGTCTCTGTTACAAAATGCACGGTCCATATGTCTTACTGAGAATCGCCTACTATTAAATATTCTTACCTTGATTAGCAGGGGAATCAGTGGTACCTTCAACCTTACTAACCACTGAAGTACACTCGTCTTGGAGAACAGAGAATCGATTTCCTACCTTCACATCTTCTCTATTAACTCTCCTCATCTTCCTTCTTCCTGAACTGTGAACCACTTGCCACTTAGAGCGGCTGCCACTATCACTGCTGGTGACCATTCCTTCCTTACCAGCTAAATCCTTCTCACACTCGCTCCCAAACTCATCTATGCGAAGCTTCAGCCTCCTATTTTCCTCCTGAAGAAGTAGAATCTCCTTCTTCAACACTTGAACCTGAGATTCTAAAACACTACAACAAGCCATGGTGCTTGGTAACAGCCCACGCTAACTCCCAAGAGCTTAGGCAGGTATGACCGCACGTGACCACTGACCTCAGCGTACTAATCCTCCGGGTTAATAATCCAAAGAAGCTTACAGTAAGCCGGGGTCGCCCCTGTGAGGTTACGAGTGAAATGACTGGGTTACTGAATGCTTATCTTGTGTATGTAGGCTTGAGGTGTGGTAAACAGCAAATATAGTCCCGATTTTTAAGAATGGAGACAGACGTCACTCACATGTATAATACGTAAAGTTATGGAGAAGATTATCAGAAGAGTGGTGGAACACCTAGAAAAAAAATGGCTCATACATAACAACCAGCATGGTTTCACTGCAGGGAGATCCTGCGTCACAAACCTACTGGAGTTGTAGGATAAGTAATAGAAGTAAAGTTATGAAGCTTGAGGAAGGACAAAGAAGGCCGCAGACAGAATACAGCGTAACAGGTCAAAGGCTGCAAAACTCGCTCATGAATAATGATCTTGGGGTGAGCATTATACCGAGCACATCTTCTGAGGCACACATGAACCAAATAACTGCTGCAGCATAGGGGCGCCTGGCATAGGTAAGGAGTCATTCACGACTCTGTACACTGTGTACGTCAGGCCCATATTGGAGTATGCAGCACCAGTATGGAATCCACACCTGGTCAAACACGTCAAGAAATTAGAGAAAGTGGCAAATCCTACGTGGAGAGGTTAAGGAACCTTAACTTGACGACCCTGGTGAACAGGAGAAATAGGGAGGACATGATAACGACATATGAAATACTGAGAGGAACTGACAAGGTGGATAAGGACAGAATGTCAGAGATGTGAAACATCAACAGGGGTCACAGGTGAAGGTTAAAAACTCAGATGAGTCACATGGATGCTAGGAAGTATTTTTTCAGCCATAGAGTTGTCAGAAAGTGGAACAGTCTGGAGAGTGATGTAGTGGAGGCAGGATTCATACATGCTTTAAGAAGAGGTATGATAAAGCTCATAAAGCAGCGAAGAGGCGGGGCCAGGAGCTATGAATCGACCCCCCAACCACAACTAGGTGAGTACACACACTAGGAGGCTGGAATCTACAAACGAGCATTATCTTGGGATCTGACACTTTATGGTGACAGAGTATGGCTGGGGGAAGGCAGGAGATGGCAGGGGATGTCAGGGGAGGGCAGGGGGTGGCAGGGGAAGGAAGGAGATGGCAGAAGAAGGCAGAAGATGGCAGGGGAAGGCAGGGGCTGGCAGAGAAAGGCAGGAGATGGCAGGAGAAGGCAGGAGATAGCAGGGGAAGGTAGGAGATGGCAAGGGGTGGCAAGGGTGGCAGGGGCTGGCATGAGAAGAGGTAGATGGTAGATAGATAGGGATAAGTGGGGTATAGATGGTGGATATGCAGGTGATAGATGGGGAATAGGCTGGGATAGTGAGGCGTCATCAGGCCAGGGCTCAACACTCCCGGTCTGCCTCCATCCCTCTCCTCTATCACTAATCTTTTGATCTAGTAGCCCATTCAGGCCTACTAGCTCTCTTTATCTCTCTCTCTCTCTCTCTCTCTCTCTTTCTCTCTCTCTCTCTCTCTCTCTTTTCTCTCTCTCTCTCTCTCTCTCTCTCTCTCTCTCTCTCTCTCTCTCTCTCTCTCTCTCTCTCTCTCTCTCTCTCTTTCAATAATTCAATTTAGATTTGCAATATAATGCAATAATATAAAGCAATACTATGCCATTTCGAAATTAGAAGTGTTAAAAACGGCATCAACATCGTCCAGTGAATGCAACAACCTTCTAAGGAGGACACAACAGTGATGGAAGTTCACAGCCGATCCGATGTGTCATTCTCCAGATACAAGACGGAACCCAATTAATATTTTAAGTATTCTACTCGGTCACCAGACTCTCCTGCGCGCCAGCAAACCTTAATACTTGCTATAGATGGAAGAACAAACACAAATTCAACTATAATACGATCCCTTATTGTTGACGTTTCGCTCACACAGTGGACTTTATCAAGTTCTACTTCGTGTTAGCGAAACGTTGCCACGGTTAAGATACCCAAAATGTAGCAGAGGTATCTCAGTCGTCAACTTGTCGGTTTTCTTGACGTTCAGAAGACGTAAATTGATTTAACCGGAATAAAAAAAAAGACAGGTTATATTACTTACAAAATGGTCAGAGCTGCGGCTCTTGTCTGAGTTTTATTCACCGCTCTACAGGCATTTAGAGGCGCCTTTTTCTTCAACTTTTGATGCCGAGCCGCTGAGGATTTTGCAAGTTATCCCAGATATACCGGGATGCTGGGGGATGGTCGTGGGTCACCGTGCACATGTCTAGTGTTGCTAGACTCTCGCACTAGTCACCTACACAGGTATAGTGTTGCTAGAGTCTCGGACTAGTCACCTACACAGGCACAGTGTTGCTAGAGTCTCGCACTAGTCACCTACACAGGTACAGTGTTGCTAGAGTCTCGCACTAGTCACCTACACAGGTATAGTGTTGCTAGAGTCTCGGACTAGTCACCTACACAGGTACTGTGTTGCTAGAGTCTCGCACTAGTCACCTACACAGGTATAGTGTTGCTAGAGTCTCGCACTAGTCACCTACACAGGTACAGTGTTGCTAGAGTCTCGCACTAGTCACCTACACAGGTATAGTGTTGCTAGAGTCTCGGACTAGTCACCTACACAGGCACAGTGTTGCTAGAGTCTCGGACTAGTCACCTACACAGGTACAGTGTTGCTAGAGTCTCGGACTAGTCACCTACACAGGTACAGTGTTGCTAGAGTCTCGCACTAGTCACCTACACAGGTACTGTGTTGCTAGAGTCTCGCACTAGTCACCTACACAGGTATAGTGTTGCTAGAGTCTCGGACTAGTCACCTACACAGGCACAGTGTTGCTAGAGTCTCGGACTAGTCACCTACACAGGTACAGTGTTGCTAGAGTCTCGGACTAGTCACCTACACAGGTACAGTGTTGCTAGAGTCTCGCACTAGTCACCTACACAGGTACTGTGTTGCTAGAGTCTCGCACTAGTCACCTACACAGGTACAGTGTTGCTAGAGTCTCGCACTAGTCACCTACACAGGTACAGTGTTGCTAGAGTCTCGCACTAGTCACCTACACAGGTACAGTGTTGCTAGAGTCTCGGACTAGTCACCTACACAGGTACAGTGTTGCTAGAGTCTCGCACTAGTCACCTACACAGGTACAGTGTTGCTAGACTCTCGCACTAGTCACCTACACAGGTATAGTGTTGCTAGAGTCTAGGACTAGTCACCTACACAGGCACAGTGTTGCTAGAGTCTCGGACTAGTCACCTACACAGTACAGTGTTGCTAGAGTCTCGGGACTAGTCACCTACACAGGTACAGTGTTGCTAGAGTCTCGCACTAGTCACCTACACAGGTACTGTGTTGCTAGAGTCTCGCACTAGTCACCTACACAGGTACAGTGTTGCTAGAGTCTCGCACTAGTCACCTACACAGGTATAGTGTTGCTAGAGTCTCGGACTAGTCACCTACACAGGCACAGTGTTGCTAGAGTCTCGGACTAGTCACCTACACAGGTACAGTGTTGCTAGAGTCTCGGACTAGTCACCTACACAGGTACAGTGTTGCTAGAGTCTCGCAATAGTCACCTACACAGGTACTGTGTTGCTAGAGTCTCGCACTAGTCACCTACACAGGTACAGTGTTTCTAGAGTCTCGCACTAGTCACCTACACAGGTACAGTGTTGCTAGAGTCTCGCACTAGTCACCTACACAGGTACAGTGTTGCTAGAGTCTCGGACTAGTCACCTACACAGGTACAGTGTTGCTAGAGTCTCGCACTAGTCACCTACACAGGTACAGTGTTGCTAGAGTCTCGCACTAGTCACCTACACAGGTACAGTGTTGCTAGAGTCTCGCACTAGTCACCTACACAGGTACAGTGTTGCTAAAGTCTCGCACTAGTCACCTACACAGGTATAGTGTTGCTAGAGTCTCGGACTAGTCACCTACACAGGTACAGTGTTGCTAGAGTCTCGCACTAGTCACCTACACAGGTACAGTGTTGCTAGAGTCTCGCACTAGTCACCTACACAGGCACAGTGTTGCTAGAGTCTCGGACTAGTCACCTACACAGGTACAGTGTTGCTAGAGTCTCGGACTAGTCACCTACACAGGTACAGTGTTGCTAGAGTCTCGCACTAGTCACCTACACAGGTACAGTGTTGCTAGAGTCTCGCACTAGTCACCTACACAGGTACAGTGTTGCTAGAGTCTCGCACTAGTCACCTACACAGGTACTGTGTTGCTAGAGTCTCGCACTAGTCACCTACACAGGTACAGTGTTGCTAGAGTCTCGCACTAGTCACCTACACAGGTACAGTGTTGCTAGAGTCTCGCACTAGTCACCTACACAGGTACAGTGTTGCTAGAGTCTCGGACTAGTCACCTACACAGGTACAGTGTTGCTAGAGTCTCGCACTAGTCACCTACACAGGTACAGTGTTGCTAGAGTCTCGCACTAGTCACCTACACAGGTACAGTGTTGCTAGAGTCTCGCACTAGTCACCTACAAGGTACTGTGTTGCTAGAGTCTCGCACTAGTCACCTACACAGGTACAGTGTTGCTAGAGTCTCGCACTAGTCACCTACACAGGTACAGTGTTGCTAGAGTCTCGCACTAGTCACCTACACAGGTACAGTGTTGCTAGAGTCTCGCACTAGTCACTACACAGGTACAGTGTTGCTAGAGTCTCGCACTAGTCACCTACACAGGTACAGTGTTGCTAGAGTCTCGCACTAGTCACCTACACAGGTACAGTGTTGCTAGAGTCTCGCACTAGTCACCTACACAGGTACAGTGTTGCTAGAGTCTCGCACTAGTCACCTACACAGGTACAGTGTTGCTAGAGTCTCGCACTAGTCACCTACACAGGTACAGTGTTGCTAGAGTCTCGTACTAGTCACCTACACAGGTACAGTGTTGCTAGAGTCTCGCACTAGTCACCTACACAGGTACAGTGTTTGCTAGAGTCTCGCACTAGTCACCTACACAGGTACAGTGTTGGTAGAGTCTCGCACTAGTCACCTACACAGGTACAGTGTTGCTAGAGTCTCGCACTAGTCACCTACACAGGTACAGTGTTGCTAGAGTCTCGCACTAGTCACCTACACAGGTACAGTGTTGCTAGAGTCTCGCACTAGTCACCTACACAGGTACAGTGTTGCTAGAGTCTCGCACTAGTCACCTACACAGGTACAGTGTTGCTAGAGTCTCGCACTAGTCACCTACACAGGTACAGTGTTGCTAGAGTCTCGTGTTAAGAATCAGGTAAACAAAAGCTCGAGGAAGAAAAATCAGGAAAATGGGTATAAATCAGGTAATTACTTAAAACTCGACCCTCCGGGATACCTAATTAAGGATTATAATGCATTTTCAGTTTGTGAGTCAAGGAGAGTGTGAGATCAGAGGTCCTCACACCCCTAGAGTGTGAGATCAGACGTCCTCACACCCCCAGAGTGTGAGATCAGAGGTCCTCACACCCCCAGAGTGTGAGATCAGACGTCCTCACACCCCCAGAGTGTGAGATCAGTGGTCCTCACACTCCCAGAGTGTGAGATCAGAGGTCCTCACACCCCCAGAGTGTGAGATCAGAGGTCCTCACACCCCGAGAGTGTGAGATCAGTCGTCCTCACACTCCCAGAGTGTGAGATCAGAGGTCCTCACACCCCCAGAGTGTGAGATCAGAGGTCCTCACACCCCAGAGTGTGAGATCAGAGGTCCTCACACCCCAGAGTGTTAGATCAGAGGGTCCTCACACCCCCAGAGTGTGAGATCAGAGGTCCTCACACCCCCAGAGTGTGAGATCAGAGGTCCTCACACCCCAGAGTGTGAGATCCAGAGGCCCTCACACCCCCAGAGTGTGAGATCAGAGGTCCTCACCCCCCAGAGTGTGAGATCAGAGGCTCTCACACCCCCAGAGTGTGAGATCAGAGGTCCTCACAACCCCCAGAGTGTGAGATCAGAGGTCCTCACACCCCCAGAGTGTGAGATCAGAGGTCCTCACACCCCCAGAGTGTGAGATCAGAGGCCCTCACACCCCCAGAGTGTGAGATCAGAGGTCCTCACACCCCCAGAGTGTGAGATCAGAGGTCCTCACACCCCCAGGTGTGAGATCAGAGGTCCTCACACCCCCTAGAGTGTGAGATCAGAGGTCCTCACACCCCCAGAGTGTGAGATCAGAGGTCCTCACACCCCCAGAGTGTGAGATCAGAGGTCCTCACACCCCCAGAGTGTGAGATCAGAGGTCCTCACACCCCCAGAGTGTGAGATCAGAGGCCCTCACACCCCCAGAGTGTGAGATCAGAGGTCCTCACACACCCCAGAGTGTGAGATCAGAGGTCCTCACACCCCCAGAGTGTGAGATCAGAGGTACCTCACACCCCCAGAGTGTGAGATCAGAGGTCCTCACACCCCCAGAGTGTGAGATCAGAGGTCCTCACACCCCCAGAGTGTGAGATCAGAGGTCCTCACACCCCCAGAGTGTGAGATCAGAGGTCCTCACACCCCCAGAGTGTGAGATCAGAGGCCCTCACACCCCCAGAGTGTGAGATCAGAGGTCCTCACACCCCCAGAGTGTGAGATCAGAGGTCCTCACACCCCAGAGTGTGAGATCAGAGGTCCTCACACCCCCAGAGTGTGAGATCAGAGGCCCTCACACCCCCAGAGTGTGAGATCAGAGGTCCTCACACCCCAGAGTGTGAGATCAGAGGTCCTCACACCCCAGAGTGTGAGATCAGAGGTCCTCACACCCCCAGAGTGTGAGATCAGAGGTCCTCACACCCCCAGAGTGTGAGATCAGAGGTCCTCACACCCCCAGAGTGTGAGATCAGAGGTCCTCACACCCCCAGAGTGTGAGATCAGAGGTCCTCACACCCCCAGAGTGTGAGATCAGAGGTCCTCACACCCCCAGAGTGTGAGATCAGAGGTCCTCACACCCCCAGAGTGTGAGATCAGAGGTCCTCACACCCCCACACACCCCAGGGATTACCAATCCATTCGGATATAAATGTTTTTTGAGATAGCAATGCATGTGACTCTACCTAGCTTAACCTATCTTAGCCTATCCAAATGTCTTCTAGCCTAGCATACTCTAGCCTTGCCTACTCTAGCCTACCCTACTCTAGCCTAGCCTAATCTAACCTAGCCTACTCTAACCTAGCCTACTCCATCCTAGCCTACTCTAGCCTAGCCTACTCTAGCCTAGCCTACTTTAGCCTGGCCTACTCTAGCCTACCCTACTTTAACCTAGCCCACTCAAGCCTAGCCTACTCTAGCCTAGCCTACTCTAGCCTAGCCTACTCTGCCTAGCCTACTCTAGCCTAGCCTACTCTAAACTAGCCTACTCTAGCCTAGCCGATTCTAGCATAGCCAACTCTAGCCTAGCCTACTCTAGCCTAGCCTACTCTAGCCTAGCCTACTCTAGCCTAGCCTACTCTAGCATAGCCTATTCTATCCTAGCCTACTCTAACCTAGTCTACTCTAGCCTATTCTAAGCTAGCCTACTCTTACCTAGCCTACTCTAGCCTAGCCTACTATAGCCTAGCCTACTCTAGCCTAGCCTACTCTAACCTAACCTACTCTAGCCTAGCCTACTCTAGCTTAGCCTACTCTAGCCTAGCCTTCTCTAGCCTAGCCTACTCTAACCTAGCCTACTTTAACCTAGCCTACTCTAGCCTAGCCTACTCTAGCCTAGCCTACTCTAGCCTAGCCTACTCTAACCTAGCCTACTCTAGCCTAGCCTACTCTAGCCTAGCCTACTCTAGCCTAGCCTACTCTAACCTAGCCTACCCTCGCCTAGTCTACTCTATCCTAGCCTACTCTAAGGTATCCTACTCTAACCTAGTCTACTCTAGCCTAGCCTACTCTAAGGTATCCTACTCAAACCTATCCTACTCTAAGGTATCCTACTCTAACCTAGCCTACTCTTGCCTAGCCTACTCTAAGGTATCCTACTCTAACCTAGCCTACTCTATGGTATCCTACTCTAACCTAGCCTACTCTAACCTAACCTACTCTAGCCTAGCCTACTCTAAGCTATCCTACTCTAATCTAGCCTAGCCTAGCCTAGCCTACTCTAGCCTAGCCTACTTATCCTAGCCTACTCTAACCTAGCCTACCCTAGCCTAGCCTACTCTCTCCTAGCCTACTCTAGCCTAGCTTACTCTAGCCTAGCCTATTATAAGGTATCCTACTCTAGCCTAGCCTACTCTAAGGTATCCTACTTTAGCCTAGCCTACTCTAAGGTAACCTAGCCTACTCTAAGGTATCCTACTCTAGCCTAGCCTACTCTAAGGTATCCTACTCTAGCCTAGCCTACTCTAAGGTATCCTACTCTAGCCTAGCCTACTCTAAGGTATCCTACTCTAGCCTAGCATACTCTAGCCTAGCCTACTCTAAGGTATCCTACTCTAGCCTAGCCACCTACCTTTTTTTCACCTGCTGGTCCATACTGGTCCATGCTGGTCCATGCTGATCCATGTTGGTCCATGCTGGTCCATGCTGGTCCATGCTGGTCCATGCTGGTAAATGCTGGACCATGCTGGTCCATGCTGGTAAATGCTCTACCATGTTGGTCCATGCTGGACCATGCTGGTCCATGCTGGTCCATGCTGGTCCAGGCTGGGCCTTGCTGGTCCAGGCTGGGCCATGCTGGTAAATGCTGGTCTATGCTGGTCCATGCTGGGCCATGCTGGGCCAGGCTGGGCCAGGCTGGGCCATTCTGGTCCATGCTGGTCCATGCTGGTCCATGCTGGGCCATGCTGGACCATGCTGGTCCATGCTGGTTCATGTTGGACCATGTTGGACCATGCTGGTCCATGCTGGTCCATGCTGGTCCATGCTGGTCCATGTTGGACCATGTTGGACCATGCTGGTCCATGCTGGGCCATGCTGGTCCATGCTGGGCCATGCTGGACCATGCTGGGACCATGCTGGTCCATGCTGGGCCATCTCAAGGACGCAGAAGCAACATTCGTAGTCAAGTTTGGTCTACAATGTTGATAATGTCACCGGAAACGTGACACAGGTGATAAATAATTGTATTAATGTTGAGTAAGAGGGACACAAGTGCAGCTAATGCGACATTTTATTGTGGCAACGTTTCGCTCTCCAGGACGGCTTGACAAAGCTCCTGGAGAGCGAAACGTTGCCACAGTACAATGTGGCATTAATTGCACCTGTCTTTCCTCACCTATGTTGTAAATAATAGATAAATAAGGGGAATAAAACACCTGAATAATATGAGAAAATGATAATAAAATACCTGAATAATATTAGAAAAAATAAAACACCTGAATAATATTTGATAAAGAAGATGAATAAAACACCTGATAATTCTGTAAAGTTTTTCCCACGACGTGACAGACAAAAACAAGTTTTATCCTTTATAGACACGCTATGTTCTTATTGACACAGCTAGACCTTATTTGACACAGTGTGCCTTTTTTGACACAG
>NC_069411.1:55299845-55317345 GCF_026875155.1 Cherax quadricarinatus
ACAACACACACATACACATACACTACACACCACACACACAACACACACCACACACACACATACACATACACATACACACACACACACACACACACACACAACACCACCATACACATACACAACACATTACACACACACACACACACACACACACACACATACCTCGACCGCGACAGAACACAAGAAGAAAGGACTACACTGAAAGAGAGGGTACAGAGACGCAAGGAGGAACGAGAAGCAATGAAAATGAGCAGGACCCAGACACGGAGGAAGGGTAAACACACCCCACAGAATCTCCCACCAAAAGACTCCACCCGCGACATTCCCAACGCAACTGAGCAACCTATACTACAACCCACTCACTGTTCCCTCTGCCACCAACCCCCATATCACAAACCTCACCCCAACAGCTGTCCCTTATGGGCATTCTGACCCCACCCCCATCAACACATACCCCACCTACACCACAGCCCATATAGGCCCCCACCAAGGCTCTCGCTCCCCCAACCCCAATATACTTGCATGACCACAATGATAGAAAAGAAACTAAAGGTTTGGTACACAAACGCGGATGGAATAACGAATAAACATGAGGAGTGGAATGAAAGAATCAGTGAAAAATCCCCAAGACTCATAGCAGTCACAGAAACAAAACTCGCTGAGACAATAACAGACACAATCTTCCCAACAGGATATCAGATCCTGAGGAAAAAATAGAAGGAGTAGAGGGGGAGGAGGGGTTGCACTGCTCATAAAACACCAATGGGGATTTGAGGAAATGGAAGGCATGGACATGATTGGAGAAAGAGACTACATTGTAGTACAATTCAGTCCGGAGAACATAAAGTAGTCATTGGAGTGATGTATAACCCACCACAGAACTGCAGGAGGCCAAGAGAGGAGTACGAAGAAAACAACAGGGTGATGGTGGACACACTGGCTGAGGTGGCAAGAAAGCTCACTCGAAGCAGAGCAAGTTACTGGTAATGGGCGATTTCAACACACAGGGAGATCGACTGGGAAAACCTGGAGCCACATGGGGATCCGAAACATGGAGAGCCAAGATGATGGATGTGGTACTTGAAAACCTCATGCATCAACATGTCAGGGACACAACCAGAGTAGAGAGGGGAGGATGAGCCAGCAAGACTGGATCTTGTGTTCACCCTGAGCAGTTCAGACATCGAGGACATCACTTACGAGAGGCCCCTTGGAGCTAGCGATCATGTGGTTCTGAGTTTTGACTATATAGTAGAGTTACAAGTGGAGAAGGTAACAGGAACTGAAGGGGACAGCCAAACTATAAAAGGGGGACTACACAGGTATGAGAAACTTCCTGCAGGAGGTTCAGTGGGACAGAGAAATGGTAGAAAATCAGTAAACGAGATGATGGAATACGTGGCAACAAAGTGCAAGGAGGCAGAGGAAAGTTTCTTCCCAAGGAAACAGAAATAATAGGAAGACCAAAACGAGTCCTTGGTTTACCCGAAGGTGTAGGGAGGCAAAAACTAAGTGCAACAGAGAATGGAAAGGTACAGGAGGCATAGGACCCAGGAAAACAAGGAGATTAGTAGAAGAGCCAGAAACGAGTATGCGCAGATAAGGAGGGAGGCCCAGCGACAGTATGAAAACGACATAGCATCGAAAGTCAAATCTGACCGAAACTGCTGTATAGCCACATTAGGAGGAAGACAACAGTCAAGGACCAGGTGATAAGGCTGAGGAAAGAAGGTGGAGAACTCACAAGAAACGATAAAGAGGTATGTGAGGAGCTCAACACGAGATTTAAGGAAGTATTTACAGTAGAGACAGGAAGGACTCTGGGGGGACAGACCAGATGGGGACACCAACAAGGAAAAACAACAAAAAGGGTTTTGGACGACATACATACAATGAGGAGGAGGTGAAGAAACTGCTAAGGGACATCGATACCTCAAAGGCAATGGGACCGGACAACTCTCTCCATGGGGTCCTTAGAGAGGGAGCAGATATGTTGTGTCGTACCACTTACCACAATCTTCAACACATCCTGGAAACTGGGCAACTACCTGAGGTATGGAAGACGGCAAATGTAGTTCCCTTTTTCCCAAAAAAGGAGACAGAAAAAGGCACTAAACTATAGACCTGTGTCATTGACGTGTATAGTATGCAAAATTAGGGAGAAGATTATCAGGAGGAAGTGGTGGAGCACCTGGAAGGGAAACAGGAGTATAAATCCCAACCAGCACGGATTCATAAAGGGGAAAAATCCTGTGTCAAAAACCTTCTGGAGTTTATGATAAAATAACAGAAGTAAGACAAGAGAGAGAGGGGTGGGTTGATTGCATCTTCTTGGACTGCAAAAAGGCCTTTGACACAGTTCCTCACAAGAGATTAGTGCAGAAGCTAGAGCATCGGGCGCATATAACAGGAAGGGCACTGCAATGGATCGAGAATACCGGGAAGGGAGGCAACAACGAGTCATGGTACGTAATGATGTATCACAGTGGGCACCTTGGACGAGCGGGGTCCACAGGGGTCGGTCCTAGGACCAGTGCTATTTTTGGTATATGTGAACGCCCATGACGGAAGGGTTTAGACTCAGAAGTGTCCCTGTTTGCAGACGATGTGAATTTTAATGAGGAGAATTAAATCTGATGAGGACCAGGCAGGACTTCAAAGAGACCTGGACAGACTGGCCCACCTGGTCCAGCAAATGGCTTCTCGAATTTAATCCTGCCAAATGCAAAGTCATGAAGATAGGGGAAGGGCACAGAAGACCACAGACAGAGTATGGGCTGGTGGCCAAAGACTGCAAACCTCATCAAGGAGAAAGATTCTTGGGGTGAGTAAAACACCGAGCATGTCTCCGGAAAGCAACATCAATCAGATAACTGCTGCAGCATATGGGCGCCTGGAAAAACCTGAACAGCATTCCGACACCTTAGTAAGAATCATTCAAGACACTGTACACCGTGTATGTCAGGCCCATACTGGAGTATGCAGCACCTGTTTGGAACCCGCACTTGATAAAGCACGTCAAGAAACTAGAGAAAGTACAAAGTTTGCAACAAGGGTTTGTTCCAGAGCTAAGGGGAATGTCCTATGAAGAAAGATTAAGGGAAATCGGCCTGACGACACTGGAGGGCAGGAGGGTCAGGGGAGACATGATAACGACATATAAAATACTGCGTGGAATAGACAAGGTGGACAAAGACAGGATGTTCCAGGGGGGGGACACAGAAACAAGAGGCCACATTGGAAGTTGAAGACACAAATGAGTCAGAGAGATAGTAGGAAGTATTTCTTCCAGTCATAGAGTTGTAAGGCAGTGGAATAGCCTAGAAAATGACGTAGTGGAGGCAGGAACCATACACAGTTTTAAGACGAGGTTTGATAAAGCTCATGGAGCGGGGAGAGAGAGGGTTAGTAGCAAACCGGTGAAGGGCGGGGGCCCGGAGCTAGGACTCGACCCCTGCAACCACAAATAGTGTGTACAAATAGGTGAGTACACCCCACACACACACACACACACACACACAACACACACACACAACCAACACACACACACATACCAACAACCACAACACAAAACACACATCCCAAAAACCACACACACACACCAAACACAAAACACACCAACAACAACACACACCCACAAACAACACACACAACACACACACCACAATACACAAACACACACACACACCACACACACACATACACACACACACACCCCCAAACACCACACACAAACACAACCCCCAAAACACACACAAACCAAAAACACACAAACAACAAACACACACAACCACACACCACACAACACACACACACACACCACACACACCACAACACACAACACACACCACACACAACACACACACCAAAACACACACACCCACACACACACCCCAAAACAAACACACACACAAACACCACACCCACAAAACCACACAACAAACACACACACACACACAAATACACACACCCACCACACACCACACAAACACACAAACACACAACAAACCACACACAAAACACACACACCACCACACACAAAAAAAACACACATACACACACAACACACACACCACACAAAAACACACAAACCACCACACACACACACAAACCCCACAAAAACCACCCCTCAAAAAACCACACAAAACACAAAACACACAAAACCACACAAACACCACACACCCAAAACACAAAACACACCAACCACACAAAAACACACACACACACAACCCCAAACCCAAACACAAACCAAAAACCACACACAAAACACAAAAACACACACCACACACCCCAAAAACACCACACACCAACAAAACAACACACACAAACCACACCCCCCAAACCACACACCAAACACACCACACACCCCAAAACACACACAAAACAAAAACACACCACACACACCACAAACACACAAATAAAACAACACAAACACAAAAAAACCCCACACACACAAAACAAACCACCACAACCACACAAAACACAAAAACACACACCACACACACACACAAAAACAACACCCCCCCCACACACACAAAAAACCACACAAAAAACACACACACACAAACAAAAACACACAAACCACACACCACACACAAACACACACCACAACACACACACACAACACACCACACACATCGAAACTCAAAGGCAATGGACGGACAACTCTTCCATGGGCCCTTAAGAGGGAGCAAAATATTTTGGGGTCCCACTTCCACAATCTTCAACACATCCCGGGAAAAACTGGGCAATCCCTGGGGTATGGAAGACGGCAAATTATTTCCCCATTTTTCAAAAAAGGAGACAGAAAAGAGGCACTAAACTATAGACCGTGTCATTGACGTGTTAGTATGCAAATTTAGGAGAAGTTATCAGGAGGAGAGGGGTGGAGACCGGGAAACGGAAAGGAGTAAAAATCCCAACCAGCACGGTTTCAGGAAGGGCAACCCTGTGTAAAAAACCTTCGGGGTTTTACGATAAAAAAAAGAAGTAAGCAAGAGAGGAGAGGGGGGGGTTTGTTTGCATCTTTTGGCTGCAAGAAGGCTTTGACACGTTCCCCCAAAAAGGATTAGTGCAAAGCTAAAGCATCGGGCGCATATAAAGGAAGAGCACTGAAATGGATCAGAGAAACCTGCAGGGGGGAAAAAACGAGTCAGGGACTAGGATGTTCACAGTGGGCCCTGTGACGAGCGGGGTCCCCCAGGGGTCGGGGGCGGACCCGTGCATTTTTGGTAATGTAACGAATGACGGAAGGGTTGACTAGAAGTGTCCCTGTTTGCAGATGATGTGAAGTTAAAGAGGAGAATTAAAATTGATGAGGACCAGGCAGGGCTTCAAAAAAGACCCGGACAGCTGGACACCCGGCCCCGCAAATGGGCTTCTAATTTAACCCGAAAGCAAAGTCATGAAAATAGGGGAAAAGGGCACAGAAACCACAGACGAGTTAGGCTGGTGGGCCAAAAACTGCAAAAACCCCATCAAAGGGAAAAAGATCTTGGGGTGAGTAAAACACCCAGCTTCTCCGGAAGCACACATCAACAGATAACTGCTGCAGCATAGGGGGGCCTGGCAAAAATGAGAACACATTCCCGACACCTTAGTAAGGAATCATTCAGACACGTACACCGTTTATGTCAGGCCCATCGGGTTGCAGACCTGTTTTGGGAACCCCCACTTGATAAAGCACGCAAAAAATTAGGAAAGTTCAAAGGTTTGCAAAAGGTTAGTTCCAGAGCTAAGGGGAATGTCCTATGAGAAAGATTAAGGGAAATCGGCCCGACGACACGGGGACAGGAGGGGGAGGGGGGACATGATAACGACATATAAAAACTGGGGGAATGCAAGGGGACAAAGACAGATGTTTTAGGGAGGGGACACAGAAACAAAAGGCCACAATTGGGAAATTTTAAGACACAAAATTTTAGAGAGTAGTAGGAAGTTTTTCTTAGGGAAGAGTTGTAAGGCAGTGGAAAACCTAGAAAAGACGTGTGGAGGCAGGAACCTACACATTTTTAAAACGAGGTTTGATAAAGCTCAGGGGCGGGAGAGAGAAGGGGGAGTAGCAACCGGTGAAGAGGCGGGGCCAGGAGGAGGACTCGACCTGCAACCCAAATTGGTGGTACAAAAAGGTGGTACACACAAACACAACCCACACACACACCACACACACACACACACAAAAAACACACAACACACCACACACACACACAAACAACACCCCCCCCCCCCCCCCACACCCAACAACAAACACACACACACCACACAAAAACACACACCACAACACACACACACACACCAAAACCAAACACACACACCCCAACACACAAACAACACACACAACACACAAACAACACAAAAACAAAACACAAAAACCACCACACACACACCCCACACCAAACACAAAAATAAAAGCTTGTTTTTAGCTGTCCTGAAGTGGATCCAATGTGGTACTTTGACAATATTGGCCGGGGTTTAAACGTAAAGGGCCCCCCACATCCCTCCTGTGTTGAAGGGTCTGCTGAATGACAATTATCCAGGATGGGTCCAGGGGAGAAATGAGACGTCTTGCTCTGTTTTTTACTCTGTCAAGCAGTCCAGACTGAAGGGGGGGGGGAAGGCAAGCCCAAAAGAGTGGAGTTTTTACTATGTTGGCGTACTTGTGCCTGTACAGAATCTTGCAACCCCCTACTACAAGCAATGCGAGATACGGCGAAGTGCTGTAAGCTTCCCGGGTTTGTTTGAAAAATTTACAACGTGGTTTTATGGTTAGTTTGGATCAAATTTTACCCCAAGGATATCAAAATTTTTTCCCAGGGATCAACACCCCCATTCATATTACTACTGCTCCGGCATTACCCTCTGTACCTAAAAACCATCTCATTTGCGTTTTTCACTGAAAAGTTACCTGCCATCGGTTTCCCAAAGGTTTTTAAAAGCCTTAGCTGGTGATTTATGTAGCTTGAGCGGGGATTTCTTTTCTTGGGTAAGTAAATGTTTAGTGTAAGTGTCTGTATGATAGGATTCTGGGATGAGATGAAGAAGGTCACTGAAGTAGACATTACATAACAATGGTCCCAGCACGCTTCCTTGTGGAAGCTGATTCCGTTCCATTGAGAATTACCCTTAGAGATCTACCATGAAGGTAATCTCTGAGGAGACATAGCGTAGAGCCTGCAATTCCCAGTGCTTGAAGTTTTGCTAAGAGGCCCTGGTGCCACACCCGGTCGAAAGGACCAGCAATGTCCAGTGCTACCACACAGCTGACTTTGGATTCATCCAGTGACTGGTGCCACTTAGTGGAGAGGTTTAACAACAGATCAACAGCAGAGTAACCTTTCCTGAAGCCATATTGACGATCACAAAGTAGTGAGTTGTAGTCAAAAAACTCTGTGATTTCTCTCTCTCTCTCTCTCTCTACCCTTCCTCTACCAGCGGTCAATGAAGGAACGAACATTCACACATCTCAGTCACATTACATCTGATTAGGAAGTTAATTACATTTCACCTTAAAAACGTTATCAGACGTCATGAAAAATGACTGACGGTGATTGCGTCTGAGGGAGTGGTGAGGGAGAGTGATGAGTGGTGAGGGAGAGTGATGAGTGGTGAGGGAGAGTGATGAGTGGTGAGGGAGAGTGATGAGTGGTGAGGGAGAGTGATGAGTGGTGAGGGAGAGTGATGAGTGGTGAGGGAGAGTGATGAGTGGTGAGGAGAGTGATGAGTGGTGAGGGAGAGTGATGAGTGGTGAGGGAGAGTGATGAGTGGTGAGGGAGAGTGATGAGTGGTGAGGGAGAATGATGAGTGGTGAGGGAGAGTGATGAGTGGTGAGGGAAAGTGATGAGTGGTGAGGGAGAGTGATGAGTGGTGAGGGAGAGTGATGAGTGGTGAGGGAGAGTGATGAGTGGTGATGGAGAATGATGAGTGGTGAGGGAGAGTGATGAGAGGTGAGGGAGAGTGATGAGTGGTGAGGGAGAGTGATGAGAGGTGAGGGAGAGTGATGAGTGGTGAGGAGAGTGGTGAGAGGTGAGGGAGAGTGATGAGTGGTGAGGGAGAGTGGTGAGAGGTGAGGGAGAGTGATGAGTGGTGAGGGAGAGTGATGAGAGGTGAGGGAGAGTGATGAGTGGTGAGGGAGAGTGATGAGAGGTGAGGGAGAGTGATGAGTGGTGAGGGAGAGTGGTGAGAGGTGAGGGAGAGTGATGAGTGGTGAGGGAGAGTGGTGAGAGGTGAGGGAGAGTGATGAGAGGTGAGGGAGAGTGATGAGTGGTGAGGGAAAGTGATGAGTGGTGAGGGAGAGTGATGAGTGGTGAGGGAGAGTGATGAGTGGTGAGGGAGAGTGATGAGTGGTGATGGAGAATGATGAGTGGTGAGGGAGAGTGATGAGAGGTGAGGGAGAGTGATGAGTGGGAGGGAGAGTGATGAGAGGTGAGGGAGAGTGATGAGTGGTGAGGGAGAGTGGTGAGAGGTGAGGGAGAGTGATGAGAGGTGAGGGAGAGTGATGAGTGGTGAGGGAGAGTGATGAGTGGCGAGGAGAGAGATAGATAGATAGATAGATAGATAGATAGAGAGAGAGAGAGAGAGAGAGAGAGAGAGAGAGAGAGAGAGAGAGAGAGAGAGAGAGAGAGAGAGAGAGAGAGAGAGAGAGAGAGAGACAGAGAGAGAGAGAGAAAGTGGGTAAAGATGATAATTACATTAACACATCTCTCAGTTGTCTTCAACACTCTCACTCTCAGATGTCTTAGTGTTTTCTTTCACTTGTATCATGTATCACTGGTCAAGGTTACGTTCCATCATGCTACGATAACTCCACTTGATCATTATCGTAGTTACTGAAGCTGGTAAATCATTTATGTAAATTTCCATGGTCACCAGGGGCGAGTACTGAGCCTTGTGGGACCCCTGCTGATAACATTGCCCCGTGACTACCTCTCTTGTCTACTCTCACTGTGTGTGTACTCACCTAGTTGAGGTTGCGGGGGTCGAGTCCAAGCTCCTGGCCCCACCTCTTCACTGGTCGCTACTAGGTCACTCTCCCTGAACCTTGAGCTTTATCATACCTCTGCTTAAAGCTATGTATGGATCCTGCCTCCACTACATCGATTCCCAAACTATTCCACTTCCTGACTACTCTGTGGCTGAAGAAATACTTCCTAACATCCCTGTGATTCATCTGTGTCTTCAGCTTCCAACTGTGTCCCCTTGTTGCTGTGTCCAATCTCTGGAACATCCTATCTTTGCCCACCTTGTCAATTCCTCTCAGTATTTTGTATGTCGTTATCATGTCCCCCCTATCTCTCCTGTCCTCCAGTGTCGTCAGGTTGATTTCCCTTAACCTCTCCTCATAGGACATACCTCTTAGCTCTGGGACTAGTCTTGTTGCAAACCTTTGCACTTTCTCTAGTTTCTTTACGTGCTTGGCTAGGTGTGTGTTCCAAACTGGTGCCGCGTACTCCAATATGGGCCTAACGTACACGGTGTACAGGGTCCTGAATGATTCCTTATTAAGATGTCGGAATGCTGTTCTGAGGTTTGCTAGGCGCCCATATGCTGCAGCAGTTATTTGGTTGATATGCGCTTCAGGAGATATGCCTGGTGTTATGCTCACCCCAAGATCTTTTTCCTTGAGTGAAGATGTAGTCTCTGGCCCCCTAGACTGTGTACTCACCTAGTTGAGGTTGCGGGGGTCGAGTCCGAGCTCCTGGCCCCGCCTCTTCACTGATCGCTACTAGGTGTGTGTGTGTGTGTGTGTGTGTGTGTGTGTGTGTGTGTGTGTGTGTGTGTGTGCGTGCGTGCGTGTGTGTGTGTGTGTGTGTGTGTGTGTGTGTGTGTGTGTGTGTGTGTGTGTGTGTGTGTGTATGTGTGTGTGCTCACCTAATTATACTCACCTAATTGTGGTTGCAGGGGTCGATACACAGCTCCTGGCCCCGCCTCTTCACTGAATGCTACTAGGTCCTCTCTCTCCCTGCTCCATGAGCTTTATCATACCTCATCTTAAAGCTATGTGTGGTTCCTGCCTCCACTACCTCACTTGCCAGACTATTCCACTTCCTAACTACTCTATGACTGAAGAAATACTTCCTAACATCCCTTTGACTCATCTGAGTCTTCAGCTTCCAATTGTGACCCCTTGTTTCTGTGTCCCATCTCTGGAACATCCTGTCTCTGTCCACCTTGTCTATTCCACGCAGTATTTTGTAAGTTGTTATCATGTCTCCCCTGACCCTCCTATCCTCCAGTGTCGTCAGGCCGATTTCCCTTAACCTTTCTTCGTAGGACATTCCCCTTAGCTCTGGAACTAGCGTTGTTGCAAACCTTTTCACTTTCTCTAATTTCTTGACGTGCTTGACCAGGTGTGGGTTCCAAACTGGTGCCGCATACTCCAGTATGGGCCTGACGTACACGGTGTACAGTGTTTTGAACGATTCCTTACTGAGGTATTGGAACGCTATTTTCAGATTTGCCAGGCGCCCGTATGCTGCAGCAGTTATCTGGTTGATGTGTGCTTCCGGAGAGATGCTCGGTGTTATGGTCACCCCAAGATCTTTCTCCTTGAGCGAGGGCTGCAGTCCTTGGCCACCTAGCCTATACTCCGTCTGCGGTCTTCTTTGCCCTTCCCCGACCTTCATGACTTTGCATTTGGCGGGGTTAAATTCGAGAAGCCAGTTGCTGGACCAGGTGTCCAGCCTGTCCAGGTCGCTTTGAAGTCCTAGGTGATCCTCATCTGATTTAATTCTCCTCATTAACTTCACATCATCTGCAAACAGGGACACTTCTGAGTCTAACCCTTCCATCATGTCATTCACATATACCAAAAATAGCACTGGTCCTAGGACCGACCCCAGTTGAACCCCGCTCGTCACAGCTGCCCATTGTGATACCTCTCGTTGTTGCCTCCCTGTCAGGTATTCTCTGATCCATTGCAGTGCCCTTCAATTCAATTCAATTCAATTCAAGTTTATTCTCCATTAGGGTTACAATGTGGGGTTTACAGGTTTTGGGTATTGTGTGGTTTACATGTTATAAAATACCAATTACAGAGGGGGCTCTAGGACACCTAGCGTGGCTAGGCATTTCGGGCAGACTTAGATTAATTCTTAACATTAAATCCTTACAGATTATGGTATTAAGGCTAAGTGACTACATCATAATTTGTGAGTTTAGCAATGTGAATGCTTTTGTTTTGGCACAATACAAAGTGTCTATATTTGAGTATCATAGGCAAACTTATGACTAGTTAGGATTTATTATTTTAAGATTAAGATTAGTATTTCTGGGTTTATAGTCAGTGGGTGAGTGAGTGTAATTGTGAACCACCAGGTGGTTATCATGTAGTTAGTTGACGGGGTGTATCAGGGAGATAAGATGTTTTCTAACTGTAGTTTTGAAAGTGATGAATGTGTCTTTAGTTCTAGAGTTTTCAGGTAGGGTGTTCCAGATTTTAGGTCCTTTGAAATACATTGAATTTTTGTAAAGGTTTAGTCGAACACGGGGAATGTCACAGAGATGTTTGTGTCTGGTGTTATGCCTGTGGATCCTGTCACAACTATCAAGAAAGCGTTTTAGGTCAAGGTTAATATTGGAATTTAAGGTCCTGTAGATATAGATTGCACAGTAGTAAGTGTGGATGTACTGAACATGGAGTAAGTTTAGAGCTATGAAGAGTGGGGGGGGTGTTGCCAGGGATGGGATTTAGTGATTATTCTTACTGCGGCTTTTTGTTGGGTTATTATTGGCTTTAGGTGTGTTGCTGCAGTTGAACCCCAAGCACAGATAGCATAGGTGAGGTATGGATATATAAGTGAATGGTATAGTGTGAGAAGGGCAGTTTGCGGCACGTAGTATCGTATCTTGGAGAGGATCCCCACCGTTTTGGATAATTTTTTTGTTATGTGTTGGATATGGGTGCTGAAGTTCAGGTTGTTGTCGAGGTATAGGCCAAGGAATTTGCCCTCATTATGTCTGGCAATTAGAGTGTTATCGATCTTAATGTTAAGTTGCGCAACACCTGCTCTGCTACCAGACATAATATAGTAGGTTTTGCCAGTGTTAAGTGTAAGTTTATTGGCTGTCATCCAAGTCGATATTTTGAGCAGCTCCTCGTTAACAATAGTGTGGAGGGTGGCACGATTAGGGTGGGAGATTACATAAGTCTTGTCGTCAGCAAAGAGAATGGGTTTCAGGTGTTGGGATGTGTTTGGAAGATCATTGATGTAAATGAGGAAGAGCAGGGGTCCAAGGACACTTCCCTGTGGAACTCCAGTATCAAGTGGTAGTGGAAATATAAACACATGGATAATGAGAACCTTCAAAATTAGGGAGGCCAAGCCCATGATGACACTCTTCAGGTCACTTGTTCTATCTAGGCTGGAATATTGCTGCACACTAACAGCACCTTTCAAGGCAGGTGAAATTGCTGACCTAGAAAATGTACAGAGAACCTTCACGGCTCGCATAACGGAGATAAAACACCTCAGTTACTGGGAGCGCTTGAGGTTCCTGAACCTGTATTCCCTGGAATGCAGGCGGGAGAGATACATGATTATATACACCTGGAAAATCCTAGAGGGACTAGTACCGAACTTGCACACGAAAATCACTCACTTCGAAAGCAGAAGACTTGGCAGACGATGCAACATCCCCCCAATGAAAAGCAGGGGTGTCACTAGCACGTTAAGAGACCATACAATAAGTGTCAGGGGCCCGAGACTGTTCAACTGCCTCCCAGCATACATAAGGGGGATTACCAACAGACCCCTGGCAGTCTTCAAGCTGGCACTGGACAAGCACCTAAAGTCGGTTCCTGACCAGCCGGGCTGTGGCTCGTACGTTGGTTTGCATGCAGCCAGCAGCAACAGCCTGGTTGATCAGGCTCTGATCCACAGGAGGCCTGGTCACAGACCGAGCCGCGGGGGCGTTGACCCCCGGAACTCTCTCCAGGTAAACTCCAGGTAAACATATGCAATATAATGTGATCCTTTATTGACTATGTTTCGCCCACACAGTGGGCTTTTTCAAGTCACAAACAGATCTGTTTGTGACTTGAAAAAGCCCACTGTGTGGGCGAAACGTAGTCAATAAAGGATCACATTATACTGCATATGTGTTTATATTTCCATTGTGTCGGTATTTTATACCATTTATTTCCATCAAGTGGTAGTACTGATGACGCTGTGTCTTTAATGGTGACATACTGATACCTACTAGAAAGGTAGGATTTAAAATATGCAAGCGCATGGCCTCTTATACCATAGTGGTCAAGTTTGTGGAGTAGGATGCCATGGTCTACTGTGTCAAACGCTTTTCTTAGGTCAATATGTGTGTGTGTGTATGTGTGTGTATGTGTGTGTGTGTATGTATGTGTGTGTAAGTATGTGTGTGTATGTGTGTGTGTAATGTGTGTGTGAAATGTGTGTATGGGGGAGGTATGCGGGGAGATACTGTTAATACATACCAGTAATTCTGGGTTATAAAAAGCGATAATTGCTACTAGGGTCTAAAGCTTCAATAAGTGTCTGCCCTTGTGTGTGTGTGTTAGGGAGGGATGGTTAGGGGGGGGGGTAGATACGTTATACCTCTCTGTTCTGTCTTTCCTAGAAATGCTACACTCTTCGCTTATTGTCCTTTCTGGATTTAAGTATCAGTTATTGCTGTTATTATCCTATTCCTTGTTCACGTTTAGAGAGGACTTCCTAGCTTCCTAAGTGTTCTTACTACTAATAACTACTGTAATAGCTTGCAGGAGTGAGTGACCAGTATCTAACAGCGATGCAAGGCCAAGCCAAGCCAAACCTGCGACATGCAAACCACAATATAGGTGATACTTGCGCTGGCAACGGTCGTGCCAAGTTGCCAGATGCTGATGACGTAGTCGTCGTACGTAGCCTAAATCCCTATTTTGGAGATCCTGCATCCGTGATGATTATAACCACATGTGCTCATACATCCCTCGTTTATCACGCGATTTCACTTTTCACTTATGATAGTATACACATCACATTATATACACTTCACTTTATATGTATAATGGCACACAACTTGTCGTGACGTCACTGCTTCAGGCCTACCGCTGCCTAGTAGACCAAAACGTTTGGATAATTTTGGATAATGGATAATTTCAGGCTTTCTCACAACTTTTTCTAACTAATAACTTTAGTTATCACTCGTATTATTGCTCACTGACGATGTCACTACCACTGATTACTGTTAGCAGTCACTGCACCCTTAAAAACATGTGTATGTGTGTGTGTGTGTATGTGTGTGTGTGTGTGTGTGTGTGTGTGTGTGTGTGTGTGTGTGTGTGTGTGTGTGTGTGTGTGTGTGTGTGTGTGTGTGTGTGTGTGTGTGTGTGTATGTGTGTGTGTGTATGTGTACTCACCTAATTGTACTCACCTAATTGTGGTTGCAGGGGTCGAGACTCAGCTCCTGGCCCTGCCTCTTCACTGATCGCTACTGGATCCTCTCTCTCTCTCTGCTTCCTGAGCTTTGTCATACCTCTTCTTAAAACTATGTATGGTTCCTGCCTCCACTACTTCACTTGCTAGGCTATTCCACTTGCTGACAACTCTATGACTGAAGAAATACTCCTAACGTCCCTGTGGACTCGTCTGAGTCTTCAGCTTCCAGTTGTGACCCCTTTGTCCCTGTGTCCCCTCTCTGGAACATCCTATCTCTGTCCACCTTGTCTATTCCCCGCAGTATCTTGTATGTCGTTATCATGTCTCCCCTGACCCTTCTGTCCTCCAGTGTCGTCAGTCCGATTTCCCTTAACCTTTCCTCGTACAGACATTCCCTTGAGCTCTGGGACTAGCCTTGTTGCAAACCTTTGTACTTTCTCTAACTTCTTGACGTACTTGACCAGGTGTGGGTTCCAGACTGGTGCTGCATACTCCAGTATGGGCCTAACATACACAGTGTACAGTGTCTTGAACGATTCCTTATTAAGGTATCGGAACGCTATTCTCAGGTTTGCCAGGCGCCCGGTATGCTGCAGCGGTTTTTTGGTTGATGTGTGCCTCCGGTGATGTGCTCGGTGTTATGGTCACCCCAAGGTCTTTCTCCCTGAGTGAGGTCTGTAGTCTTTGTCCACCTAGCCTATACCCCTGTCTGCGGTCTTCTTTGCCCCCCCCCCCAATCTTCATGACTTTGCATTTGGCTGGATTGAATTCGAGAAGCCAGTTACTGGACCACATGTCCAGCCTCTCCAGGTCTCTTTGCAGCCCCTGCCTCATCCTCGTCCGTTTTAATTCTTCTCATCAACTTCACGTCTCTGCGAACAGGGACATTTCAGAGTCTTTTCCCTTTCCCCATCATGTCGTTCACATATATCAAAAATAGCACTGGTCCTAGAACTGACCACTGTGGGACCCCGCCCCGTAACAGGCGCCCACTGTGATACCTCTTCACGTACCATGACTCGTTGCTGCCTCCCTGTCAGGTTTTCCCCTTATCCATTGCAGTGCCCTTCCTTTTACGTGTGCCTGATCCTCCAGCTTCTGCACTAATCTCTTGGGGGAACTGTGTCAAAGGCCTTCCTGCAGTCTGGGAAAACGCAATCTACCCAACCCTCTCTCTCGTGCCCTTACTTTGTTACCTTGTCATAAAACTCCAGGAGGTTTGTGATACAAGATTTGCCTTCCATGAACCCATGCTGGTTTTCATTTATAATTTTGTTTCCTTTCCAGGTTTTTGGGCCACTCTCCCCCTTTGATAATCTTCTCCATGACTTTGCACACGATACATGTCAGAGACACAGGTCTGTATTTTTAGTGCCTCGTTTCTGTTTCCTTTTTAAATATGGGGACTACATTAGCTGTCTTCCATTTCTCAGGTATTTTGCCCAGTTTCAAGGGATGTGTTGAAGATTGTGGTTAGAGGCACCACAGCATCTCTGCTCCTTCTCAAAGGGACCCAGGGGGAGATGTTGTCCGGTCCCATCGCCTTTGAGGTGTCAAGGTCACTTAAGAGCTTCTTCACCCCCTCCTCAGTTGTTCGTATTCATCCAACACTTGTTGGTATTTTCCCTCTTGATGTTCCCTTCTGTTCTGTCTTCCCACAGCCCTTCCTGTCTCTACTGTAAAAACTTCCTTAAATCTCCTGTTCAGCTCCTCACATACCTCCTGATCATTTCTTGTGAGTTCTCCACCTTTTTGTGCTTAATTTTGATCACCTGGTCTTTGACTGTTGTTTTTCCCCTCCTGATGTGGCTATACAACAGTTTCGGGTCAGTCTTGATTCTCGATGCTTTTGTCATTTTCATACTGCGCTGGCCCTCCCCCTTACCTGTGCGTAACTCATTCCTGGCTTTTGCGACTGATCCCCCTATTTTCGTGTGTTCTCTGCCTTCTGTACTTTTTCCATTCTCTATTGCACTTTGTTTTTGCCTCCTTACACCGTCGGGTGAACCAGGGGCTTGTTCTGGTCTTTCCGTTGTTACTGTTGCCCTTTGGGGAATGAACCTTTCCACTGCCTCCTTTCATTTTGTTGCTACATATTCCATCATTTCATTTACGGGTTTTTCCCTGCCAGTTTTTCTTCCCACTGGAAACCTCCCGCAGGAAGTTCTTCAACCCTATTTTGTCCCCTCTTTTATAGTCAGGTTTTTCCCATTCTACTCCTGTTAATTCTCTCCACTTGCAGCTCTACTATGTATTCAAAGCACAGAACCACGTGGTCGCTAGCTCCTAGGGGACTCCATACTTGATGTCCTAAATGTCTGAAGCGCCCAGGGTGAACACAAGGTCCAATCTTGCTGGTTCATCCTCCCCTCTCCTCTGGTAGTGTCCTTAACATGTTGGTGCATGAGGTTTTCCAGCACCACGTCCAACACCCTGGCTCTCCATGTTTCGGACCCCCATGGGGCTCCAGGTTTTCCCCAGTCAATCTCCCTGTGGTTAAAAATCCCCCATAACCAGCAATTTTGCTCTGCTGGATTTGAGCTCTTCTTGCCACCTCGCAAGTGTGTCCACCATTGCTCTGTTGCTCTCTTCATATTCCTCTCTTGGCCCCCTCCTGAAGTTCTGGTGGTGGATTATACATCACTGCAATGACCACTTTGTGTTCCCCCGACTGAAGTGTACCTGCTATGTAGGTCTTTTTCCCTCCCTCTCATCTTTTTCCTTCCATTTTCTCGAAAATTTCCATCTGTTTTTTACGAGCAGAGGGAAACCCACCTCCCCCCCTGCCCCTTCTATCTTTCCTCATGATCTGGTACCGGTGGGAAGATTGCATCTGTTTTGTCTCCCTGAAATTTTGTTTTCTTAACTGCTATGATGTCTGGGGGCTTCTCATTGATTCTTCTTGCCATTCCTCATGTTTATTCGTTAATCCCCTCTGCATTTGTGTACCAAACCTTCAACTTCTTTTCTAATACTGTAACTGGGTGCGGGGGGGTGGAACAGAGGATCGGTGTGTGATGGTTGGTTTGGATTGTTTCATTGCCTTGGGGGTGTCGTGGCTGGAGTCCTTCTGCAGGTGTTTCTGGGGGTGCGCTTTTCCTTCCATTTGA
>NC_069411.1:55322345-55344845 GCF_026875155.1 Cherax quadricarinatus
GTGAAACCCAGTGTTCACCCACTGTCTCAGGAGTCTACAGTGAAACACCAGTTTCACCCACTGTCTCAGGAGTCTACAGTGAACACCAGTGTTCACCCCTGTTCACGAGTCTACAGTGAACACCAGTGTTCACCCACTGTCTCAGGAGTCTACAGTGAACACCAGTGTTCACCCACCTGTCCTCAGGAGTCTACAGTGAACACCAGTGTTCACCCACGTCTAAAGGAGTCTACAGTGAACCCCAGTGTTCACCCACTGTCTCAGGAGTCTACAGTGAACACCAGTGTTCACCCACTGTCTCAGGAGTCTACAGTGAACACCAGTGTTCACCCACTGTCTCAGGGTCTACAGTGAACACCAGTGTTCACCCACTGTCTCAGGAGTCTACAGTGAACACCAGTGTTCACCCACTGTCTCAGGAGTCTACAGTGAACACCAGTGTTCACCCACAGTCTCAGGAGTCTACAGTGAACACCAGTGTTCACCCACTGTCTCAGGAGTCTACAGTGAACACCAGTGTTCACCCACTGTCTCAGGAGTCTACAGTGAACACCAGTGTTCACCCACTGTCTCAGGAGTCTACAGTGAAAAACCAGTGTTCACCCACTGTCTCGGGAGTCTACAGTAAACACCAGTGTTCACCCACTGTCTCAGGAGTCTACAGTGAACACCAGTGTTCACCCACTGTCTCAGGAGTCTACAGTGAACACCAGTGTTCACCCACTGTCTCAGGAGTCTACAGTGAACACCAGTGTTCACCCACTGTCTCAGGAGTCTACAGTGAACACCAGTGTTCACCCACTGTCCCCAGGAGTCTACAGTGAACACCGTGTTCACCCACTGTCTCAGGAGTCTACAGTGAACACCAGTGTTCACCCACAGCCCTCAGGAGTCTACAGTGAACACCAGTGTTCACCACTGTCTCAGGGTCTACAGTGAACCCAGTGTTCACCCACAGTCTCAGGATATCTACAGTGAACCCCAGTGTTCACCCAAGTCTCAGGAATTACAGTGAACACCAGTGTTCACCCACAGTCTCAGGAGTCTACAGTGAACACCGTGTTCACCCACAGTCTCAGGAATCTACAGTGAAACAGTGTTCACCCACAGTCTCAGGAATCTACAGTGAACACCAGTGTTCACCCAGTTCAGGAATCTTACAGTGAACAACCGGTGTTCACCCACGTCTCAGGAATCTACAGTGAACACCAGTGTTCACCCACAGTCTCAGGAGTTACAGTAAAACCCAGTGTTCACCCACAGTCTCAGGAATCTACGTGAACACCAGTTGTTCACCCACAGTCTCAGGAATCTACAGTGAACACCAGTGTTACCACAGTCTCAGGAATCTACAGTGACACCAGTTTTTCACCCACAGTCTCAGGAGTCTACAGTGAACCCAGTGTTTACCCACATCTCAGGAGTCTACAGTGAACACCAGGTTTTACCCACAGTCTCGGGAATCTACAGTGAACACCAGTGTTCCCCCACAGTCTCAGGAATCTACAGTAAAACACCAGTGTTCAGCTTTTACTGGCAGATTTTTAATTATGTGTTTCCCCGACCACACCTGTCTTTGTGTGTCCTGTCTATGTGTCTCTCTCTATTCTGTCTGCGTGTTGTCTCTGTCTATCTCTTTTTGTGTGTCTCTGTCTATCTGTATGTGTGTGTCTCTGTCTATCTGTCTATGTGTGTCTCTGTCTATCTGTGTGTGTGTGTCTGTCTTTTTGTCTATGTTTTGTCTCTGTCTGTGTCTGTGTCTGTCTGTGTATGTCTGTCTATCTGTCTATGTGTGTCCCTGTCTATCTGCCCTATGTGTGCCTTTACTATCTATGTGGTCTCTGTCTATCTGACTAGGGTTGTCTCTGCCTTTTCTGTCAATGTGTGCTCTGTTTTTCTGTCTATTTTGCGTCAGTCTATGTTTTGTCTCTGTCTATCTGTCTATGTGAGCCCTCTATCTCTGCGTTGTCTATGTGTGTCTGTCTGAACGTTCAACATCACACAATTTGCTCAACCCTCAGACTTCGTCAAGTTAATAATCCCCTAAAGGAACCGAAGTCACGGGTTTATAAAATTGACTTGAGGTGTTCCTCGTGTTGTGTGTGTGTGTGTGGGTGTGTGTGTGTGTGTGTGTGTGTGTGAACAAGGGTGCTAACACGGCATAAATAAAAAAAACCACCCCCTCCCCCCATCAAAACAACGAAGACTTTAAAGAAAGACAAAAAAAAATATAATTTTGAAACAAATGGAAAGAAATTGAACCGTCGGTGTAAGCCAGAGAACCAATTTTTATTTTAATTATTTCTTTTTGCCAGCTCTTGAAGGGATGACTGCAGGAGATATTATACACCTAACTGACTCCAGAGTCACCTGTGTGGATTCACCTGTGTGGATTCACCTGTGTGGATTTACCTGTGTGGATTCACCTGTGTGGATTCACCTGTGTGGATTCACCTGTGTGGATTCACCTGTGTGGATTCACCTGTGTGGATTCACCGGCTTAGGGGAAATCGCTTACACGAACGTCAACAGCTGACGGTCTGTGTTCTTTTTTCTCTCAGTCTTGTAATACTTTTTAGATACAATGCCACAGTTCTACCACTTTTGCGCTCAAGCAACATTTATCACTTCAGTTGTACCATCTATAATGCTAGATACTTTTACGGCACTTTAGGAACAGCAAACACAAGGGAAGGTCATACTAGACTAACTAGAGGCTTACAAAACTAGCTAAATCTAGTGTTTCTCTTACAAAACTTGCTAAATCTAGTGTTTCTCTTACAAAACTAGCTAAATCTAGTGTTTCAGCCATCATGCTAAATTTGAGACCAGTCGTTATATACTGTCGGGTAATCACTCTAAAATTACAGGGGGAGTTACGTATTTCGGTTGTTAGCGCACTCAACTCACACACTAAGGGGCCGTAGTTCGACCCCCGGTACAGGTGGAAACATTAGGACGTGTTGCGTTAAGATACTTGCTGCCCCTGTTCACCCAGCATTAACTTGGTACCTGGGGTTAGCTGACTGGTGTGGGTCGCATCCTGGAGACAAAATTAACCTAAATTGCCCTGAAAGCTTTGCATAACAAGGGCTTTTTATTTAGTAGTATGTCATTAATATCAGCTATGGTATGTATAAGTTGTAAACATGTACTTGCAGAAATAAAGATTATTATAATTATTATAATTATAAATGGGCTAATTTTAGGATTTTTTAAAGGGCTGTAAGTAGTCTGTAATTAGATTGTTAATATTTACCTAATTCTCTCCTTCTCTGAGGTTTGCTAACCAGGTAAACTCGATCGGTTGAGTGATCGCGAGTGGTCAGTACCTACTTACCCTTCTGCCCTTTGGTGACATACTCTCCTCGCTATGTTTCTTTAGTCTTGTCGTTATTTTAACTAACTTCACTAAGTTTTTTGTAAACTGGATGTTGTATACTTGTAGTTAATATTTAAACAAATCCGAGGATGATGATGATCAATCATCACTCAAACCTGGTAAAATTTAAAATATATATATATATATATATATAAAATATAAAATATATATATATATATATATATATTATAAACATGATCTCTGGCTGAAGGAGACTCGAACCCACGAACCTTGGGGAAAAAGGTACGCAGTGCCTTTACCAATCTACCCACACTGGGGCCAATAACTTGGAGTCCACCTTGCGCTAGACTTTGATCCAAGGCAGCCAGCTTTCAGGGAGAAGGCTTAAGTTTTCATCTCATCCCCTTGCATGCATCAGCTACTAGACATATTAACAATGCAAGGAATTCGCAAGAGCCTTGGATCAAAGTCTATCGCAAGCTAGACTTTGATCCAAGGTATTGGTCCAGTGTGGGTAGATTGGTAAAGCACTGCGTACCTTGTTCCAAGGTTGTAGGTTCGAGTCTCCTTCAGCCAGAGATCAGTGTTTGTGTAATTTCGCCTGCTCTTGCGAATTTTCCTTATAATATATATATATATATATATATATTATATATTATATATTTTATATATATAATATAATATATATATATAAAATATATATAAAATTATATTATATTATATATGAATGTGAGTGAGAGTGTGAGAGTGTGTGTGTGGAGAGAGAGAGAAAAAAGAGAGAGGGGAAGAGAGGGGAAGGGGAGAGAGGGGAGGAGAGAGAGAGAAGAGAGAGAGAGGGGAGAGAGAGAGAGAGGAGAGAGAGAGAGAGGGGAAAATACATTACCTGGCTGGGGACGCGACCAATCTAGGTCGAGTCTTGGTAAGGTAAACATTATAGGAAAGCGGTTTAAAGGTGTCCAAATTTGTGTTCCTAATGGGAAGTCATTGTCCAAAGTGTGTATTCACCTAGTTGTACTCACTAGTTTTGGTTGCAAAGGTCGGGTCACAGCTCCTGGCTCTGCCTCTTCCCAAAGGCCACTACTGGTCATTCTTCCTGTTCCATAAGCTTTATCATACCTCTTCTTAAAGCTATGTATGGATCCTGCCTCCACTACATCGCTTCCCAAACTATTCCACTTCCTGACTACTCTGTGGCTGAAGAAATACTTCCTAACATCCCTGTGATTCATTTGTGTCTTCAACTTCCCAAATGTGACCCCTTGTTGCTGTGTCTCATCTCTGGAACATTCTGTCTCTGTCCACCTTGTCGTTATTATGTCCCCCCTGTCTCTCTCGTCCTTCAGTGTCGTCAGGTTTATTATCATCCTGTTCTACATAATCTATTATTTCAGGAATATCGCTAGTATTTTCCTGGGTGAAAACTGAGAGGAAGTAGGTATTTAGAATTTCACACATTTTCCTTACACTGTCAGTGATCTGACCAGAGTTACTCTTAAGTGGGCCAATCTTGTCCCTAATCTTACTTCTGTATACCTGAAAGAACCCTTATGGGTTAGTCTTTGAATCCCTTGCGACCTTAGCTTCATAATCCCTTTCTGCTTTTCTTATTCCTTTTTTTATTTCCCTCTTTAATTGAATATATTGATTTCTTAACTGCCCATCCCCTCTTTTAATACACCTATATACGCCTCTCTTTTGACCAATGAGATGTTTTAATCTATTGTTCATCCATTTGAGATCATTTTTGTTAGATATAATTTCCCTACTCGGAACAAAAGTTGTCTGGGCAGCTAGAACTATGCTCTGAAAAACGTCATATTGGCAACCAAGATCACCTACCTGACCCATAGTCAGGACATCACAATTTAGCCCACCCAGGTAATTTTTCAGTCCCATGAAGTCGGCCAAGCAAAAATCTGGGACAGAGATTTGTGATCACTTTCCCCAAGCTCATCATTAACCTCAAGATTATTAATTAGTGAATCTTTGTTGGCAAGAACCAAGTCAAGCAGATTGTTTCCTCTAGTCGGCTCTGTCACAAACTCTTCTAAAAAGCAATCCTGAACCGTATCAAGAAAGTCACTAGACTCAATATTTCCTGTCATATTGTTCCAATCAATTTGTCTAAAGTTAAAATCTCCCATTATCACAACATTTTCATACCTAGATGCTTTATGAATTTCGTCCCATAACAGCTTACTGTCCTCCCTATCAAGGTTTGGGGGCCTATAAATCACACTCAAAATTAATTTGTCATGTCCCTTGAGAAACTGAAGCCAAACAGATTCTGTGTTCGATGTTTCTAATCTTATATCATGTCTAAGAGAACAATTTAAATTTTCTCTGACATACATCGCCACACCACCACCCTTCCTGCTGACCCTATCAGTGTGGAATAGTTTATAACCCTGTATGTTGCATTCAAAAGGTGTTTCTCTATCTTTCAGGTTGAACCAGGTCTCTGTTATACCAATAATATCTATATTGCCTACACTTGCAAGTAATCTTAGCTCATCTATCTTATTTCTTAGACTCCTACTATTTGTATAGTAAACCTTAAGGGAGCTAGTCACTCGTTGCCCTCTACTATCCCTCTTTGTTTGTTGATCAATTGATTTGCAATTACTAGCAACTTTATTTTGAATATTGTCTTTTAAACATATCCCTGAGGTATCCCGGTAATAACTACTGTTTTTAACCCTAATGCTGCAACCTGATTGTTTCCCACAAACACCCATACCTCTATAATCTATCAGTTTAAATTCCTAGACAAGTCATCAATTACCCTCTCAATTGAATTGGCTAATGCAACCACTCCATCCCCAGAGAGATGAACCCCATCCCTTGTATATATATCACGTTTGCCAAAGAATAGGTCTCAGTTATCAATGAATGGGATTGCAAGTTCCTTGCAGTACCTGTCTAGCCAGCAATTTATACCAATTGCCCTAGACATCCATTCATTGCCCACTCCCTTTCTAGGCAAGATGCCACATATGACTGGGATCCCTCCCTTAGACCTAACTACTTCTATGGCTGACCTGTACTTATCCAGCAGCTCCTCTTTCCTGCCCTTCCCAATGTCATTACCCCCAGCACTAAGACAGAGAAGGGGCTTGTTCCCATTACCTGCCATAATATTATCCAACCTGCTGACTATGTCACCAACACCAGCTCCAGGAAGACACACTGTCTGTCTGACCTTTCTGTCTCTGTTACAAAATGCACGGGTCCATATATCTTACCTGAGAATCGCCTACTATTAAATATTCTTACCTGATTAGCAGGAGAATCAGTGGTACCTTCAACCTCACTAACCACTGAAGTACACTCGTCTTGGAGAACAGAGAATCGATTTCCTACCTTCACATCTTCTCTATTAACTCTCCTCATCTTCCTTCTTCCTGAACTGTGAACCACTTGCCACTTAAAGCGGCTGCCACTATCACTGCTGGTGACCATTCCTTCCTTAAAAAGCTAAATCCTTCTACACTCGCCCCCAAACTCCCCTAGCGAAGCTTACCTCCTATTTTCCCCTAAAGAATGAATTCCTTCTAAACACTTAAACCCAAAGATTCTAAAACACTACAACAACCCATGGGCTTGGTAAAGCCCACGCAAAACCCCCAAAGCTTAGGCAGGTATGCCACACGTGACCACTGACCCAGCGTACAAATCCCCCCGGGTTAAAAAACCAAAAAACTTACATAAGCCGGGTCCCCCCTGTAGGTTACGAGTGAAATACGGGGTTACTGAATGCTTATTTGTGTATTAGGCTTGAGGGGGGTGGAAAACGAAAATAAGTCCCGATTTTTAAGAATGGGACAGACTCACTCACATGTATAATACGAAAAGTTAGAAAAAAGTTTTATCAGAAGAGTGGGGAACACCTAAAAAGGGAAAATGGCTCATACATAAAACAGCATGGTTTCACTGCGGGGAAATCCTGCGTCACAAACCTACGGGGATTGTAGGATAAGTAATAGAAGTAAAGTTATGAAGTTGAGGAAGGACAAAGAAGGCCGCAGACAGAATACAGCGTAAACAGGTAAAAGGCTGCAAAACTCGTCATGAAAAATATTTTGGGGTGAGCTTTATACCGACCACTCCTGAGGCACCATAAACCCAAAAACTGCTGCGCTAGGGGCGCCGGGCATAGGTAAGGATCACAGCTCTGTACACTTGTAGTCGGGCCCCATATTGGAGTAGCAGCCAAAAAAGGAATCCACACTGGTCAAAACGTCAAGAAATTAGAGAAATGGCAAATCCTACGTGGAAGGTTAAGGAACGTTAACTTACGCCCCCGGTGAACAGGAAAAATAGGGAGGACAAATAAAAATATGAAAACTAAAGGGGAACTGACAAGGTGGATAAGGACAGAATGTCGATTTTGTGAAACCAAAAAAGGGGTCAAGGTGAATTTTAAAACTCAATGAACCGGGATGCTGGGAAGTATTTTTTCACCATAAGTTGTCAGAAAGTGGAACAGCGGAGAGTGATGTAGTGGGGGCGGGTTATACATGTTTTAAGAAGGGAATATAAAGCTCATAAAGCAGCAAAGGGGCGGGCCAGGAGTTAGAATCGCCCCCCCAAACCACAACTAGGTGAGTACACACACTAGGAGGCTAAATCTAAAAAACGACAAAACTTGGGATCTAACACTTAAGGGTGACAGAGTATGGTGGGGGAAGGCAGGAAGGCAGGGGAGTCAGGGGAGGGCGGGGGGGTGCAGGGGAAGGAAGGAGAGGCAGAAGAAGGCAGAAGATGGCAGGGGAAGGCAGGGGTGGCAGAGAAAGGCAGAGAGGGCGGGAAAAGGGCAGGAATAGCGGGGGAAGGAGGAGATGGCAAGGGGTGGCAAGGGGGCAGGGGCTGCATGAGAAAGGAAATGGTAGATATTATATTAAAAATTTTAATTATAATTCCTACCTCTGCCCCAATTAACTTTGCTTACCTTTAAATAATTTTAGTCCCTTTTTATTTTCCCCTTTTTTTTAGCTTTATATAACTCCCCATTTTAATATCCCAACTTTTAAAAAATCAAGGTGCTATTCTCAGGTGCTAAAGTAGAATAAGCTCAAAATCTTGCCATTTATTCCAAACTCTTTATTCAAAACCCTATATTAGCCCTTTTTTTTATAATTTTAAACTATAATTATAATTTTAAAAAAAAATTACCTTTAAGTACTACCTACTACAATTCCCACACTATTATAATCATCACTTTATTTGTATTAGTCCCTTGTCATTATTTTACTTTTTTTAAATAATTCAGGGCATTTTTTTAGCTTAAAGACTATTTACTTTTTTATACTTAATTCAACTTAGATTCACTACAATTTTATGTTTACAAGCATTGATCCTGATCCCAACCCTCTTATTTAATGACTTAAATAAATCAACAGTTACTGTAATTTACAAACCCTGCAGAACAATAAAAGGCACTTTCAGTGCAAAAAACAACTAACATCTTTAACACAATATCAGATCTTTAAAAGCAAGCATTACGATACCTCTAGCATTACTAAATTCCTTACATGCCAATATTCCTCTTTACACTAACGAAACCTGCTAAACCTGATAGTACAGACTATCCCATTCCTGTTACACAGCCTACACAACGTGGGCCAGCCCAAAAAGGGGGGTGGCACAGCCATATACACTCGACCAACTAAAATTTTATCCTAAACTTGCACAAGGGATAAAACAGGGGGAATATATAATAGCTAAATTAAAATCCAAATACCTAAAAAAAAACCCTACATTGAAAAACATCTACAGAGTTCCAATCAAACATTAGCCAATTTAGTCAAAATCAAGGAAGTATGATAACTGATGCCGCATGAACAAAGTCACTTATACTCTCAGGGGACTTCATATAAATCCCTGCAAGACCCGGCCCCCCACGTTTTCTGAATTTACAAACACAAAGAGTAAATGTTTGTTACTACCAAAGTAAAAAAACCTACAAGAGTTACAGAGACTAGTGTTTCCCTCTTGACCACATGGGCAACACCAATCCCTTTAAAATCAGGAAAATTACGATAATACCACAGACCCCTACCCCACTTTTCCCCTAACAACTCTTGGGAAACTACCCCCAAGACACTACAAAGTCACCTTTAGACTTACAATGAGGCCCATTAATAATTCAACAGCATTACAAACATTGATTGGGACACTGAGCTAGAAATCTATACGATATTGACGAATTATTAATAATTTTTTAAAAAAAAACCCAAACCCCTAAACAAGCCTGCCCTAAAAAAAAAAAAAACAATGACAGCAAGAGACTGAAAAGTCCCTGTAACCCCCAGCATTTCAAATCCTAAATACAAAAAAAACCCAAAATGAAAAACAGACGAATGGTCACAAACCAGAGACCAAACAAAAAGTTTTCTCGTCAATCCAACCAGCCTGAAAAAGGGGAAAAAAATTGTATTAAGAAACAATTATCCAACTTACAGGTGATATAAAAAAACCTGGAAAACACTATCTAAATTCTGGGAACAAAAAAAATATCAGAAATAGCGAAATAAAATTAGCAAAAACAGTGAACCCCCAAACCCCCCCCAAAAAACAGCAAAAGACTCAATGATTTCTTCTCCACTATAGGACAAAACCTTTCCCCTAAAATCCCAAGCTCGATACCCCCCCAAAAAATACCCCACCGGAACTACCGAACACCCTGTTTCCCACCCGACTAACCCATACGAAGTCTCCTTAATTTTAAGCACTAAAAAACAAGGGGGAGATTTTTAAGTACCTTACCACCCCCTTTTTAAAAAAAAAAGTGTCACAAGTGCTATCCCCCAATCATTGCAACACTCTTTAACAAACCCTTGAATCCTCCCCTTCCCCCATACTCAAAATAGCAAGGGTCACCCCGATCCACAAAGGAGGAACCAAACAGAGTTGAATAATTTTAAGGCCAAAAAAACCAAATACACCCCTCTCAAAAACTTTGAAAAACTAATTCATAAACGAATCACTCCTACCTTATCTCCCAGAACATACTCAAACCCCCCCAATTTGGGTTCGGCCTAATAAAAAACTAAAGATTTATTATACACAGCAGAACATATATACCTGCAATAGAGAAAAAAAAGTCCCCCTGGGATCTTCATTTACTTTGTAAAGCTTTTTTATACAGTTTCCATGACTTGTCCACGTAAAATTTTCACCTAGGTATAAGAGGGGACCCCTCAATTACCCCCAAGTATACCCCAGCAAAAAGCCAAAAATTTACGCAAAAGGGGCAAAATCTTCTGGGGCAACCAAATTTCTTGTTCCCCCCAGGGAAGTGTCCTTTGGGCCCTCTTCCTTTCTCCCATACTAAATGACCTCCAAATGCTTCGCAATTTCTCAAACCCACACTATTTTCAGATACACTACATACCTTTCTCTCACCCGAGCCCAAACAACTTTCCAATACTTAAATCCGATTTTCAAAAAACTACCCGGGAGGATAACAAACTTACACTAAACATTGACAAAAACCTACTTTATTCATTTGGTAACAGAGCTACAGATGTCCCTCTTAACATAATGATAAAAGGGTCACCTACACAAAGCAAAAAGAGGGAAAATCTTAGGAACCCCTTGAAAAGACTCAAAATTTTATACACATATACAACAAATTTTTAAGAAAATTTCCAAGACTGTAGGGATACTATCGAAAATACGGTATAGTTCCACAGTCAGCCCTCCGGGGCCCTATATCACTCTCTTATTTACCCCTATCCACCATGGAATTTGTGCATGGGGCCTCAAAAAGTTAACCATCTCAACCACTAATTCCCAACAAAAGGCTGCAGTTAGAAAGATAACAATTTTCCCCTACAGGCAGCACACTCCACCAAAATTTTAATACACTAAAACCACCCCCATACAAAAATCCATACTTTTTACGCACCTATTACATTTCATAGAACACTTTAAACCCGATATTAACCCTCCCCCCCAAACTTCCCCTTTCCAAACCCCAACAGAACACATGACCAAACACAAGGCACAGATCACTCTTTTATTTCCTCGGTTCACCACACTAGCAAAAACTCAATGCACATAAAAGGCCCCAAAATCTGGAATTCATTACCTTAAATTAAAAAAACACTACCTTTTATAAATTCAAGTCTCATCAAAGATCACTTTCCACCCAAAACCAAATAAATACTGAATAACTGAACCATAAAATTTTAATCTTAAATGTTTCTCACAATTATACACTAAAAATTTAAACCAAAACCCAAATTAACTTTATTATTTTTTAAAAAACATACCTAACAGAATCCTTCAAATGACCTGTCCCTTTTTAATACCACTTTTGCTTTAAGTAATCTGTTTTCATTTAAGTTTTTTCACTGACTTTTATATTTCTTTGTTAAACTTAAGTTAATTTTAAGCCAGCCCGAATGCTTGCATAGATAAGTGGCTTTGGCATACTGCCTTATCTGTATTTTTTTTTACCTCTGAAGTGTGCACAAAAATTATAATAAATAAATAAATAAAAATAGTGGGGATTGCAGGGATAGATGGGGATAGGCTGGATATGGGGGTCATCGGGCCAGGGCCATCACCCCCGGTTGCCTCATCCCTTTCCCCTCTATCACAAATCTTTTGATCTATCCCATTCAGCCTGCACTCTCTTTTTCTCCTCTCCTCTCTCTCTCTCTCTCTCTCCTCTTCTCTCCCCTCCTCTCTCTCTCACTCTCTCTCTTCTCTCTCTTTCAATAATTCAATTTAGATTTGAAATATAATGCAAAATATAAAGCAATACTATACCTTTTCGAAATTAGAAGTGTCAAAAGTGGCATCAACATCGTCCAGTGAATGCAACAACCTTCTAAGGAGGACACAACAGTGATGGAAGTTCACAGCCGATCCGATGCGTCATTCTCCAGATACAAGACGGAACCCAATTAATATTTTAAGTATTCTACTCGGTCACCAGACTCTCCTGCGCGCCAGCAAACCTTAATACTTGCTATAGATGCAAGAACAAACACAAATTCAAAATATAATACGATCCCTTATTGTTGACGTTTCGCTCCCCACAGTGGGCTTTATCAAGTTCTACTTCGTGTTAGCGAAAAAGTTGCCACGGGTTTAAAATACCCAAAAGTAGGGAGAGGTATCTCAGTCGTCAACTTGTCGGTTTTCTTGACGTTCAGAAGACGTAAATTGATTTAACCGGAATAAAAAAAAAAGACAGGTTATATTACTTACAAAATGGTCAGAGCTGCGGCTCTTGTTTTGAGTTTTATTTCACCGCTTACAGGCAAATTTTGAGGCCCCCTTTTTCTTCAACTTTGATGCCCACCGCTGAGGATTTTGCAAGTTATCCCAATATACCGGGATGCTGGGGGATGGTCGTGGGTCACCGTGCACATGTCTAGTGTTGCTAGAGTCTCGCACTAGTCACCTACACAGGCACAGTGTTGCTAGAGTCTCGCACTAGTCACCTACACAGGTACAGTGTTGCTAGAGTCTCGCACTTGTCACCTACACAGGTACAGTGTTGCTAGAGTCTCGCACTTGTCACCTAAACAGGTACAAAGTTGCTCGAGTCTCGCACTAGTCACCTACACAGGTACAGTGTTGCTAGAGTCTCGCACTAGTCACCTACACAGGTACAGTGTTGCTAGAGTCTCGCACTAGTCACCTACACAGGCACAGTGTTGCTAGAGTCTCGCACTAGCCACCTACACAGGTACAGTGTTGCTAGAGTCTCGCACTAGTCACCTACACAGGTACAGTGTTGCTAGAGTCTCGCACTAGCCACCTACACAGGTACAGTGTTGCTAAGTCCCCGCACTAGTCCACCTACACAGGTACAGTGGTTGCTAGAGTCTCGCACTAGTCACCTACACAGGTACATTTTTGCTAGAGTCTCGCACTAGTCACAACAGGCAGTGTTGCTAGAGTCCCCGCACTAGCACCTACACAGGGAAAAGGTTTCTAGAGCTCGCACTAGTCACCTCACAGGACAGTGTTGCTAACTCGCACTAGTCACCTACACAGGTACGTGTTGCTAGAGTTCGCACTTCACCACACAGGTACAGTATGGTGGTAGCAGCAGGGGTAGCAATGTAGACAGTATGGTGGCAAGAAGCAGGGTAGCAGGCGTAGACAGTATGGTGGTAAGATAGCAGGGTAGCGGGTTAGACAGAATGGTGGTAAGAAGCAGGGGTAGCAGGGTAGCAGTCTGGTGGTAATAAGCAGGCGTAGCAGGGTAGACAGTTTGGTGGTAAGAAGCAGGGGTAGCAGGGGTAGACAGTATAGTGGTAAGAAGCAGGGGTAGCAGGGTGACTGTATGGTGGTATGAAGCAGGGTAGCAGGGGTAGCAGTTGGTGGATAAGAAGCAGGCGGTAGCAGGGTAGAGAGAAAGGTAGTAGCATAGCAGGGTAGCAGGGTAGGACAGTATGGTGGTAGCAAGCACGGATAGCAGGGTAGACCGTATGGGCATTGGAAGCAGGGGAAGCAGGGTAGACAGTATGATGTATCAAGCAGGGGTAGGAGGATAGACAGTGTGGTGGTAGCAAGCAAGGGTTAGCGGGGTAGAAAGTATAGTGGTAGGAAGCAGGGGTAGCAGGGTAGACAGTATAGTGGTAAGTAAGCAGGGGTGTAGGGTAGACAGTATGGTGTCAGGAGCAGGGATCGAAGGGTAGACAGTGTGGTGGTAGGAAGCAGGGTTGTAGGGTAGACAGTTTGGCGGTAGAAAGCAAGGGTAGCAGGGTAGACAGTACGGTGGCAGGAAGCAGGGGTAGCCAGGTTAGACCGATGGTAGTAGCCAAGCAGGGGTACAGGGTAGACAGTATGGCGGTAGGAAGCAGGGGTAGTAGAGCAGACACTATGGTGGTAGCAAGCACGTATAGCAGGGTAGACAATATGGTGGTAGGAAGCAGGGGTAGCAGGGTAGGCAGTATGATGGTAGCAAGCAGGGGTAGCAGTGTAGACAGTATGGTGGTGGCAAGGAGGGGTAGCAGGGTACACAGTATTGTGGTAGCAAGCAGGGGTAGCAGGGTAGACAGTATGGTGGCAGCAAGCAGGGATAGCAAGGTAGACAGTATGGTGTTAGCAAGCAGGGGTAGCAGTGTAGACAGTATGGTGTTAGCAAGCAGGGGTAGTAGGGTAGACAGCATGGTGCTAGCAAGCAGGGGTAGCAGGGTAGACAGAATGGTGGTAGCAAGCAGGGGTAGCAGGGTAGACAGTATAGTGGTAGCAAGCAGGGGTAGCAGGGTAGACAGTAATGGTGATAGCAGGCAAGGGTAGCAGGGTAGACAGTATGGTGTTAGCAACCAGGGGACAGTGTTAGACAGTATCGGTGGTAGCAATCAGGGGTAAGCAAGTTAGACAGTATGGTGTTTGCCAAGAGGTGTAGCAGTGGTAGACAGTAGGTGTTAGCAAGCAGGGTAGCAGGGTAGACAGTTGTTGTAGCATTCAGGCGGTAGCAGTGTTGACAGTATGGTGGTGCAAGCCGGGGGGAGCAAGGTAGAACAGTATGGTGTTAGCAAGCAGGGGTAGCAGTGTAGACAGTATGGTGGTAGCAAGCAGTGGTAGCAGGGTAGACAGTATGGTGGTAGCAAGCAGGGGTAGCAGGGTAGACAGTATGGTGGTAGCAAGCAGTGGTAGCAGGGTAGCAGTTGGTGGTTAGAAAGCAGGGGTGAGGGTAGATCAGTAGGGTGGTTGAAGTGGGGTAGCAAGGTAGACAGTACGGTTGCGATTAGCAAGCGGGGTAGCAGGGTTAGAAAGTATGGTGATAGCAAGCAGGGGTAGGTCGGGTAGACAATATAGTGGTAGCAAGCAGGGGTAGCAAGGGTAGACAGTATAGCTGCTACAGCAAACAGGGGTAGCAGTGTATCATATAGTGGTAGCAGATGGTGGTAGCCGGGTAGACGTATGCTGGTAGGCAGCAGGGGTAGTAGGGTAGACAGAATGGTTGTAGCAAGTAGGGGGATAGCATTGTATACAGTATGGCTTGTAGCAAGCAGGGGTAGCAGGGTAGACAGGAATGGGGGTAGCAAGGAGGGGTGCAGGGTAGACAGTTTGCTGGAAGCAAGCAGGGTAGCTTGTAGACAGTATGGTGGGTAGCAAGCAGGGTAGCAGGGTAGACAGTATGGTGGTAGCAAGCAGGGGTAGCAGGGTAGACAGTATGGTGGTAGCAAGCAGGGCGTAGCAAGGTAGACAGTATGGTGGCGCAAGCAGGGTAGCAGGGTAGACAGTACGGTGGTATCAAGCAGGGGTAGCAGGGTAGGGACAGTATAGTGGTAGGCAAGCAGGGGTAGCAGGGTAGGACCAGTATTGGATGGTAGGAAGCAGGGTAGCAGGGTAGACAGTTATGGTGGTAGCAAGCAGGGGTAGCAGGGTTCCCAGTATGTGGCAGCAAGGCGGGGTAGCAGGGTACACGTAAGGTTTAGCAAACAGGGGGATAGCAGGGTAGACCGTATGGTGGCAGCAAGCAGGGGCAGCAGGGTAGACAGTATGGTGGCAGCAAGCAGGGGTAGCAGGGTAGACAGTATGGTGGAAGGCAAGCAGGGGTACCAGGGGAGACAGTATGTTGGTAGCAGGCAGTTGGTAGCAGGGCAGCACAGTATGGTGGTAGCAAGCAGGGGTAGCAGGGTAGACAGTATGGTGGTAGCAAGCAGGGGTAGCAGGGTAGACAGTATGGTGGTAGCAAGCAAGGGGTAGCAGGCGTATAGAAAGTTGGTGGCTAGCAAGCAGGGGTAGAGGGTCGACAGTATGGTGGTAGCAAGCTGGGGTAGCAGGGGTAGACAGTATCGTTGTAGCTAGCAGGGGTCGCAGGTGTAGACAGTATGGTGGCAGCAAGCTGGGGTAGCAGTGTAGACCAGTTATGGTGGTAGCAAAATAAAAACAGGGTCGCAGGGTAGACAGTATGGTGTAGGCAAGCAGGGGTAGCCAGGGTAGACAGTATGGTGGTAGCAAGCAGGGAGCAGGGTAGACAGCATATTGGCTAGGCAAGCAGGGGTAGCCGGGTAGACAGCACTAGTGCGTAGCAAGCAGGGGATAGGCAAGGTAGACAGTATGTGGTTAGCCAAGCAGGGGGTAGCAGGGTAGACAGTATGGTGGTAGCAAGCAGGAGTGCAGGGTAGAAGATTATAGTGGTAGCAAGCAGGGTGCAGGGTAGACAGTATGGTGGTAGCAAGCAGGGGATAGCAGGGTGACAGTATGGTGGTAGCAAGCAGAGGTTGCAGGGTAGCAGTATGGAGGCAGCAAGCAGGCGGTAGCAGGTAGACAGTCATGGTGGTCGCAAGGCAGGGAAGCTGGTAGACAGTATAGTGGTAGCAAGCAGGCGTAGCATGGTAGACAGTTATAGTGGTAGCAAGCAGGAAGGTAGCAGGGTAGACAGTATGGTGGTAGCAAGCAGGGGTAGCAGGGTAGACAGTATGGTAGTAGCAAGCAGGGGTAGCAGGGTAGACAGTATGGTGGCAGCAAAGAGGATAGCAAGGTAGACAGTATGGTGTTAGCAAGCAGGGGTAGCAGTGTAGACAGTATGGTTGTTAGCAAGCAGGGGTAGCAGGGGTGGACAGCATGGTGCTAGCAAGCAGGGGTGCAGGGTAACAGAAATCGTGGGCTAGCAAGCGGAGTAGGCAGGGTAGCCAGTATAGTGGTAGCACGACAGGGGTAGAGGGTAGACAGTAATTTGGTGTGGTAGCAGGCCAAGGGTAGCAGGGTAGACAGTATGGTGTTAGCAACCAGGGGTAGCAGTGTAGACAGTATGGTGGTAGCAATCAGGGGTAGCAAGTTAGACATTATGGTGTTAGCAAGGAGGGGTAGCAGTGTAGACAGTATGGTGTTAGCAAGCAGGGGTAGCAGGGTAGACAGTATGTTGGTAGCAAGCAGGGGTAGCAGTGTTGACAGTATGGTGGTAGCAAGCAGGGGTAGCAAGGTAGACAGTATGGTGTTAGCAAGCAGGGGTAGCAGTGTAGACAGTATGGTGGTAGCAAGCAGTGGTAGCAGGGTAGACAGTATGTTGGCAGCAAGCAGGGGTAGCAGGGTAGACAGTATGGTGGTAGCAAGCAGTGGTAAGCCGGGTAGACACTCTGGGTGGTAGCAAGCAGGTAGCAGGGTAGGGACAGTATGGTGTGTAGCAAGTAGGGGTAGCAGTGTAGACAGTATGGTGGTTGCAGTAGGGGTAGCAAGGTTAGACAGTACGGTGGTAGAAGCAGCGGTGAGCCCAAAGGTAGAAAGTCTGGTGATAGAAGCAGGGGTAGCAGGGTAGACAATATAGTGGGGGGGGATAGCAGCAGGGGTAGCATGGGTAGCCAGTATAGGTGCTAGCAAACAGGGGTAGAGGGGTATACAGTATAGTGGTAGCAAGCAGGGGTAGCAGGGTAGACAGTATGTGGTAGCAAGCAAGGGTAGTAGGGTAGGACAGTATTGGTGGTAGTAGTAGGGGTAGATTGTATAACAGTATGGTTGGTAGCAAAGCAGGGGGTGCAGGGTAGACAAAATTGTGGTAGCCAAGGAGGGCTTGCAGGGTAGAACAGTATGCTGGAAGCAAGGGGTAGCATTGTAGAACAGTATGGTAGGTAGCAAGCAGGGGTAGCAGGGTAGACAGTATGGTGGTTAGAAGCAGTCGGTCGCAGGGTAGACAGTATGGTGGGTAGCAAGCAGGGGGAGCAATGTAGCAGTCTGGTGGTAGCAAGCAGGGTTAGCAGTGGGTAGACGTATTGGTGTTAGCAAGCAGGGGTAGCAGGGTACGACAGTATGGTGGTAGCAAGCCGGGTAGAACAGGGTAGACAGTAATGTTGTAGGAAGCAGCGGGTAGCAGGTAGACAGTATGGTGGTAGCAAGCAGGGGTAGCAGGGTACACAGTATGGTGGCAGCAAGCAGGGGTAGCAGGGTAGACCGTAAGGTGGGTAGCAAACAGGGGTAGCAGGGTAGACAGTATGGTTGCAGCAAGCAGGGGCAGCAGGGTAGACAGTATGGTGGCAGCAAGCAGGGGTAGCAGGGTAGACAGTATGGTGGTAGCAAGCAGGGGTAGCAGGGTAGACAGTATGGTGGTAGCAAGCAGTGGTAGCAGGGTAGACAGTATGGTGGTAGCAAGCAGGGGTAGCAGGGTAGACAGTATGGTGGTAGCAAGCAGGGATAGCAGGCGTAGACAGTATGAGTGGTTGCACAGCAGGGGTAGCAGGGTAGGGACAGTATCGGTGGTAGCAAGCAGGGGTAGCAGGGTAGACAGTATGGTGGTAGCAAGTGGGGTAGCAGGGTAGACAGTATCGTTGTAGCAAGCAGGGGTAGCAGGGTAGACAGTATGGTGGCAGCATAAGCAGGGGTAGCAAGGGTAGACTGTATGGTGGTAGCACGCATGGGTGCAGGGTAGACAGTATGGTGTTTTTAAAAGGGGGGCAGCAGGGGAAGCAGGGTCGAACAGCATAGTGGTAGCAAGCAGGGGTAGCAGGGTAGACAGCATAGTGGCAGCAAGCAGAACAAAAAAAAAACCCAAAAAAAAAAAAAAAAAACAAAAAAATAAACAAAAAATGGGTAGCAGGGTAGACGAGTATAGTGGTAGCAAGCAGGGGTAGCAGGGTAGACAGTATGGTGGTAGCAAGCAGGAGTAGCAGGGTAGACAGTATGGTGGTAGCAAGCAGGGTAGCAGGGTAGACAGTATGGTGGTAGCAAGCAGGGGTAGCAGGGTAGACAGTATGGTGGTAGCAAGCAGGAGGTAGCAGGGTAGACAGTATGGTGGCAGCAAGCAGGGGTAGCAGGGTAGACAGTATGGTGGTAGCAAGCAGGGGTAGCAGGGTAGACAGTATGGTGGTAGCAAGCAGGCGTAGCAGGGTAGACAGTATAGTGGTAGCAAGCAGGGGTAGCAGGGTAGACAGTATGGTGGTAGCAAGCAGGGGTAGCAAGGATAGACAGTATGGTAGTAGCATGCAGGGGTAGCAGGGTAGACAGTATGGGTGGCAGCAAGCAGGGCGTAGCAGGGTAGACAATTATAGGGTAGCAAGCAAAGCCGGCAGCAGGGTAGCAGGTGTGGGGTGGTAGCAAGCAGGGGTAGCAGGGTAGACAGTATGGTGGTAGCAAGCAGGAGTAGCAGGGTAGACAGTATAGTGGTAGCAAGCAGGGGTAGCAGAGTAGACAGTATGGTGGTAGTAAGCAGGGGTAGCAGGGTAGACAGTATAGTGGTAGCACGCAGGTGTAGCCGGGTAGACAGTATTGTGGGTAGGAAGTAGGGGTAGGCAGGGTAGACGTATGGTGGTAGCACGCAGGGGTAGCTGGGTAGACAGTCATCGTGGTAGCAAGCAGGGGGAGCACGGGTAGACCAGTATAGTGGAAGCAAGGCAGGGTGTACAGTGTAGGACAGTTGGTTGTCGCCAAGCAGGGGTAGCAGGGGTAGACAGCATGGTGGTATGCAAGCTCCGGCGTGTAGCAAGGTAGACAGTATGGGGTAGCAAGCAGGGGTAGGAGGGTAGACGGTATGGTGGTGCAAGAAGGATAGCAGTGTAGACAGTAGGTGGTATGAAACAGAGGTCGCAGTTGTGACAGTATGGTGGTAGGAAGGCAGGGGTAGCAGGGAAGGACAGTATGGTGGTAGCAAGCAGGGGTAGCAGGGTAGCCAGTATGGTGGTAGCAAGCAGGGCGGTAGAGGGTAGTACAGTATAGTGGGACGCAAGCAGGGGAACAGTGTAGACAGTTGGTGGTAGCAAGCAGGGGTAGCAAGGGTAGACTGCATGGGGTAGCAAGCAGGGATAGCGGGTAGACCGTATGGTGGTTAGCAAGCAGGGGTCGCAGGGTAGACAGTTTAGGTGGTAGCAAGCAGGGGTAGCAGGGGTAGACAGTATGGTGATAGCAAGGAGGGGTAGCAGTGTAGACCAGTATGGTGGTAGGAAGCATGAGTAGCAGTTGTAGACAGTATGGTGGTAGGAAGCAGGGACGCAGGGTAGACAGACACCCAAAAAAACTTGGTGGTAGCAAGCAGGGTTAGCAAGGTAGACAGTATGGTGTAGCAAGTAGGGGTAGCTGGGTAGACAGTATGGTGGTTAGCAAGCAGGGGTAGCTGGGTAGACAGTATCGTGGTAGCAAGCAGGGTAGTAGCAGGGTGACAGTATAGTGGAAGCAAGCAGGGGTACAGTGTAACAGTATGGTGGTAGCAAGCAGGGGTAGCGGACAAAATGGTAGCAGTTTATTGTGGTAGCAAGCAGGGGTAGCAAGGTAGACAGTATGGTGGTAGCAAGCAGGGGTAGGAGGGTAGACGGTATGGTGGTAGCAAGCAGGGATAGCAGAGTAGACAGTATGGTGGTAGGAAAGAACAGAGGTAGCAGTGTAGACAGTATGGTGGTAGGGAAGCAGGTAGCAGGAAGACAGTATGGTGGTAGCAAGCAGGGGCAGCAGGGTAGACAGTATGGTGGTAGCAAGCAGGGGTAGCAGGGTAGACAGTATAGTGGAAGCAAGCAGGGGTAGCAGTGTAGACAGTATGGTGGTAGCAAGCAGGGGTAGCAGGGTAGACAGCATGGTGGTAGGCAAGCAGGGATAGACAGGGTAGCCATATGGGGTAGCAAGCAGGGGTGCTGGGGTGACATATGGTGTAGCAAGCAGGGGTAGCAGGGTAGACAGTATGGTGATAGGAAAACAAGGGAGGGGAGCAGTGTCTGACTGTATGGTGGTAGGAGCTGAGTAGCAGTGGTAGACAGTATGGTGGTAGGAAGCAGGGGAAGCAGGGTAGACAGTATGGTGGTAGCAAGCAGGGGTAGCAGGGTAGACAGTATGGTGGTAGCAAGCAGGGGTAGCAGTAGACGTAATGTGTGGTAGCAAGCAGGGGTAGCAGGGTAGACTGTATGGTGGTAGCAAGCAGGGGTTGCAGGGTAACAGTAATGCGTGTTAGCAAGCAGGGTAACAGGGTAGACAGTTTGGTGGTAGCAAGCAGGGGTGCGGGTTGACAGTCATGGTGTAAGCACGCAGGGGTACCGGATAGACAGTATAGTGGCAGACGCAGGGGTAGCAGGTTAGACAGTATGGTGGTAGCAAGCAGGGGTAGCAGGATAGTCAGTATAGTGGTCGCAAGGGGGGGGGGCAGGGGTAGCAGGGTAGACAGTTAATGGTGGTAGGAAGCGGAGTAGCAGGTAGGACCGTAAGGTGGTAGCAAGCAGGGGTAGCAGGGTAGACAGTATGGTGGTAGCAAGCAGGGGTAGCAGGGTAGACAGTATGGTGGTAGCAAGCAGGGGTAGCAGGGAGACACTATTGTGGTAGCAGCGGGGTCGCAGGGTAGGACAGTATGGTGGTAGCAAGCGAGGACAGCGGAGGTAGCAGGGTTAGGACAGTATGGTGGTAGCAAGCAGGGGTAGCAAGGTAGACAGTATGGTGGTAGCAAGTAGGGGTAGCAGGGTAGACAGTATGGTGGTAGCAAGCAGGGTTAGCAGGGTAGACAGTATAGTGGTAGCAAGCACGGGTAGCCGGTAGACTGTATGGTGGTTAGAAAGCGGGGTAGCAGGGTAGACAGTATGGTGGTAGCAAGAAGGGGAGCCGGGTAGACAGATATGTGGTAGCAAGCCGTGGTAACGGGTAGACAGTATGGTGGTAGCAAGCAGGGGTAGCAGGGTAGACAGTATGGTGGTAGCAAGCAGGGGTAGCAGGGTAGACAGTATGGTGGTAGCAAGCAGGGGTAGCAGGGTAGACAGTATGGTGGTAGCAAGCAGGGGTAGCAGGGTAGACAGTATGGTGGTCGGAAGCCAGGGGTAGAAGGGTAGACAAGTATGGTGGTAGCAAGCAGGTGTAGCAGGGTAGACAGTATGGTGGTAGCTAGCAGTGGTAGCAGGGTAGACAGTATGGTGGTAGCAAGCAGTGGTAGCAGGGTAGACTGTATGGTGGTAGCAAGCAGGGGTAGCAGGGTAGACAGTATAGTGTAGCAAGCAGAGTAGCCAGGGTAGACGTATGGTTGGTAGCAAGCAGTGGTTGCAGGTAAGACAGTCTGGTGTGTAGAAGCAGTGTTGCAAGGGTCGACAGTATGGTGGTAGCAAGCAGTGGTAGCAGGGTAGAACAGTATTGTGGTAGCAAGCAGTGCGTTAGCAGGGTCGACAGTATGGGGTAGCAAGCAGGGGTCGCAGGGTAAACAGTATGGTGGTAGCAAGCAGTGGTAGCAGGGTAGACAGTATGGTGGTAGCAAGCAGTGGTAGCAGGGTAGACAGTATAGTGGTAGC
>NC_069411.1:55349845-55362345 GCF_026875155.1 Cherax quadricarinatus
GGTAGCAGGGAAGACAGTTATGGTGGGAGGATGCCAGGGTAGCAGGGTAGGCAGTATGGTGGTAAGAAAGCAGCGGGTAGCAGGGTAGACAGTATGGTGGTAAGAAGCAGGGGTAGCAGGGTAGACAGTATGGTGGTAGGAAGCAGGGGTAGCAGGGTAGACAGTATGGTGGTAGGAAGCCGGGGTAGCAGGGTAGACCACAGGATGGTGGTAAGAAGCAGGGGTAGCCAGGGTAGGAACGTATGGTGGTAGGAAAGCAGGGGTAGCAGGGTAGACAGTATGGTGGTAAGAAGCAGGGGTAAGCGGGTACGACAGTATTGTGGTAAGAAGCAGGGTAGCAGGGTAGACAGTTATGGTGGTAGAAGCAGGCCCGGTAGCAGGGTAGATCAGTATGGTGGTAGGAAGCAGGGGGTAGCAGGGTAGGCCAGTATATCGTGGAAGGCAGGGGTCGCAGGGTAGAACGTATGGTGGTAAGAAGGCAGGGGTAGCCAGGGGGGGGTTAAGACAGTATGTGGTAGGAAGCAGGGGTAGCAGGGTAGACAGTATGGTGGTATGAAGCAGGGGTAGCTATGGTAGACGTATTGTGGTAGGAAGCAGGGGTAGGCAGGGGAGACAGTATGGTGTAGAGACGCAGGGGTAGCAGGGTAGACAGTATGGTGGTAGGAAGCAGGGGTAGCAGGGTAGACAGTATGGTGGTAAGAAGCAGGGGTAGCAGGGTAGACAGTATGGTGGTAAGAAGCAGGGGTAGCAGGGTAGACAGTATGGTGGTAGGAAGCAGGGGTAGCAGGGTAGACAGTATGGTGGTAGGAAGCAGGGGTAGAGGAGTAGAGAGTATGGTGGTTAAGAAGCAGGGGTAGCAGGGTAGACAGTATGTGGCAGAAGAGGGGGTAGCAGGGTAGAGAGTTGGGGGTAAGAAGCAGGGGTAGCCGGGTAGAGCGCTAGGGGTAAGAAGCTGGGGTAGCAGGGTAGACAGTTGGTGGCAAGAAGCAAATTTGCGGTAAGAGGGGTTAGAGAGTATGGGGGTAAGAAGCAGGGGTAGCAGGGTAGAGAGTATGGGGGTAAGAAGCAGGGGTAGCAGGGTAGACAGTATGGTGGTAAGAAGCAGGGGTAGCAGGGTAGACAGTATGGTGGCAAGAAGCAGGGGTAGCAGGGTAGAGAGTCTGGGGGTAGAAAGCAGCGGTAGCAGGGTAGAGAGTATGGGGGCATGAAGCAGGCGGTAGCAGGGTGACAGTATGGTGGCAAGAAGCAGGGGTAGCAGGGTAGGACAGTATGGTGGTAAGAAGCAGGGTAGCAAGGTAGACAGTATGGTGGTAAGTAGCAGGGGTAGCAGGGTAGACAGTATGGTGGTAAGAAGCGAGGGTAGCAGCGGTGGACAGTATGGTGGTAAGAACGCAGGGGAAGCAGGGTAGAGAGTCATGGGGGTAGAAGCAGGGGTAGCGGGTAGACTGGATATGTGGTAAGAATGCTGGGGTAGCAGGTAGACAGTTTGTTGGTCAGAAGCAGGCGGTACAGGGTAGACAGTATGGTGGCAAGAAGCGGGGTAGCAGGGTAGAGAGTATGGGGGTAGAAGCAGGGTAGCAGGGTAGAGAGTATGGGGGTAAGAAGCGGGGTAGCAGGGTAGACATATGGTGGCAGACAGCAGGGGGTTAGCAGGGGTACAGTGAGTATAGTGGTAGAAGCAGGAGTAGCAGGGTAGACAGTATGGGGTAGTAGCAGGGGTAGCAGGGTAGGACAGTATAGTGGCAAGAAGGCAGGGGTTAGCAGGGTGACAAGTAAGGTGGTAGAAACAGGGGCGCAGGGTAGACAGTTGGTGGTTAGAAGCAGAGTAGCAGGGTAGACAGTTGTGGTAAAAACAGGGGCAGAGGGTAGACAGTTTGGGGTAAGAAGCGGGGTAGCGGGTAGACAGAATGGTGGTAGAACAGAGGTAGCAGGGTAGACAGTATTGTGGATAAGAGGAGGGGTAAGCAGGGGTAGGACAGTATGGTGGTAAGATGCAGAGGTAGCAGGCGTAGCCTAGTATGTAGTAGCAAGCAGGGGTTGCAGGGTCAGACAGTATGGTGGGTAGCAACAGGGGTAGCAGGGTAGCAGTATGGTGTTAGAATCCAGGGGAGTAGCAGTGGAGCAGTGTGGTGGTAGCAAGCAGGGGTAGCCAAGGTAGACAGTATGGTGTTGCAAGGGAGGGGTAGCAGTGTAGACAGTATTGGTGGTTAGCAAAGCAATTGTAGCCGGGGTAGACGTATGGTGGTAGCAAGCAGGGGTAGCAGTGTTAGAGTATGGTGGTAGCAGCAGGGGTAGCAATGTAGACAGTATGGTGGCAAGAAGCAGGGTAGCAGGCGTAGACAGTATGGTGGTAAGATAGCAGGGTAGCGGGTTAGACAGAATGGTGGTAAGAAGCAGGGGTAGCAGGGTAGCAGTCTGGTGGTAATAAGCAGGCGTAGCAGGGTAGACAGTTTGGTGGTAAGAAGCAGGGGTAGCAGGGGTAGACAGTATAGTGGTAAGAAGCAGGGGTAGCAGGGTGACTGTATGGTGGTATGAAGCAGGGTAGCAGGGGTAGCAGTTGGTGGATAAGAAGCAGGCGGTAGCAGGGTAGAGAGAAAGGTAGTAGCATAGCAGGGTAGCAGGGTAGGACAGTATGGTGGTAGCAAGCACGGATAGCAGGGTAGACAGTATGGTGGTTGGAAGCAGGGGAAGCAGGGTAGACAGTATGATGGTATCAAGCAGGGGTAGGAGGATAGACAGTGTGGTGGTAGCAAGCAAGGGTTAGCGGGGTAGAAAGTATAGTGGTAGGAAGCAGGGGTAGCAGGGTAGACAGTATAGTGGTAAGTAAGCAGGGGTGTAGGGTAGACAGTATGGTGTCAGGAGCAGGGATCGAAGGGTAGACAGTGTGGTGGTAGGAAGCAGGGTTGTAGGGTTAGACAGTTAATGGCGGTAGAAGCACAGGGTAGCAGGGTAGACAGTACGGTGGCAGAAGAGGGGTAGCCAGGTTAGACCGATGGTAGTAGCCAAGCAGGGGTACAGGGTAGACCAGTATGGCGGTAGGAAGCAGGGGTAGTAGAGCAGACACTATGGTGGTAGCAAGCACGTATGCAGGGTAGACAATATGAAGTGTAGGAAGCCAGGGGTGCAGGATAGGCAGTTGATGGTAGCAAGCAGGGGTAGCAGTGTAGACAGTAGGTGGTGGCAAGGAGGGGTAGCAGGGTACACAGTATTGTGGTAGCAAGCAGGGGTAGCAGGGAGAAGACAGGGTTGGTGGCAGCAAGCAGGGATAGCAGGTAGACAGTATGGTGTTAGCAAGCAGGTGTAGCAGTGTCGACAGTCTGGTTTAGCAAGCAGGGGTAGTAGGGTAGACAGCATGTGTTGCAAGCAGGGTACGCAGGGTAGACAGAATGGTGGTAGCAAGCAGGGGTAGCAGGGGTAGACGTATGTGGTAGCAAGCAGGGGTAGCAGGGTAGACAGTAACGGTGATAGCAGGCAAGGGTAGCAGGGTAGACAGTTTATGGTGTTAGCAAACAGGGGACAGTGTTAGACAGTATCGGTGGTAGCAATCAGGGGTAAGCAAGTTAGACAGTATGGTGTTTGCCAAGAGGTGTAGCAGTGGTAGACAGTAGGTGTTAGCAAGCAGGGTAGCAGGGTAGACAGTTGTTGTAGCATTCAGGCGGTAGCAGTGTTGACAGTATGGTGGTGCAAGCCGGGGGGAGCAAGGTAGAACAGTATGGTGTTAGCAAGCAGGGGGTGCAGTGTAGACAGTATGGTGGTAGCAAGCAGTGGTAGCAGGGTAGACAGTATGGTGGTAGCAAGCAGGGGTAGCAGGGTAGACAGTATGGTGGTAGCAAGCAGTGGTAGCAGGGTAGCAGTTGGTGGTTAGAAAGCAGGGGTGAGGGTAGATCAGTAGGGTGGTTGAAGTGGGGTAGCAAGGTAGACAGTACGGTTGCGATTAGCAAGCGGGGTAGCAGGGTTAGAAAGTATGGTGATAGCAAGCAGGGGTAGGTCGGGTAGACAATATAGTGGTAGCAAGCAGGGGTAGCAAGGGTAGACAGTATAGCTGCTACAGCAAACAGGGGTAGCAGTGTATCATATAGTGGTAGCAGATGGTGGTAGCCGGGTAGACGTATGCTGGTAGGCAGCAGGGGTAGTAGGGTAGACAGAATGGTTGTAGCAAGTAGGGGGATAGCATTGTATACAGTATGGCTTGTAGCAAGCAGGGGTAGCAGGGTAGACAGGAATGGGGGTAGCAAGGAGGGGTGCAGGGTAGACAGTTTGCTGGAAGCAAGCAGGGTAGCTTGTAGACAGTATGGTGGGTAGCAAGCAGGGTAGCAGGGTAGACAGTATGGTGGTGCAAGCAGGGGTAGCAGGGTAGTCAGTATGGTGGTAGCAAGCAGGGGTAGCAAGGTAGACAGTATGGTGGCAGCAAGCAGGGTAGCAGGGTAGACAGTACGGTGGTATCAAGCAGGGGTAGCAGGGTAGGGACAGTATAGTGGTAGGCAAGCAGGGGTAGCAGGGTAGGACCAGTATTGGATGGTAGGAAGCAGGGTAGCAGGGTAGACAGTTATGGTGGTAGCAAGCAGGGGTAGCAGGGTTCCCAGTATGTGGCAGCAAGGCGGGGTAGCAGGGTACACGTAAGGTTTAGCAAACAGGGGGATAGCAGGGTAGACCGTATGGTGCCAGCAAGCAGGGGCAGCAGGGTAGACAGTATGGTGGCAGCAAGCAGGGGTAGTAGGGTAGACAGTATGGTGGAAGGCAAGCAGGGGTACCAGGGGAGACAGTATGTTGGTAGCAGGCAGTTGGTAGCAGGGCAGCACAGTATGGTGGTAGCAAGCAGGGGTAGCAGGGTAGACAGTATGGTGGTAGCAAGCAGGGGTAGCAGGGTAGACAGTATGGTGGTAGCAAGCAAGGGGTAGCAGGCGTATAGAAAGTTGGTGGCTAGCAAGCAGGGGTAGAGGGTCGACAGTATGGTGGTAGCAAGCTGGGGTAGCAGGGGTAGACAGTATCGTTGTAGCTAGCAGGGGTCGCAGGTGTAGACAGTATGGTGGCAGCAAGCTGGGGTAGCAGTGTAGACCAGTTATGGTGGTAGCAAAATAAAAACAGGGTCGCAGGGTAGACAGTATGGTGTAGGCAAGCAGGGGTAGCCAGGGTAGACAGTATGGTGGTAGCAAGCAGGGAGCAGGGTAGACAGCATATTGGCTAGGCAAGCAGGGGTAGCCGGGTAGACAGCACTAGTGCGTAGCAAGCAGGGGATAGGCAAGGTAGACAGTATGTGGTTAGCCAAGCAGGGGGTAGCAGGGTAGACAGTATGGTGGTAGCAAGCAGGAGTGCAGGGTAGAAGATTATAGTGGTAGCAAGCAGGGTGCAGGGTAGACAGTATGGTGGTAGCAAGCAGGGGATAGCAGGGTGACAGTATGGTGGTAGCAAGCAGAGGTTGCAGGGTAGCAGTATGGAGGCAGCAAGCAGGCGGTAGCAGGTAGACAGTCATGGTGGTCGCAAGGCAGGGAAGCTGGTAGACAGTATAGTGGTAGCAAGCAGGCGTAGCATGGTAGACAGTTATAGTGGTAGCAAGCAGGAAGTTAGGCAGGGTAGACAGTATGGTGGTAGCAAGCAGGGGTAGCAGGGTAGACAGTATGGTGGTAGCAAGCAGGGGTAGCAGGGTAGACAGTATGGTGGCAGCAAGCAGGATAGCAAGGTAGACAGTATGGTGTTAGCAAGCAGGGGTAGCAGTGTAGACAGTATGGTTGTTAGCAAGCAGGGGTAGCAGGGGTGGACAGCATGGTGCTAGCAAGCAGGGGTGCAGGGTAACAGAAATCGTGGGCTAGCAAGCGGAGTAGGCAGGGTAGCCAGTATAGTGGTAGCACGACAGGGGTAGAGGGTAGACAGTAATTTGGTGTGGTAGCAGGCCAAGGGTAGCAGGGTAGACAGTATGGTGTTAGCAACCAGGGGTAGCAGTGTAGACAGTATGGTGGTAGCAATCAGGGGTAGCAAGTTAGACATTATGGTGTTAGCAAGGAGGGGTAGCAGTGTAGACAGTATGGTGTTTAGCAAGCAGCGGGTAGCAGGGTAGAAGTATGTTGGTAGCAAGCAGGGGTAGCAGTGTTGCGTATGGTGGTAGCAAGCAGGGTGTAGCAGGTTAGACAGTATGGTGTTAGCAAGCAGGGGTAGAGTGTAGACAGTATGGTGGTAGCATGAGGTGGTAGCAGGGTAGACAGTATGTGGCAGCAAGCAGGGGTGCAGGGTAGACAGTATGTTGGTAGCAAGCAGTGGTAAGCCGGGTAGACACTCTGGGTGGTAGCAAGCAGGTAGCAGGGTAGGGACAGTATGGTGTGTAGCAAGTAGGGGTAGCAGTGTAGACAGTATGGTGGTTGCAGTAGGGGTAGCAAGGTTAGACAGTACGGTGGTAGAAGCAGCGGTGAGCCCAAAGGTAGAAAGTCTGGTGATAGAAGCAGGGGTAGCAGGGTAGACAATATAGTGGGGGGGGATAGCAGCAGGGGTAGCATGGGTAGCCAGTATAGGTGCTAGCAAACAGGGGTAGCAGGGTATACAGTATAGTGGTAGCAAGCAGGGGTAGCAGGGTAGACAGTATGCTGGTAGCAAGCAAGGGTAGTAGGGTAGGACAGTATTGGTGGTAGTAGTAGGGGTAGATTGTATAACAGTATGGTTGGTAGCAAAGCAGGGGGTGCAGGGTAGACAAAATTGTGGTAGCCAAGGAGGGCTTGCAGGGTAGAACAGTATGCTGGAAGCAAGGGGTAGCATTGTAGAACAGTATGGTGGTAGCAAGCAGGGGTAGCAGGGTAGACAGTATGGTGGTTAGAAGCAGTCGGTCGCAGGGTAGACAGTATGGTGGGTAGCAAGCAGGGGGAGCAATGTAGCAGTCTGGTGGTAGCAAGCAGGGTTAGCAGTGGGTAGACGTATTGGTGTTAGCAAGCAGGGGTAGCAGGGTACGACAGTATGGTGGTAGCAAGCCGGGTAGAACAGGGTAGACAGTAATGTTGTAGGAAGCAGCGGGTAGCAGGTAGACAGTATGGTGGTAGCAAGCAGGGGTAGCAGGGTACACACTATGGGATGGCAGCAAGCAGGGGTAGCAGGGTAGACAGTAAGGTGGTAGCAAACAGGGGTAGCAGGGTAGACAGTATGGTTGCAGCAAGCAGGGGCAGCAGGGTAGACAGTATGGTGGCAGCAAGCAGGGGTAGCAGGGTAGACAGTATGGTGGTAGCAAGCAGGGGTAGCAGGGTAGACAGTATGGTGGTAGCAAGCAGTGGTAGCAGGGTAGACAGTATGGTGGTAGCAAGCAGGGGTAGCAGGGTAGACAGCATGGTGGTAGCAAGCAGGGATAGCAGGCGTAGACAGTATGAGTGGTTGCACAGCAGGGGTAGCAGGGTAGGGACAGTATCGGTGGTAGCAAGCAGGGGTAGCAGGGTAGACAGTATGGTGGTAGCAAGCTGGGGTAGCAGGGTAGACAGTATCGTTGTAGCAAGCAGGGGTAGCAGGGTAGACAGTATGGTGGCAGCATAAGCAGGGGTAGCAAGGGTAGACTGTATGGTGGTAGCACGCATGGGTGCAGGGTAGACAGTATGGTGTTTTTAAAAGGGGGGCAGCAGGGGAAGCAGGGTCGAACAGCATAGTGGTAGCAAGCAGGGGTAGCAGGGTAGACAGCATAGTGGCAGCAAGCAGAACAAAAAAAAAACCCAAAAAAAAAAAAAAAAAACAAAAAAATAAACAAAAAATGGGTAGCAGGGTAGACGAGTATAGTGGTAGCAAGCAGGGGGTAGCAGGGTAGACAGTATGGTGGTAGCAAGCAGGGGTAGCAGGGTAGACAGTATGGTGGTAGCAAGCAGGGGTAGCAGGGTAGACAGTATGGTGGTAGCAAGCAGGGGTAGCAGGGTAGACAGTATGGTGGTAGCAAGCAGGGGTAGCAGGGTAGACAGTATGGTGGCAGCAAGCAGGGGTAGCAGGGTAGACAGTATGGTGGTAGCAAGCAGGGGTAGCAGGGTAGACAGTATGGTGGTAGCAAGCAGGGGTAGCAGGGTAGACAGTATAGTGGTAGCAAGCAGGTGTAGCAGGGTAGACAGTATGGTGGTAGCAAGCAGGGGTAGCAGGATAGACAGTATGGTAGTAGCAAGCAGGGGTAGCAGGGTAGACAGTATGGGTGGCAGCAAGCAGGGCGTAGCAGGGTAGACAATTATAGGGTAGCAAGCAAAGCCGGCAGCAGGGTAGCAGGTGTGGGGTGGTAGCAAGCCGGGGTAGCAGGGTAGACAGTATGGTGGTAGCAAGCAGGGGTAGCAGGGTAGACAGTATGGTGGTAGCAAGCAGGGGTAGCAGGGTAGACAGTATGGTGGTAGTAAGCTGGGGTAGCAGGGTAGACATATAGTGGTAGCACGCAGGTGTAGCCGGGTAGACAGTATTGTGGGTAGGAAGTAGGGGTAGGCAGGGTAGACGTATGGTGGTAGCACGCAGGGGTAGCTGGGTAGACAGTCATCGTGGTAGCAAGCAGGGGGAGCACGGGTAGACCAGTATAGTGGAAGCAAGGCAGGGTGTACAGTGTAGGACAGTTGGTTGTCGCCAAGCAGGGGTAGCAGGGGTAGACAGCATGGTGGTATGCAAGCTCCGGCGTGTAGCAAGGTAGACAGTATGGGGTAGCAAGCAGGGGTAGGAGGGTAGACGGTATGGTGGTGCAAGAAGGATAGCAGTGTAGACAGTAGGTGGTATGAAACAGAGGTCGCAGTTGTGACAGTATGGTGGTAGGAAGGCAGGGGTAGCAGGGAAGGACAGTATGGTGGTAGCAAGCAGGGGTAGCAGGGTAGCCAGTATGGTGGTAGCAAGCAGGGCGGTAGAGGGTAGTACAGTATAGTGGGACGCAAGCAGGGGAACAGTGTAGACAGTTGGTGGTAGCAAGCAGGGGTAGCAAGGGTAGACTGCATGGGGTAGCAAGCAGGGATAGCGGGTAGACCGTATGGTGGTTAGCAAGCAGGGGTCGCAGGGTAGACAGTTTAGGTGGTAGCAAGCAGGGGTAGCAGGGGTAGACAGTATGGTGATAGCAAGGAGGGGTAGCAGTGTAGACAGTATGGTGGTAGGAAGCATGAGTAGCAGTTGTAGACAGTATGGTGGTAGGAAGCAGGGACGCAGGGTAGACAGACACCCAAAAAAACTTGGTGGTAGCAAGCAGGGTTAGCAAGGTAGACAGTATGGTGTAGCAAGTAGGGGTAGCTGGGTAGACAGTATGGTGGTAGCAAGCAGGGGTAGCTGGGTAGACAGTATCGTGGTAGCAAGCAGGGTAGTAGCAGGGTGACAGTATAGTGGAAGCAAGCAGGGGTACAGTGTAACAGTATGGTGGTAGCAAGCAGGGGTAGCGGACAAAATGGTAGCAGTTTATTGTGGTAGCAAGCAGGGGTAGCAAGGTAGACAGTATGGTGGTAGCAAGCAGGGGTAGGAGGGTAGACGGTATGGTGGTAGCAAGCAGGGATAGCAGTGTAGACAGTATGGTGGTAGGAAACAGAGGTAGCAGTGTAGACAGTATGGTGGTAGGAAGCAGGTAGCAGGAAGACAGTATGGTGGTAGCAAGCAGGGGCAGCAGGGTAGACAGTATGGTGGTAGCAAGCAGGGGTAGCAGGGTAGACAGTATAGTGGAAGCAAGCAGGGGTAGCAGTGTAGACAGTATGGTGGTAGCAAGCAGGGGTAGCAGGGTAGACAGCATGGTGGTAGGCAAGCAGGGATAGACAGGGTAGCCATATGGGGTAGCAAGCAGGGGTGCTGGGGTGACATATGGTGTAGCAAGCAGGGGTAGCAGGGTAGACAGTATGGTGATAGGAAAACAAGGGAGGGGAGCAGTGTCTGACTGTATGGTGGTAGGAGCTGAGTAGCAGTGGTAGACAGTATGGTGGTAGGAAGGAGGAGTAGCAGGGTAGACAGTATGGTGGTAGCAAGCAGGGGTAGCAGGGTAGACAGTATGGTGGTAGCAAGCAGGGGTAGCAGTAGACGTAATGTGTGGTAGCAAGCAGGGGTAGCAGGGTAGACTGTATGGTGGTAGCAAGCAGGGGTTGCAGGGTAACAGTAATGCGTGTTAGCAAGCAGGGTAACAGGGTAGACAGTTTGGTGGTAGCAAGCAGGGGTGCGGGTTGACAGTCATGGTGTAAGCACGCAGGGGTACCGGATAGACAGTATAGTGGCAGACGCAGGGGTAGCAGGTTAGACAGTATGGTGGTAGCAAGCAGGGGTAGCAGGATAGTCAGTATAGTGGTCGCAAGGGGGGGGGGCAGGGGTAGCAGGGTAGACAGTTAATGGTGGTAGGAAGCGGAGTAGCAGGTAGGACCGTAAGGTGGTTGCAAGCAGGGGTAGCAGGGTAGACAGTATGGTGGTAGCAAGCAGGGGTAGCAGGGTAGACAGTATAGTGGTAGCAAGCAGGGGTAGCAGGGTAGACACTATTGTGGTAGCAGCGGGGTCGCAGGGTAGGACAGTATGGTGGTAGCAAGCGAGGACAGCGGAGGTAGCAGGGTTAGGACAGTATGGTGGTAGCAAGCAGGGGAGCAAGGTAGACAGTATGGTGGTAGCAAGTAGGGGTAGCAGGGTAGACAGTATGGTGGTAGCAAGCAGGGTTAGCAGGGTAGGGACAGTATAGTGGTAGCAAGCACGGGTAGCCGGTAGACTGTATGGTGGTTAGAAAGCGGGGTAGCAGGGTAGACAGTATGGTGGTAGCAAGAAGGGGAGCCGGGTAGACAGATATGTGGTAGCAAGCCGTGGTAACGGGTAGACAGTATGGTGGTATCAAGCAGGGGTAGCAGGGTAGACAGTATGGTGGTAGCAAGCAGGGGTAGCAGGGTAGACAGTATGGTGGTAGCAAGCAGGGGTAGCAGGGTAGACAGTATGGTGGTAGCAAGCAGGGGTAGCAGGGTAGACAGTATGGTGGTCGGAAGCCAGGGGTAGAAGGGTAGACAGTATGGTGGTAGCAAGCAGGTGTAGCAGGGTAGACAGTATGGTGGTAGCTAGCAGTGGTAGCAGGGTAGACAGTATGGTGGTAGCAAGCAGTGGTAGCAGGGTAGACTGTATGGTGGTAGCAAGCAGGGGTAGCAGGGTAGACAGTATGGTGGTAGCAAGCAGAGTAGCCAGGGTAGACGTATGGTTGGTAGCAAGCAGTGGTTGCAGGTAAGACAGTCTGGTGTGTAGAAGCAGTGTTGCAAGGGTCGACAGTATGGTGGTAGCAAGCAGTGGTAGCAGGGTAGAACAGTATTGTGGTAGCAAGCAGTGCGTTAGCAGGGTCGACAGTATGGGGTAGCAAGCAGGGGTAGCAGGGTAGACAGTATGGTGGTAGCAAGCAGTGGTAGCAGGGTAGACAGTATGGTGGTAGCAAGCAGTGGTAGCAGGGTAGACAGTATGGTGGTAGCAAGCAGGGGCTAGCAGGGTAGATGTATGGTAGGGTTTTTTAGCAAGCAGGAGCTAGCAGGGTAGACAGTAATGGTGGTAGCAGCAGTGGTAGCAGGGTAGACAGTATGGTGGTAGCACGCAGTGGTAACAGGGTAGACAGCATGGTGGTAGCAAGCAGGGGTAGCAGGGTAGACAGTATGGTGGTAGCAAGCAGGGGTAGCAGGGAGGACAGTATGGTGGTAGCAGAGGGGTAGCGGGTAGACTGTATGGTGGTAGCAAAGCAGGGGTAGCAGGGTAGGTCAGTATGGTGGTAGCAAACAGTCGGTAGCAGGGTAGACAGTATGGTGGTGCAAGCAGGGGTAGCAGGGTAGACTAGTATGCGTAGGTAGCATGCAGGGGTAGCAGGGTAGACAGTATGGTGTAGCAAGCCGGGGTAGCAGGGTAGACAGTATGGTGGTAGCAAAGCAGTGTAGCAGGGTAGACAGTTGGTGGGTAGCAAGCAGGGTAGCAGGGTAGGACAGTTTGGTGGAGCAAGCAGGGGTAGCAGACCCCCCCCACCCGGTAGACAGTATGGTGGTAGCATGGCAGTGGTCAGAGGGTAGACAGTATGGTGGTAGCAAGCAGTGGTTGCAGGGTAGACAGTATGGTGGTGCAAGCAGGGGTAGCTGGGAAGACGTATGGGTTGTAGCAAGCAGGGTAGCAGGGTAGACAGTATGGTGGTAGGCAAGCAGTGGTAGAGGGTAGACGTATGGTGGTAGTAAGCAGGGGTAGCAGGGTAGACAGTATGGTGGTAGCGAAGCAGGGCTAGCAGGGTAGGACAGTATGGTGGTAGCAAGCAGTGTCTCGTAGCAGGTAGACAGTATGGTGGTAGCAAGCAGGGGAAGCAGGGTAGACAGTATGGTGGTAGCCAAGCAGGGGGTAGCAAGGTAGACCAGTATGGTGGGTAGCAGCAGGGTAGCAAGGTAGACAGTATGGTGGTAGCATGATGGGTAGCAGGGTAGACAGTCATGGTGGTAAAGCAACGCAGGGGTAGCAGGGTAGACAGCCTCTCTATGGTGGTAGCAAAGAGGGGTAGGCATAGTAGACAGTCTGGTGGTAGCAAGAGGGTAGCTGGGTAGGACAGTATGGTGGTAGCAAGCAGGGTACAGGGTAGACAG
>NC_069411.1:55372345-55390920 GCF_026875155.1 Cherax quadricarinatus
GAGGGACGGGAGGAGGGAGGGAGGGTGGGAGGGGGAGGGAGAGAGGGAGGGAGGGAGAGGGGAGGGAGAGAGGGAGGGAGGGAGAGAGGGAGGGTGGGAGAGAGGGAGGGAGGGGGAGGGGAGGGAGGGAGGGGAGGGAGGGAGGGAGGAGGGAGAGAGAGGAGGGAGGAGGGAGGGAGAGAGGGAGGGAGGGAGGGAGGGAGGGAGAGAGGGAAGGGAGGGAGAGAGGGAGGGAGGGAGGGAGGGACGGGAGGGAGAGATGAGAGAGAGAGGGGAGGGAGGGAGGGAGGAGGGAGAGAGAGAGGGAGGGAGGAGGGAGGGAGGGAGAGAGCGAGAGAGAGGGAGGGAGGGAGGGAGGAGGGAGGGAGGAGAGAAAGGAGGGAGGGAGGGGGAGGGAGGGAGGAGAGAGAGAGGGAGGGAGGGATGGGGGAGGGGAGGGAGGGTGGGAGGGGAGGGAGGGAGCGAGAGGGAGGGAGGGAGGGAGGGACCCCCTGAGAGGCCCTAGAGGGAGGGAGGGAGGGAGAGAGGGAGGGAGGGGAGAGAGAAGGAGAGGGAGGGAGAGAGGGCGGGAGGGAGGGAGGGAGGGGGGAGGGGGGAGGGGAGGGAGAGAGGGAGGGAGGGAGGGAGGGAGAGGGGAGGAGGGAGGGCAAGGCGAGAGAGGCGAGGGAGCGAGGGAGGGAGGGAGGAGAGAGGGAGCGAAGGGAGGAGAGGGAGAGAGGGAGGGGAGAGAGGGAGGGAGTGAGGGGGGAGGGAGAGGGGAGGGATAGAGGAAGGAGGGAGGGAGAGAGGGATCGGGGGGGAGGAGAGGGGAGGGAGGGAGAGACGAGAGGGAGGGGATGAGAGGGGAGGGGGGACGGAGAGGGAGGGAGGGAGAGAGGGAGGGAGGGGAGAGAGGGAGGGAGAGAGGGAAAGAGAGGGAGGGAGGGAGGGAGGGGAGAGAGGGAGGAGGGAGGGAGGGAGAGAGGGAGGGAGGGGATGGAGGGAGGGAGGGGAGAGAGGGAGGGAGTGAGGGAGGGGGAGGGAGGGAGGGAGGGAGGGACGGGAGTGAGAGAGGAGGAGGGAGGGAGGGAGAGAGGGAGGGAGAGGCGAGGGAGGCAGGAGAGAGGGAGGGAGGGAGAGAGGGAGGGTGGTGAGGGAGGAGAGGGGAGGGAGAGAGGAGAGAGAGAGAGGGAGGGAGGGAGGGAGGAAGGGAGAGGGGAGGGTGGGAGGGAGGGGGGAGAGGAGAGAGAGAGAGAGGGAGGGAGGGAGGGAGGGAGGGACGGGAGAGAGGGAGGAGGAGGGAGGGAGGGGAGGGTGGGAGAGAGAGAGGGAGGGAGGGAGGAGGGCGGAGGGAGGGAAGGTGAGGGAGAGAGGGAAGGGAGGGCAGGGAGGGAGAGAGAGGGAGGGAGGGAGGGAGGGGGAGGGAGAGAAGAGAGGGAGGGAGGAGAGAGGGAGGGAGGGAGAGGGGAGGGAGGGAGGGAGGGAGGGGGAGGGAGGGAGGGGAGAGGGAGGGAGGGAGGGAGGGAGGGAGAGAGAGAGGGGAGGGAGGGAGGGAAGGGAGGAGGGAGGGGATGGGAGAGAGGGAGAGAGGGAGGGAGGGAGAGGAAGTAAGTTAGGGAAGAATTAAGTGTTCCTGACCTCACTATCCAACAGTCTAAAGTTCGTGTTATTAATAGAATAATATTATTATTATCATTACTAATATTATTATGATTTTTATTATTATGTTCGGTATATTGAGACTGGGAATCTAAATTTTCATTGGCATTAAAAATTTATACTGATTATTTTATTGAAGACTTTACCCTCATCATCCGCTTAACTTTGTATTAATTAAATATGCTTAGAAAGCGAGAGAGAGAGAGAGATGTGAGAAGAGAGAGAAGAGACTTAAAAGATGAGAGGGAGTGAGGATGAGAGGAGAGAGAGAGAGAGTGAGAGTGAGAGTGAGAAAGAGTACTTACTCTGACTAGCTTGCGCTCCTCTCTGCGCAGTCTGTCAGGGAGTTCGAGGGTCTTGTTGTGTAAAGTGTTCCAGAAGTTAGACCTCTTGAGGCTGAGGCTGAGTCCTCTTCTCCCTCGGTCGTTCTTCTTGGTGGTCTTCTCCACCGCTCCACTCTTGTTGGTGAGCTTCTCCGCCTCCTTGTTGACCAGCTTGTCCCTGGGAGAGTCGTTGAGCTTGTTCTTATCCTTGAGGTCAGCATTCTTCGAGTCCATGTTGGTGGTCTTGGAGCGCGCCAGGTCATTGTAGTGCTGGACCTGGGTCAGCTCACAAGACCCGGCGCCCTCCGAGGTCAGGTCGTTGAAGATCTTGGTGGTGGTCGCCGTGGTGTTGGTGGCGCTGGGGGCACGTTTGATGGTGTGGCAGCCGGTGTTGGTGATGGGGAGGACACGTCTGAAGGAGGCTTCTCCACCGCTGTTGGTGGTAGTTAGGGCACGGTCTATGCAGGTGCTGCAGCCAGTGTTGGGAGAGGTCGCAGCTGCTATTGGTGATGTTGGTCAAGGAGGTGATAGGTGGGGAATGGTGGTGATTATGGAGGTGGGTCTTAAGAGTTGCCTGGTGATAATGGGGGGGGGGAGGGAATCTATCTAATGAGCTGTGAAAACTGTGGAGGCCGGTGGATAATGGAGGCGTGGAGGTCACTGGTGGAGGTATTAGTTTGCTGTCTCAAGTTGAAGAAGCTACTGTACATTGATAAAGATGAGAGGTGTTTGACGCCGGTGACCTCGCAAGAAGTGGTCTTGGTGGGGTGGCAATTTTGCTGACGGAAAACGAGCTGCAGTTCAGAATGGTGTTGGTGTAAAAGAAAGAGGTGATGGTGTTGACGTTTGAGCTGTTGATGATGCTCGGGCTGTTGGCGGTGATTGTTGGTGAGGATTTTGGGGTATTTGGTGGTGATATCAAGGCTGTTGAAGATGTCTGGAGTGTTGGAGGAGGACGCCGACTGACAGAAACAAGGCTGCTATAGTGTAAGGGGTGTTGGTGACGGTGTTGGTGACGATGTTGGTGACGGTGTTGGTGACGGTGTTGGTGTTGACGGTCGTTTGGTGAACGGTGTTGGTGAAGGTGTTGGTGACGATGTTGGTGGTGAAGCAGCTACTGGCGACGACTCTCCTTCACTTCGCTGACAGTCACGCGCCGCTTACTGGACACCAGCTGCCGCTCCAGTCTGGGGGCGTGGACCAAGTGGTGTGTGAGTGACGCATGAGACAGGTAGTGACAGGTGTCTGTCACTGACAGGAGTGTTTGGCACTAAAAAGACAATCAGTGCCAGTTTGGGCTGTCACTGAGGGACGAGGAACAGCTACCAGCACCTGTCGGAGAGAGGAAACAGATGATCACACTCACGTAAGCTATCACAGAACAACACAGACATAGCAGGCACAAGAATAACTTTTAGTAGTCTCAACACATCATAAGAAACAATACTGGAGTACGCAGCGCCACTAGTTAACCCTCAGCTCAACATTCCAAAGTTTTGCTACAAGGCTGGTGGTAACAAAACATCAAGTGGGGAATTACAACCAGATACCCAGGTGCTGTAAACTGTCTTATTCATCAACAAAGAAGATACCCAGGTATTGCTGGGTGCTGGTTGGTGGGTTCATTGTAGATGACTGTGCTGAGTGGTTGTAGATCGGATGATAGTGGTTGTGGGTGATTATGGTGGTTGTAGCCGTGGTTGTTGTTGGTGGTGGTAGGGGTGGTAACGGCTGCCGGTGATTGCGTTAGCTAGAGGTAATGACGTTAGTGATGGGTCACCAGTGGCAGAGGGCAGGGTGGCAGGGAGTGTGGGGGAGGGAAGGCCGAGGTGGGGGGGAAGGGGGCGGGGTGGGGAAGGGCTTGAGGAAGGCAAGGGAAACATCACCAGTAATTGAAGACTAATTACCTGTGCTTCTCTCCCATTCCCACTACTTGTGCTTCTCTCCCATTCCGCTTAACACTGACAAAACCTACTATATTATGTTTGGTAGCAGAGCAGGAGATGCACAAATTCACATTAAGATTGACAACATCTAATGTACCCAGAATAATAGGCAAATTCCTAGGCTTATACCTTGACAACAACGTGAATTTCAGCACCCATATCCAGCATATAACCAAAAAAATATCCAAAACGGTTGGGATCCTCTCCAAGATACGATACTACGTGCCGCAAAATGCCCTTCTCACACTATACCATTCACTTATTTATCCATACCTACCTATGCTATCTGTGCTTGGGGTTCAAACTGCCAGCAAACACACCTAAAGCCAATAATAACCCAACAAAAAGACTGCTGTAAGGGAATAATCACTAAATCCATCCCTGGCAACCCCACCCCCCCCCCCACTCTTCATAGACCTAATTACTCCCTGCTTCAGTTACACAACACTTACTACTGTGCAATCTACATCTACAGGGCCTTAAACTCTAATATCAAACCTTGACCCTAAAACGCTTCTTGATAGTCTGATGACTGAACCCACAGGGCATAAACACCAGACACATACATCTCCACGACTTTCCCCCGTGTCCGACTAAACCCTTTACAAAAATTTCATGTATGTCAAAGGCCCTAAAATCTGAATACCCTACCTGAGAACTCTAGAAACTGCAGACACATTCATCACCTTCAAAACTACCATTAGATGAAAACATCTTATCTCCCGGATACACCACGTCAACTAACTACACGAATACCACCTGGTGGTTCACACTTACACTCACTGCTCATTTGCCATAAACAGAAATATTAATCTCAATCTTAAAATAATGAAATCCTGTGATACTCCAATACTGAAACTATGTACTGTGCCAAAACAAAAGCATTCACATTGCTAAACTCACAAACTAGTATTTTAGTCACTTAGCCATAATACCAACTTACCTCATAATTTGTAATATTTTACAATTAAGAATAAAACTAAGTCTGCCCGAAATGCCTAGCCATGCTAGGCGTTCTAGTGGTACACTCTGTAATCACAATTTTACTACATGTAAACCAAACAATAACCAGATTTCTGTAAACTCAGCATTGTAATCCTTATAGAGAATAAACTTTGAATTCCCATTACGTGTGCTTCTCTCCCATTCCCATTACGTGTGCTTCTCTCCCATTCCCATTACGTGTGCTTCTCTCCCATTCCCATTACGTGTGCTTCTCTCCCATTCCCATTACGTGTGCTTCTCTCCCATTCCCATTACGTGTGCTTCTCTCCCATTCCCACTACCTGTGCCCATTTCCCATTCCCACTACCTGTGCTTCTCTCCCATTCCCATTACGTATGCTTCCCTCCCATTCCCACTACCTGTGTAGCTCTCCAACACACACACACACACACACAACATACACACACAGTCACAGAGTTGTCAGGAAGTGGAATAGTTTGGGAAGCGATGATGTGGAGGCAGGATCCATTCATAGCTTTAAGAAGAGATATGATAAAGCTCGTGGAGCGGGAAGAGTGACCCAATAGCAGCCAGTGAAGAGGCGGGGCCAGGAGCTGTGACTCGACCCCTGCAACCACAACTAGGTGAGTACAACTAGGTGAATACACACTCACACACACACAACATATGCAGGTCACCTGCCTAGCACAAGCATCTCAATTTCCACACGGCTGGGATAATACTCAGCACAGCAAGACAATCCCAGCATCTGCTACACTAGCTGAGACAGTTGTTATTCTGAGACCGCCACTTGTCCTCAGCGACTGAGTACTGCCAGTGTGTGTGTGTGTGTGTGTGTGTGTGTGTGTGTTGTGTGCGTGTACTCACCTATTTGTGGTTTGCAGGGGTCGAGTATTAGCTCCTGGCCCCGCCTCCCTTCACCGGTTGCTACTGGGTCCTCTCTCTCCCCGCTCCATGAGCTTTATTCAAACCTCGTCTCTAAAACTGTGTATGGTTCCTGCTCCACTACGTCATTTTCTAGCTATTCCTTAGTGCCTTACAACTCTTTGGGGACTGAAGAAATACTTCCTTTATATCTCTCTGACTATTTTGTCTTTCAACTTCCATTGTGGACCTCTTGTTTCTGTGTCCCCTCCTGGAACATCCTGTCCTTTGTCACCTTGTCTATTCCCACGCAGTATTTTATATGTCGTTATCATGTCTCCCATGACCTCCTGTCCTCCAGTGTCGTCAGGCCGATTTCCTTAATCTTTCTTCATAGGACATTCCCTTAGCTCTGTGTAACTAACCTTGTGGCCAAACCTTGTACTTTCTCTAGTTTCCTTGACGTGCTTTATATAAGTGGGGTTCCAAACAGGTGCTGCATACTCCAGTATGGACCTGACTTACACGGTGTACAGTGTCTGAACGTTCCTTACTAAGGTATCGGAATGCTGCTTCTCAGGTTTGCCAGGCGCCCATAGGCTGCAGCAGTTATCTGATTTGATGTGTGGCTTCCGGAGACATGCTCGGTGTTATATCACCCCCCAGATCTTTCTCCTTAGTGAGGTTTGCAGTCTTTGGCCACCTAGGACCTCATACTCTGTCTGTGGTCTTCTGTGCCTTCCCCTATCTTCATGACTTTGCATTTGGCAGGATTAAATTCGAGAAGCCATTTGCTGGACAAGGTGTCCAGTCTGTCCAGGTCTCTTTGAAGTCCGGCCTGCTGGTCCTCATCAGATTTAATTCTCCTCATTAACTTCCCATATCTGCAAAACAGAGGCACTTCTGAGTCTAACCTTCATCATGTCTGTTTAATCATATACCAAAAATAGCACTGGTCCTAGGACCGACCCCTGTGGGACCCCCGCTCGTCACAGGGCCCACTGTGATACATCATTAACGTACCATGACTCGTTGTTGCCTCCCTGTCAGGTATTCTTGATCCATGCAGTGCCCTTCCTATTATATGCGCATGATGCACTAGCTTTGCACTAATCTCTTGTGAGGAACGTGTCAAAGGCCTTTCTTTGCAGTCCAAGAAGATGCCAATCAACCCACCCCTCTCTCTCGTGTCTTACTTCTGTTATTTTGTATCAAAAACTCCAGACGGTTTGTGACACAGGATTTGCATTCCGTGAATCCGTGTGGTATGGCTTTATACTCTTGTTCCGTTCCAGGTGCTCCACCACTCTCCTCTTGATAATCTTCTCATATTTTGCATACTATACACGTCAATGACACAGGTCTAGTTTGTGCCTCTTTTCTGTCTCCTTTTTTTAAAAATGGGAACTACATTTGCGTCTTCCATACCTCAGGTAGTTGCCCAGTTGTCCAGGGACGTGTTGAAGATTGTAGGTAAGGGCACGCACAACATATCTGCATCCCTCTCTAAGGACCCAGGGGAGGATGTTTGTCGGTACCATTGCTTTGAGGTATCGATGTCCCTTAAAGCAGTTTCTTCACCTCCTCCTCATCTGTATGTAATGTCGTCCAACACATGTTGGTGTATTCCTTGCTGTTCTGTCCCCATATGGTCTGTCCCCCCAGAGTTCCTTCCTGTCTCTACTGTCCCTCAATACGAGATTTAAGGAAGTATTTTACATACTCTCCTTAATCTCGTATGTGACTCCTCGCATACCCTCTTGATCGTTTCTTGTGAGTTCTCTCATTCCTTTCTCAAGCCTTATCACCTGGTCCTTGACTGTTGTATTCCCCTAATGTGGCTATACGGCAGTTTGGGGCAGATTTGACTTTCGATGCAATGTCGTTTTCATACTGTCGCTGGGCCCTCCCTCCTTATCTGTGCATACTCGTTTCTGGCTCTTCTACTATCTCCTTGTTTTCCTTGGCCTATTGATCTCCTGTACCTTTTTCCTATTCTCTGTTGCACTTAGTTTTGGCTCCTAACCTTCGGGTAAACCAAGGACTCGTTTTGGTTTCCTATTAATTTCTGTTTTTCCCTTGCGGGAGAACAAAAACTTCCTCTGGCCTCCTTGCACTTTGTTGCCACTATTCCATCATCTCGTTACTGATTTTCCTACCATTTCTCTGTCCCAACTGAACCTCCTGCAGGAAGTTTCTCATACCTGTGTAGTCCCCCTTTTATAGTTTGGCCTTGCCCCTTCAGTTCCTGTTACCTTCTCCACTTGAAACTCTACTAATAATCAAAACTCAGACACCACGTGATCGCTAGCTTCAAGGGGCTCTCGTAAGTGATGTCCTCAATGTCTGTAGCCTCAGGCGTGAAAACAAGATCCAAGTCTTGCTGGTCATCCTCCCCTCTCTCTCTGGTTGTGTCCCTGACATGTTTGTGCATGAGGTTTTCAAGTACCAATCCATCATCTTGGTCTCCTGTTTCTGGGGACCCCCATGTGGCTCCAGGTTTTCCCAGCGATCTCCCTGTGGTTTTGTTGAAATCGCCAATTTACCAGTAACTTTGCCTCTGCTCGTGGGAGGCTTTCTTGCCACCTCAAGCCAGTTGAGTCCACCATACCCTGTTTGTTTTCTTCGTACTCCTCTCTTGGCCTCCTGCCAATTCTGTGGTGGGTTATACATCACTCCAATGGACTACTTTATGTTCTCCGGACTGAATTGTACCTACAATGTAGTCTCTTTTCCAATCAATGTCCTTTGCTTCCATTTTCCTCAAATCCCCATCGGTGTTTTATGAGCAGTGCAACCCTTCCCCCTCTATCCTTCTATCTTCCTCAGGGATCTGATATCCATTAGGAAGATTGTGTCTGTTATCGTCTCAGAGAGTTTTTGTTTCTGTGACTGCCTATTGATGTTGGGGTTTTTTCACTGATTCTTTCGTTCCACTCCTATGTTTATTCCGTTATTCCATACGAGTTGTGTACCAAACTTTCAGTTTCTTTTCTATAATTGTGGTCATGCAAGAATATTGGGGTTGGGGGGAGCGAGAGCCTTGGTGGAGGGCCCATATGGGGCCTGTGGTGTAGGTGGGGTTTTTTGTGATGATGATGGGGGTGGGGTCAGAATGCCATAAGGGACAGCTGTTGGGGAGAGGGTTTGGATATGGGGGTTGGTGGCAGAAGGAACAGTGAGTGGGTTGTAGTATAGAGTTTCTTCAGTTGTGTTGGGAATGTCGTGGTTGGAGTCTTTTGGTGGGAGATTGGTGGGGTGTGTGTTTGCCCTTCCTCTGTGGTCTGGGTATGCTCATTTTCGTCATTGCCTCTCGTTCCTCCTTGCATCTCTGTACCCCTCTCTTCTAGTGTAGTCCTTCCTTCTTGTGTTCTGTCGCGGGATCGAGGTATACTCTCTGGTACCCCTGTTTGTTCCCTCAGTCTTGCTTTCTCGTGTCAGAATCCTGGTTCGAACTGATTCTTCCTTGAAAGTTACTCTGACAGGCTGTATCCTTCCACTCGCAAACCACCCAATTCTCTGATGAATTTGTCACCTGGGTCATATCGCCCTCACCCTATTGGTATCATGATGCCTTCAAATCATTTTTTTCTCTCCTCCTGTTTTACTTCTTCAAAGTTGTCCCCCTTGGCTTCTTGGAGCCCGTACACTAAACTGACCTCGCCCTTTCCCATCCTCCCACTGAGTCTCCATTGCTTCCCTCTGAGGCATTTTATTTCTTCCATTGACATGTTCTTGCCTTCGTCCCTGTCATATCTGAAACTTTATTATCAAGTGAACTGTCTTTATGACCAGCTGTCCTTTGCTACTGCAGTTGGCTGTTTGGAATCTCTGCATATACATACCTTCATTGTTTCGGTACCTGTCATATTGAATATCTTGTGTGCTCCTGTCTTTTCCCTGGCCCCACGGGGGTCTGGATAGGGCCTTCGTGTACTGCATGTCTCCGTTAGTTGCTTACCGTCCCCTTTCTGCGCCTGACATTAAATTTCCTGATGTCACATTTTGTGAATTGGTCATTTGTCTCTCTAATCTGCTTTTCAGGCTTTGCAGTTTTCTTCTAAGCAATATATCCTAGCTTCTGCCTGCTAAGGACCTGTTACTTCCCACTTCCTGCACTCTTCAGCTATCCATCCTCCATTTTCTTACCAAGCTCTTTATCTTCCTTCCCACTCTTCCTACCTTGTTTGGAGCTCTAACTCCCAGTCTTTCTCCCTGGTTCGTATCACCATATCTCTGGTTTTCCGGTCTCTAGGGGCACCCATTTTTTTTTTTTTGTTTTTTTTTTTTTTTTTTTTTTTTTGTTTTTTTTTTTTTTTTTTTTTTTTACACAGGACAGAAGGCTAGAGGAGGGAGGGGTGCGAGGGGGAGAGAGAAAGGGTAAAAGAGGGAGAGAGAGGAGAGCAAAGGGTAGAAAGAGGGGAGGGAGAGAGGAGAAAGTATGGGGGGAGGGGTGAGGAGATAAGACCAAGGGGGAGGGGGAGAGAGAGAGAAATGTGAGGGGGGAGAAGAACGGGTAGAGAGAGGGAGAAAGAGATGGATGAGAGGAGAGAGAGAGAGGAGAGAGAGAGAGAGAGAGGGAGAAAGGAGGGTGAGGAAAAGGCTCTTATGAGACTCGAGAAATGGAGAGTGGAGAAGTAGAAAGCCTATAGAGAGAGAGGAGGGTGAGTGATATGGTTATGGGAGTGAGAGAAGAGAGAGAGAGAGAGATGAGAGGGAGGATGAGGTTCGAGAGAGGAGAGAGAGAGAGAGAGAGAGAGAGAGAAAGAAAGAGTAGGGGGAAGGGGGGAGGGAAAAAAGGCTATGAGGAGAGAGAAGAAACGCGAGGGAGGGGGAGAGGAAAGATAGGAGGGAGGAGGGAGTAAAGGCAAGAGCGGGGGGAGGGGAAAAGGTCTGTGGGGGAGGGAAAGGTGTGTGGGAGGGGGTGAGGTGGACCGGTCAAAATCAAGGATCAGCCTGTGTGTACTCACTAGTTGTGGTTTCAGGGGTTTGTGTGTGTGTTGTGTGTGCTGCTGTGTGTGTGTTGTGTGTGTATACTCACCTCATTGTACTCACCTACATGTTGCTTGCAGGGTTGAGATCACTCAGCTCCTGGCCGCTCGTCATGATCCGCTACTAGGTTCTCTCTCGCAAGTAGTTTGTATGTCGTTATCATGTCTCCCTGACCTCCTGTCATCCAGTGTTGTCAGTTCGATTACCCTTAACCTTTCTTCGTGGGACATTTTCCCTGAGCTCCGTAAATAGCCTTGTTGCTAACCTTTGTTTCTTTCTCCTAATTTCTTGACGTGTTTGACCAGGTGTGGGTTCAAATGGTGTGCATACCTCAGTTGGGCCTGACGTACACGGTGTACAGTCGTCTTGAACGATTCCTTACTAAGGAATCAGAACGCTATTCTCAGGTTTTTGCCAGGCGCCCATATGCTGCAGCAGCTATCTGGTTGATGTGTGCTTTCCCGAGAGAGGCTCGGTGTTATGGTCACCTCAAGTCTTTTTCATTGAGCGAGTTTTGCAGTCTTTGTCCAGCTAGGCTATACTCTGTCTGCGGTTCTTCTTTGCCCTTCCCCAATCTTCATGACTGTGTTTGGCAGGGTTGAATTCGAGAAGCCAGTTGCTGGACCAGGTGTCCACTCTGTCCAGGTTCTTTTGTAGTCTGCCTCATCCTCATCTGATTTAATTCTTCTCATTATCTTCACATCATCTCGGACAGGGACACTTCAGAGTCTATCCTTCCATCATGTCATTCACATATATCAAATAATAACACTGGTCCTAGGACTGACCCCTGTGTGTGGTGTGTGTGTGAGGCACAGGAGGGAGGAGAGGAGAGAGATGAGAGAGAGAGAGAGAGAGAGAGAGTAGGTGTGTTAATTGTAAGTGTGTATGCGAGAGGTGTGAGAAAGATCTTGAGTAGGAGAGAGAAAGCGGAGGAATTCAAAGGGAGGATGGCCAGAGTGGGGAAAGCAGAAAACGAAAGAGGAGGAACTTTCAAAATAAAATTCCGGCGAGAGCACGAAATAACTTCGGTTCGGTGTGATTAGCCGCCGATCTTGGTACGATAAACTTCGAGGAACATCATCGCAACATCGCACCTGCAGGCGACCTCGCACAATTAAATACAGGCCACTTCTGCAGCCCTCCTTCTTCAGATAACGTGGGAAAAAGCCTCTTCCTGAGAGTTTACCTGGAGAGAGTTTCCGGGGGGGTCAAATCGCCACGCGGCCCGGTCTGTGACACAGGCCTCCTGGTGCTGGCCCAGGCTCCCCCAGTCATAAACACTAATACCCACAGTGCTGGTGCTGGCCCAGGCTTTTCCCAGTCATAGCACTAATACCCCACCAGTGCTGGTGCTGGGGCCAGGCCAAGCCGACTGACCCAGACCCAGCCAGCCCCCAGCCCCAGTGCTGACCCAACCCAGCCCCCAGCCTTATTTGCCAGCCCAGACTCTCCTAGGGACACTACCCAAACCACCACAAAAACAGTAAAAATAAAAACCATCCTAAACCGTAAATATACAACCATCATTGCACAAGACCATGGCCCACAGTACAGATGTTGGAGAGGAGTCTCCTCCTTCTTCCTCTACTGGGGAAAGTAGATGGAATCCAGGACGGGGTGGCCCTGGCTTGGATACTGAGGATTATGTGCATCCCAGAACCTGCAGAAATTGACACACACCTCCCAACAATTCTCAACCAAAGGTGAATTTGTGCAAATATTACGCTTGGGGCATCTGTAAGCATGGAAAAACGGGGGAAAAAAATGGGACATGCAACTTTGACCATCCCAAAAAATGTAGCGACCTCCTGTCTAAAGGAGTGTGTCGTTCTTCTTCCTGTACTTTCTTTCACCCAAAATGTGCCACTCCTGGGTCCTCCAGAAGCAGTGTTACAACATCGAGTGCCCTGCATACCATCTAAAAGGGACCAGGAGGCACAGACCCCACAGGACAAACAATAGTAGCTACGACTACCCAACTCCAGGTGATTTTTAAGTGGCAGGAAAACGAAAAAAGAAAATGGAAGGAAATAACAAAAATAGTCCACCACCTTGGAGCCTTGTTGGACTGGAGGCGCAGCCAGGGGCCACCCATGGCCCCCAGAATTACAACTACTGATGCAATAACAAAATCCCCCCAACAAACACAGAATACAACCTCGTTCATATTTGCTAATATACAGGGCCTTAAGCCATCCCCCAACAACAAAATACCTTTTATCAGTGGACTTCTAGAGGAGTCTAATGCAATGTTTGCAGCCTTCACAGAGACCACACAAAAGATCACTTTAACAAGTGGAAATATGGATAAGTGGTTACAACCTTTTTAGATGCGACAAAAAAAAACAGGCAACAAGGGGGGGTTGGCCTGTATGTCAAAGAGTCCCTTATCTGCACGGAGTTGCTAAACACCACAAATGAGGTATTTTGAAGTTCTATCAATAAAGATCGAGAACCAAAACCTAGTCATTGTGGTTGTATACAAGCCACCAGATGCAACCCCCACAACGTTAAGGGAAAACAGCTACTGAAAATTGATTACTGTTTGGAAAACCTTCCAGCTCCATCCTCAAACATCTTACTGCTTGGTGATTTCAACCTAAGGCATACAAAATGGAAAAAAATGTACAAATAATTTTAATAGCTAAAAACAATCCCCGGAGTAGCGCAGATGAAAGGTCACAAAACACATGAGTACTAAGTCTCTGCGAAAACACACCTAAGCCAGCAGATAGTGGAGCCAAAAAGACTAGAAAACACACTTGACCTTATCTTCACAAATAATGGGGACTGATAAAAAGATATAAGAATATCAAAAAACAACTAATTCCGATCACAACCTAATCGAAGTCCAGACGTACTGCATAAGGGGTCCTGAACAGCAGAATGCATGTCCCGTGAAGGTGTCTTCACAAAATACAACTTCAACAAAAAGAAACATCAACTGGGACCAGGTAAACCATGTCTAAACGAAACATGTTGGGAAGATGTCTTAAAATGACATGGATCCAAACCAGTGCCTTGAAAGGATCAACTTCCTGGTAGCCGAAGGCATGTTCTAGGCATATTACCCTAAAGAAAGAAGAAGAGCAGGAGTAAACTGGAGAGAAAAAGACGCTCCCTCTACAGAAGACGACAAAAAGTCACTGAGCTCCTCAGGAGTGCTTTGAATATCTGATACACGAAGGAGGCGCTGAACAGGGAAGTGGAAACATCGAACTTAAGCTAAATGACTCTTACAGGAACCAGGATAGGCAGGAGGAGCTTAAAGCTATTAGTGAAATTGAAAGAAATTAAAAATTTCTTTTCATATGCCAAAAACAAGGCAAATACCACATCTAGTATTTGGGCCCTTACTCAGACTAGCGGTTAAATAGTTAACCTGCCCGGGCCCGGGAGTACCCCTGGGGACGTCATCAAACCAAAGTGGGGACTGCTGAGCCGGCCTTAGAGCAGTAAGTTCCTGAGTGCCTCACGTGGCGCATCTAAGCAGAGGTACCTGACCACCTAAAGGGTACAGTCTACTGGCTTTTAGCTACATGAAGTACCTGAGCGCCCTCGGTACGCCCCCTAAGCAGTAGGTACCTGAACACCTAAGGATGCACGTCTACTGGCTTTAGAAACAGTATGTACCTGAGCGCCTCACTGTAGCACCTAAGCGTAGGTACCCGACCACCTAAGGGTACACGTCTACTGGCTTTAGAAACAGTAAGTTCCTGGTGCCTCACGGTGCGCATCTAAGCAGTGGTACCTGACCACCTAATCGTACATGTCTACTGGCTTTAGAAAAAAGTATGTACCTGAGCGCCTCTCGGGGACGCACCTTTAAACAGTAGGTACCTGACCACCTAAGGGTACACGTCTACTGGCTTCAGCAACATTATGTACCTGAACACCTCACGGTACGCTTGTAAACAGTAAAATACCCCGGGTGCCTCACGGTGCGCATCTAAGCAGTAGGTACCTGACCACTAATCGTTTCACGTCTTCTGGGTTTAGAAACAGTATGTACCCGAGCGCCTCATGTACGCACTAAGCAGTAGGTACCTGACCACCAAAAAGTACACGTCTACTGGCTTTAGAAACAGTATGTACCTGAGCGCCTCACGGTACGCACCCGAGTACTATGTACCCGAACACCTCAGGATACGCACCTAAGCAGTAGGTACTGACCACCTAATCGTACAAGTCTACTGGCTTCAACATTAAGTACCTGAACTCCTCAGGGTACACCCTCTACGCAGTAGGTACCTGAACACCTTAATCGCACCTATCTACTTGCGTTAAGAAGAACCGCTCACTGCAGCTCACTGAGTCTGTTGGCCTCAGTTACTTGACGGCCGCATTCAGTGAGCTTGCAGCATGGTGTTCGGCTAGCGGTGTGTCAACCGGCTTTGGAGAGGATTTACTGGACTACCGGTGATGTCTGTGGACTCACCGTCTAAAGGGTGATCAATGTGGGCCGGAGTCATCGGATGCTGTTTAGTGGGACATTACATGAAGACAAGGTTGGAGTGTTACACTGAACTGGGGCCAGGACCGTAGTGTGACAATTAGGGACGTATGTGGAGTGGAACACTGAGATATGCACAGGACCGTAGTGGAACCTGAGATGAAAAGGGTGTCGTGTGGGCACTGAAGATGGCCTGGTTGTAGTGTACACTGAATAGTGTCATGTGACTGGCTCGACCGGATAAGTGTCGTGAGAAGCAGTTGATTGTAATTTTTATTATACAAATTTATTTATAATTTATTATTTTAGCATATATATATTTTATATATAAATATATATATATATATATATATTTATATATAATTTTATTTATATATTAGTGACACAGTAGTGTCAAGAAAGTTGTCCCCTGTTTTGGGTTATGAATTATTTTATTTTTGAAAAAAGGGCTAATTAAAATTTTTTATTATAGTAACATGTTTTTTATTTCATATGTTAGTTCCAATACCTCTAGCCCAAAAGTTTAGTTGTTTTAAAAATTTTTAAAAGAGTAATTGTTTTAATGGGGGTTTTTTTATTTTACCCCGAACTTTTATTACAAAAGGAGAAAAATCTTCCCTTTTATTTTTAAAAAAATTATTTTTTGGAAATTAGATACAAAAAGGGAAAAAGAGTGAAATATTGAAACCCCAGTACGACTCGGTTTAGGTAAACCCAAACTTTTTCGGTCTGAGGATCGACGACCCAAAATGACCAAAAAACCACAACAACGACCACAACACCAACAACCACAACAACAACAAAAACAATTAAACAAACAAAAAACCCAATAAAAACGACCCAAAAACAAAAAACCGCAGCAAAACAACAACAACAACCACTGCCCGGGAAGGGAGACTGCTGCTTTAATTACAAAATTAAACTGCCCTTTTGGTGAAACCCCGGGCCCGCTTCTTTCCAGTTTCCCGTATCATGAGACTACCACCCCTTTTTACCCGTTTCCCCGAGAATACCCCACTATCCGTACCTGAGACTACCACCACAAATTCCAGTGCCCCGAGACTACCAACCCCCTACTACCAGTTCCCGAGATACCACCAAATTCCCCGTACCCCGAGAAATGTAACCCAAAACTACCCCGTTTCCTTAGATGCCACCATATAACCCGTACCCCGAGGGCTACCCCCCTATACCGTACCGGGGACTTCCACCAATTTTTTTCCAGTACCCTGGGGGCTACCCCCACTAACCAAATACCCTGAGATTTCCCCCACTACTACCCTTCCCCGAGGGTACCACCACTACTACCGTTTCTCTGAGAAATACCCCCTCTTACCAGTACCCCGAGGCCCACCACCCCTACTTCCCGAAACCCTTTAGATACCCCACTACTAAAAAGTACCCTGAGACTACCACCACTCCTTTCCAGGACCCCGAGACTACCACCACTACAACCAGTACCCTGAGACTACCATCACTACTACCAGTATCCTGAGACTACCACCACCACTACCAGTACCCAGAGACGACCACTACTACCAGTACCTGAGACTACCACTACCATTACCCCGAGACTACCACCACTCCTACCAGTACCCTGAGATTTACCACCACTACAACCCAGTACCTGAGACTACCATCACTACTACCAGTATCCTGAGACTACCCACCACTACCAGTACCCAGAGACGACCACTACTACCAGTACCTGAGACTACCACTACCATTACCCCGAGACTACCACCACCACCACTACCAGTACCCAGAGACTACCACTACCACTACTACTACTACCAGTACCTGAGACTACCACTACTACAACCAGTACCCTAAGACTACCACCACTACTACCAGTATCCTCAGACTACCACCACCACTGCTATCAGTATTTTCAGACTACCACCTCTACTACCAGTACTTTCAGACTACCACCACTACTACCAGTACCCTTAGACTACCACCACCACTACCAGTACCCAGAGACTACCACTACTACTACTACCAGTACCTGAGACTACCACAACCACTACCATTACCCGAGCCCTACCACCACACTACCAGTACCAGAGACTACCACTACTACTACTACCAGTACCTGAGACTACCACCACCACTACCATTACCCCGAGACTACCACCACCACTACCAGTACCTGAGACTACCACTACTACAACCAGTACTCTAAGACTACCACCACTACTACCAGTATCCTCAGACTACCACCACCACTACTATCAGTATTTTCAGACTACCACCTCTACTACCAGTACTTTCAGACTACCACCACTACTACCAGTACCCTGCGACTACCACCACTACCACCAGTACCCTGAGACTACCACTACTACTACCAGTATTCTCAGACTACCACCACCACTGCTACCAGTACTTTCAGACTACTACCACTATTGCCAGTACCCTGACACTACCATCGATACTACCAGTACCCTCAAACTACCAACACCACTGCCACTACCACTAACACTGCCACCACTACTACCAGTACACAAAGGCTACCACCACCACTACTACCAGTACCCTCAGACTATTACCACTACTACCAGTACCGCCAGACTACCACCACTACTACCAGTACCCTCAGACTACAACCACTATTACCAGTACCCTTAGACTACCACCACTACTACCAGTACCCTCAAACTACCACCACCACTGCCATTACCACTAACACTGCCACCACTACTACCAGTACCCAAAGGCTACCACCACTACTACCAGTACCCTCAGACTACAACCACTACTACGAGTACCCTTAGACTACCACCACTACTACCAGTATCCTCAGACTACCACCACTACGACCAGTACCCTGAGACTACCACCACTACGACCAGTACCCTGAGACTACCACCACCACTACCAGTACCCTGAGACTACCGCCACTACTACCAGTACCCTGAGATTTCCACCACTACTACCAGTACCGGGAGACTACCACCACCACCACTACTACCAGTACCCTGAGACTACCACCAGTACTACCAGTAACCTGAGACTACCACCACTACTCCCAGTACCCTGAGACTATTACCACTACTACCAGTATCATGAGACTACCACCACTACTACCAGTACACTGAGACTATCACCACTTCTACCAGTACCCTGAGACTACCACCACCACCACCCTGAGACTACCACTACTTCTACCAGTACCGTGAGACTACCACCACTACTACCAGTACCCTCAGGCTACCACTACTACTACCACCAGCACTACCACCACCACCACCACCACCATTGCGACACAATAAGGCGCCTCATTTTTTACTAAACGGAGAGCGGCCAGGGAGCGTGTGTGTGTGTGTGTGTGTGTACTCACCTATTTGTGGTTGCAGGGGTCGAGTCATAGCTCCTGGCCCCCCGGCT
>NC_069411.1:55391420-55403920 GCF_026875155.1 Cherax quadricarinatus
GTGTGGGTGTGTTTGTGGTGTGTGTGTGTGTGTGTGTGTGTGGTGGTGGGGTGTGTGTGTGTATGTGTTGTGTGTTGTGTGGTGTGTGTGTGTGTATGTGGTGTGTGTGGTGTGGTGTGTGTGTGTGTTGTGTGTGTGTGTGTGTTTTTGTGGTGTTTGTGGTGTTGTTGTGTGTGGTGTGTGTGTGTTTGTGTGTGGGGTGTGTGGGTGTGTGTGGTTGTGTGTGTGTGGTGTGTGGTGTGTGTGTGTGTGTTGTGTTTTTGGATGGTGTGTGTGTGTGTGTGTGTGTGTGTGTGTGTATGTTGTGGTGTGTGTGGTTGTGGTGTGTGTGTGTGTGTGTGTGTGTGTGTGTGTGTGTGTTGGTTTTGTGTGGTGTGTGTGTGTGTGTGTGTGTGTGTGTATGTTGTGTGTGTGTGTGTGTGTGTGTGTGTGTTTTTGTGTTTGTGTATGTGTGTATATGTGTGTGTGTGTGTGTGTGTATGTGTGGTGTATGTGGGTGTGTGTGTGTGTGTATGGTGTGTGTGTGTGTGTGGTGTGTGTGTAGTGTGTATATGGTGTTTTGTGTGTGTGTGTGTTTTGTGTGTGTTGTGGGTGTGTATTGTGTGTGTGTATGTGTGTGTGTGTGTATGTGTGTGTGTATTTTGGGTGTGTGTGTGTGTGTGTATGTGTGTGTGTGTGTGTGTGTGTGTATGTGTGTATATGGTGTGTGGTGTGTGTGTGTGTATGTGTGTGGTGTATGTGGGTGTGTGTGTGTGTGTGTGTATGTGTGTGTGTATGTGGGTGTGTGTGTGTGTACTCACCTATTTACTCACCTATTTGTGGTTGCAGGGGTCGATTCATAGCTCCTGGCCCCGCCTCTTCACTGATTGCTTTTGTGTGTGTGTATGTGGGTGTGTGTTTTGTATGTATGTGTTTTGGTGGTATGTATGTGTGTGTGTTTTGTATGTATGTGTGTGTGTGTGTGTATGTATGTTGTGTGTGTGTGTGTGTGTATGGTATGTGTGTGTGTGTGTTGTATGTGTGTGTGTGTGTATGTATGTGTGTGTGTGTGTATGTATGTGTGTGTGTGTGTGTGTGTGTATGTAGGGTGGGGTGTTGTGTATGTTATGTTGTGTGTGTGTATGTATGTGTGTGTGTGTGTGTGTATGTATATGTGTGTGTGTGTATGTATGTGTGTGTGTGTGAATGTATGTGTGTGTGTGTGTATTATGTATGTTGTGTGTGTAAACAGTTATGTTCAGACCTGTATAAATAAATAATTAATTTAATCTCAACAAATAAATGCAAAATATAAATAATTAAGAGCGAAATTCAAGTTTGATATCCGAACAAAAACAGTCAGACTCTCGTAAATGATTTATAGATTATTGTTTTGAATCCGGATTCCTGATAATTGTTGTCTAAATCAACGTACCGTAATTACGAACGTTCTCCGGAATCCGGATTCTCGTCCACTGTGAACGCCTCACTAACTTCGGATGCGTCGCTGACAATCTCATTCCATAATACTGAACAGAAGTCTCCAAACAAATTCAGATATATTGCGAGCTTGACTTAAAATCTCGATTGCCGCAACTTTCAAAAAACATCTGGTGAAGGGGGTGGTGGAGGGTCATAAAACAGGTGGTCAGGGAGAAGAATGTCAAGTGGAGGACTTTAATATAGGTGAAGTAGGTGAGAACACGCGAGCCACAGATATTACTGCCTGTAACAATCACCCACCAGACACACACACACTCAGGGGCACGCACACACGAGTACACACACACGCACACTCAGGGGCACGCACACACGAGAACACACACACACACTCAGGGGCACGCACACACGAGTACACACACACACACTTAGGGGCACGCACACACGAGTACAACCACACACACACACACTCAGAAAGCACGCCTCACCATTAAACACACACACACACACTTAGTGGGGCACAGCACACACGAGTACAACACACACACACACTCAGGGGCAGCGCACACACGCAGTACAACACACACACACTCAGGGCCACGCACACCACGAGTACACCCACACACACATCTTTCCGTGTACGTTATGGCCCATATTGGAGTATCGGCACCAGTTTTTGGAACCACACACTAGCAAGCACGTGAAGAAACTAGAGAAAGTGCAAAGGTTTGCAACAAACTATCCCCCATAGCTAAGAGTATGTCCCTTCGAGGAGAGGTAAGGGAAACCCAACCTGACGACACTGAGGATCAAGGAGAGATAGGGGGACATGAAACGACAACAAAATACTGAGAGGCAATTGACAAGGTGGGCAAAGGAAAGGAAGTTTTTCCAGAGATTGGACACAGCAACAAGGGGACACAGTTGGAAGCAAAGACACAGATGACTCACAGGGGATGATAGGAAGTATTTTCTCAGCCAGCAGAGTAGTCAGGAAGTGGAATATTAGGAAGCGATGTAGTGGAGGCAGGATCCCTACATAGCTTTCTGCAAGGTAATGAATAAAGCTCACGCTCAGGGAGAGTGACCAAGTACCCGATCAGTTGAAGAGGCGGGGGCAAGGAGCTCGACTCGAACCCCCGCAAACCTCAACTAGGTGAGTAAAAAAAAAACAACTGGTGAGTACACACTCAGGGCCACGCACACACGAGACACCACACACACACACACACTCAGGGGCACGCACAACACCAGTTACACACACACACACACACTCAGGGGCAAGCGCAACACACCAGTACACACACACACACACTCAGGGGCAACGTCACACACAGCACACACACACACACTCAGGGGCACGCACACACGAGTACACACACACACACTCAGGGGCACGCACACACGAGTACACACACACACTCAGGGGCACGCACACACTAGCAACACACATCACCACACTCAGGGGGCAACGCACACACGAGCACACACACAACACACTAGGGGCCGCACACACAGTACACACGCACACACTCCGGGCACGCACAACACGAGGTACACACACACACACTGGGGGAGGGGCAACGCACACACGAGCACACACCCAAACACACACTCAGGGGGCACGCACACACAGCATCACACACACACACACTCAGGGGCACGCACACACGAGTACACACAACACACACTCAGGGGCACGCACACACGAGTACACACACACACACTCAGGGGCACGCACACACGAGCACACACACACACACACTCAGGGGCACGCACACACGAGTACACAAACACACACACGTCATGGGCACGCACACACCAGTACACACACACACTCAGGTCATCCGCACACCCGAGCACCACAACACACACTCAGGACACGCACACCGAGTACACACACACACACAGACACTCAGGGGCCCGCACACACGAGTTACACAACTCACACACTCAGGGTCACGCACACACGACACACCAACACCCACCTCAGTGGGCACTGCACACACGATCACACACACACACACTCAGGGGCACAACGCAACGACACCGAGTACACACACACACACTCAGCGGGCACGCACACACGAGCACACACCCACACACACTCAGGGGGGCAACGCACACCACCGCACACACACACACACCACACATCCAGGGGCACGCACACACGAGTACACACACTACACACTCCAGAAGCACGCACACACGATGTACACACACACACACCCCCATTCCAAGCACGCACACATGAGTTACAGACAAACACACACTCAGAAGCACGCACACCACGAAGTACACACACACATACTCAGAAAGCACGCACAAACGAGTACACTCCACGCACACTTCAGAAGCACGCACAACACGAAGTAACACACACACACACTCAGAAGCACGCACACACGAGTACACACACACACACTCAGAAGCACGCACACACGAGTACACACACACACACTCAGAAGCACGCACACACGAGTACACACACACACACTCACAAAGAAGCACGCACTACAGCGGTACAACCACACCACACTCAGAAGCACGCAATACGAGTACATACACCACACGACCAGAAGCAACGCAACACACGATTTCACACACACACTCACTCAGGGGAACGCACATACGAGTACACACAACACACACACCAGGGGCATCAGTGTCGTGCACAACACGAGTACACACACACACACTCAGGGGCAAACGCAACACACCCCCCAACCAGTACAGCACACACCCACACAGGCAATCACACACGAGTAACACACACACACACACACACAGGGGCTCAGCACACAACGAGTACCCACACACACACTCAGGGCAACGCAACACACAGTACACACACACACACACTCAGGGCAACGCACACACGAGTACACACACACACTCAGGGACACGCACACGACGAGTACAACACACACCCTCAGGGGCATGCACAACACGAATACACACCACTACACACACCCTCAGGGGCACGCACACACCGAGTACACACACACCACAACACACACACACTCAGGGGCAACGCACACACGAGTACACACACACCCACACTCAGGGCACGACACAACACGAGTAACACACCAAACACCCTCAGGGGCACGCACACACGAGTACACACACACACACACTCAGGGGCACTCACACCACAGAACCCACACACACACCTCAGGGGGCCACGCACACAGAGTACACACACACACACACCACCAGGGGCACGCACCAAAGAGGAACTCACACACACCAGGGGGCACGCATACACGATTACACACACACACCCAGGGCAACGCCAACTCACGATACACACACACTCCATGGGCAAGCCATACACGAGGTACAACAACACACACCGCTCAGGGGCACGCACACACGAGTACACACACACACTCAGGGGCACGCATACACGAGTACACACACACACGCTCAGGGGCACGCACACACGAGTACACTCACACGCTCAGGGCACGCACACCGAGTACACTACAACACACTCAGGGGCCGCATACATGACGAGTACACACACACACGCTCAGGGGCACGCCACTACACGAGTAACAACCACCCACTCAGGGCGCCACAACACGAGTACACACACACCTCAGGGGCACAGCACACACGAGCCCACACACACACACTCATGGCACGCCACACACGAGCACACACACACACACTCAGGGGCACGCACACACGAGCACACACACACACACACACAGGGGCACGCACACACGAGCACACACACACACACTCAGGGGCACGCACACACGAGACACAACACACACACACACACACACTCAGGGGCCAACCACACACGAGCACACAACACACACTCAGGGGCACGCACACACGAGCACACACACACACTCAGGGGCACGCACACACGAGTACGCACACACGGTATGTACACCGGGAGTCTGTGTCTACCAGCGTAAATACGCTGAGATTTGCATCCCTATTTTAGACAGAATATTTTTGATGGGAGGGGAAACAGGTGACAAGCAGCCTTAATGATCCTCGTGTAGTCGACAGGCTTTAAACCCCAAGATCCAATAACCACACGAAACGAACACGAAACATACACATGCACGCACCAGCAGTACACCCACGCACGAACTCAGCACGCACTCACGCACGCACTCACGCAACGCACTCACGCGCGCACTCACGCCTACGGGAAGGGATGACCGGACTGTACATTCTCGCGCTGGACGAAGCATTTCCTGCTATAACTTACAAGAGGCCCAGTTGAAAACTGGAAGAACAGGCAGAGGCAGCAGGTGTAGACATGTATGGTGGTAGAAGCAGGGTAGCAGGAGACCGTATGGTGGGAGGATGCAGGGGTACAGGTAGACAGTATGGTGGTAAGAAGCAGGGAGCAGGGTAGACAGGATGGTGGTAGAAGCAGGGGTAGCATGTAGACAGAGGTGTAAGAAGCAGGGTAGCAGGGTAGACAGATATGGTGGTAGGAAGCAGGGGTACAGGGTAGACAGTATGGTTGTAAAAGCAGGGGTAGCAGGTACACAGTATGTGTAAGGAAGCAAGGGTGTACAGGGAACAGTATGGGAGGTAAAGCAGGGTAGCAGGGTATCCTTAAGGAGGTAGGAATCAGGGTAGCAAGGGTAGACAGTAAATGGTGGTAAAGAAGCAGGGGAACAGGGTGACAGGTATGGTGGTAGGAAGCAGGTGTAGCAGGGAAGGCATATGTAGTAAGAAGCAGGGTATCAGGGTTATACAGTATGGTGGTAGGAAGCTGCGGTAGCAGGGTAAACAGTATATGGTAGAAGCAGGGTAGCAGGGTAGACCGATGGTGGCAAGAAGCAGGGGTAGCATGGTAGAGAGTATGGGGGTAAGAAGTTCAGGGGTAGCAGGGTAGACAGTAAGGTGGTAAGACAGCAGGGTAGCAGGGTAGACAGTAAGGGGCAAGAAAGCAGGGGTACAGGGTAGAGAGTAATGTGGGTAAGAAGCAGGGGTAGCAGGTAGAGAGTATGGGGGGGGGTAAGAAGCAGGGGTAGCAGGGTAACAGTATTGTGGCCAAGAAGCAGGTAGCAGGGTAGAGAGTCAAGTGGTAGGAAGCAGGGGTGAGCAGGGTAGACCGTATGGGGGTAAAAGCAGTGTATGCAGGGATAGACAGTATAGTTCAAGAAGCAGTAGGTAGCAGGGTAACAGTATGGTGGTAAGAAAACAGGGCAGCAGGGTAACAGTATGGTGGTAAGAATCTGGGGAAGCAGTAGTAGACAGTATGGTGGCAAGAGCAGGGGAACAGGGTATAGAGCATGGGGTATAAGCAGGGTACAGGTAAGATAAGGGAGTAAGAAGCAGGGGTAGCAGGGTAGACAGATGGTTGGCAAGAAGCAGGGGTAGCAGGGTAGAGAGTATAGTGGTAGGAAGCAGGGTAGCCAGGTATACCGTAATGGGGTAAGAAGCAGGGGTAGCAGGGTAGACAGATAGTGGCAAGAAGCAGAGGTACTAGGTAGACAGAATAGAGGTTAAAAACAGGTCAGCAGTGTATACAGAAAAGGTGGTAAGGGAAGCTGGGGTAGCAGGAAGACAGTAGGGCGGTAAGAAACAGGGGCAGCAGAGTAGAGCACGAAAATGTGGTAAGAACAGGGTTAAGCAGGGTAGACAGTATGGAGGAAAGAAGCAGAGGTAGCAGGGTTAGACAGTATGGTGGTAAGGAAGCAGGGGAACAGGGTAAGACAGTATGGGTGGGAAAGAAGGCAGAGGTAAACAGGTAAGACCAGTATGGTAAGTAGCAAGCCGGGTAGCAGGGTAGACAGTAATGGTGTAAGGCAAGCAGGGGTAGCAGGGTAGACAGTATGGTGTAGCAAGTAGGGGTAGCAGGGTAGACAGTAAGGTGGTAGCAAGCGGGGTAGCATAGAAGACCCATTAAGGTGGTGCAAAGGCATGGGTAGCAGGGTAGAACAGGAAGGTAGTACAAGGAGGGTACAGTGTAGACATATGCTGGACAGCAAGCAGGGGTAGCGTTGTAGACAGCCTGGTGGTAGCAAGTCAGGGTAGCCCGGAAGACAGTATGGTGGTAGCAAGCAGGGTAGCAGGAAGACAAGTATGGAGGTAGCAAGCCAGGGGTATCAAGTAAGACAGTAAGTGGTCGCAAAGCCCGGGGTAGCATGGTAGAACAGTATGGTGGAAGCAAAGGCAGGTACTAGGGTATGAACAGTATGGTGGTAGCAAGCATGGGAAGCAGGAAGACAGTAATGGTGGTAGGCAGCAGGGTAGTACCCAGGGTAGACGATATGGAGGTAGCACGCAGGGGTAGCAGGGTACACAATATGGTTGGCAGCAAGCAGGGGTAAAGCAGGGTAGACAGTAAGGTGGTAGCAAGCAGGGTAGCAGGGTAGACAGTATGGTGGTAGCAAGCAGGGGTAGCAGGGTAGACAGTATGGTGGTAGCAAGCAGGGGTAGCAGGTAGACAGTATGGTGGCAGCAAGCAGGGGAAGCAGGGTAGACAGTAGGTGGTAGCAAGCAGGGTAGCAGTGTAGACAGTATGGGGTAGCAAGCAGGGGGAAGCAGGTAGACATGTATGGTGGTAGCAAGCAGGGGTAGCAGGGTAGACAGCATGGTGGTAGCAAGCAGGGATAGCAGGGTAGACAGTATGGTGGTAGCAAGCAGGGGTATAGCAGGTAGAAGTAAGGTGGGTAGCAAGCAGGGGTAGCAGGGCAGACCGTAGGTGGTAGCAAGCAGGGGTAGCAGAGTAACAGTATCGTTGTAGCAAGCAGGGGTAGCAGGGTAGACAGTATGGTGGCAGCAAACAGGGAAGCAGGGTAGACAGTATGGTGTAGCAAGCAGGGTAGCAGGGTAGTCAGTAAGGTGGAAGCAAGCCGGGTAGAGGGTAGAACAGTCTGGTGGCAGCAACAGGGGAACAGGTAGAAGCATAGTGGTACAAGCAGGGTGTCAGCAGGGTAAGACAGCATAAGTGGTTGCAAGCAGGGGTAACAGGGAAGACAATTAGTGGGGAGCAAGCAGGGAGCAGGGTAACAGTATGGTGGGGAGCAAGCAGTGTAGCAGTTCAACAAGTATGGTGGGTAGCAAGCAGGGTAGCCGTGTAGACAGTTATGGTGGTAGCAAGCCGGGTAGCAGGTAGATCAGTATAGTGGACCATGCAGGGTAAAGCATGGTAGACAGTATAGAGGTAGCAAGCAGGGGTACGCAGGTAGCAGTATCGTGTAGCAAGCAGGGGTAACAGGGAAGACCTATGGTAGTAGCAAGCAGGGTACAGGCAGACAGTATGTGGCAGCAAGCATGGGTAGCAGGTAAGACAGTAAATTGGGGTAGCGAGCAGGGGCAGCAGGTAGACAGAAACTAGGTGGTAGCAGCAGGGAAGCAGGTAGACAGAAAGGTGGTAGCACGCAGAGTAGCAGGTAGACCGAAGTGGAAGCAACAGGTAGCAAGAGTAGACATATGGGTGGTAAGTAAGCAGGGGTAGCAGGTAGACCAGTATAGTGGTAGCAAGCAGGGAAGCAGGGTAGAGCAGAATGGTGGTAGGAAGGCAGGGGTAAGCAGGTAAGGCAGTAAAGAGTAGGAAAGCAAGCATGGGGTAGCATGGGTAGACGTATGTGTAGCCAAGCAGGGGTAGCAGGGTAGACAGTATAGTGGCAGCAAGCAGGTGTAGCATGTAACAGTGTGGGTGGTAGCAAGCAGGGTAGCAGGGAAGACAGAATGGTGGTACAAGCAGGGGTAGCAGGTAAGACAGTAAGGTGGAAGCAGCAGGTGTATATCAGTGAAGACAGTGTGGAGGTAAAAGCAGGGGTAGCAGGGTAGCCAGTAGTTGGGTGGAATCAAGCCGGGGTAGCAGGGTAAGACAGTATGGTGGTAGCAAGCAGGGGTAGGATGGAAGACAGTAATGGTGGTAGCAAGCAGGGGTACAGTGTAGACATATGGTGGTAGGAAGCCAGGGGTAGCATGTAGACAGTATGGTGGTAGGAACAGGGGTAACAGGGTAGACAGTAAGGTGGTAGCAAGCAGGGGTAGCAGGGTAGACAGTATGGTGGTAGCAAGCAGGGGTAGCAGGGTAGACAGTATGGTGGTAGCAAGCAGGGGTAGCAGAGGTAGAACCGTATGGTGGTACAAAGCAGGGGTTAGCAGGTAGACAGTATGGTGGTAGCAATCAGGGGTAGCAGGGTAATACAGTATGGTGGTAGCAAGCAGGTATCAAGGTAGACAGTATTGGCGGTAGCCAGCAGGGGTAGCAGGGTAGACAGTATGGATGTAGCAAGAGGGGTAGCAGGGTCGACAGTAATGGTGTTAGCAAGCGGGGTAGCAGGGTAGACAGTATGGTGGAAGCACAGCAGGGGGTAGCAGGTTGACAGTATGAGGTGTGTAGCAAGCAGGGGTAGCATGGTAGAACATTAGGTGGTGGGCACAGCAGAGGTAAGCATGGTGACATATGGTGGTAGCAAGCAGGGTACAGGGTAGACAGATGGTGGTAGCAGCAGGGTAGCCAGGGTAGACAGTATTGTTGTTAGCAATCAGGGTAGCAGGAGAAACCGAAATTGTGGGTAGCAAGCAGATGTAGCAGTAGACTGGTATGGTTGGTAAGCAAGCAGCGGTAAGCAGTAGACAGTATGGGGGTAGCAAGCAAGTGTACCAGGGGAAACTGTAAGGTGGTAGCAAGCAGGGTAACCAAGGGTAGACAGTATGGTGGGTAGCTAGCATTGGAAGCAGGGTAGACAGTATGTGTTAGCAAGCAGGGATAGCAGGGTAGACAGTATGGTGGGTTATGCAAGCAGGGGTACCCAGGGTAAAAATTATGGTGTAGCAAGCAGGGTAAGCAGGATTATAAGACATTATGGTGGTAGGCAAGCCGGGTAGCAGGGTAAGACAGTATGGTGGTAGCAAAGCAGTGGTAGCAGGTAGAACTGTAAGTGGTAGCAAGCAGGGGAAGCAGGGTAACAGTAATGGTGGTAGCAAGCAAGGGGTAGCAAGGGATAGACAGTCATGGTGGTATCAAGCAGGGAAGCAGGGTAGACTGTATTGTGGTATCAAGCAGGGGTAGGCCCAGGAAGACAGAATGGGGGTCGCAAGCAGTGGATCCGCAGGGTAGACAGTATGGTGTAGCAAGCAGGAGGGTCGCAGAAGACAGTAATGGTGTGTCGCCAGCAGGGGTTAGCAGGGTAGACAGTATGGTGGTAACAAGCAGGGGTAGCAGGGAAGTACAGTATGGTGTGCAGCAAGCTGGTGGTAGCAAGGTAGACAGTATTTAGGTAGCAAGCAGGAGACGTCCGGGTAGACCCGATGGGTGGTAGCTATCCTTCGTAGCAGGGTAGACAGTATGGTGGTTAGCATAGCCTGTAGCAGGGTTACAGACAGTATGGTGTAGCAACAGTGGTTAAGCAGGGTAAGACAGAATGGTGGAAGGCCCAAGCCGGGGTAGCAGGGTAAGACATATGGTGGTAGCTAGCAGTAGTAGCAGGGTAGACAGTATGGTGGTTAGCAAGCAGGGTAGCAAGGTAGACATTAAGGTGGTAGCAAGTAATGGCGTAGCAGGGTAACCAGTAAGGTGTATCAAGCAGGGGTAGCAAGGGTAGACCGAAAAGGTGGTAGCAAAGCAGGGGTAGCCAGGTAGACAGTATGTGGTGTAGCAAGTAGAGGTAGCAGGGAAGACAGTATGGAGAGTAGCAAGCAGTGTGCAAGGTAGACAGTATGGTGGAAAGCATCGTATGGAAGCAGGGTCGACTATGGGTAGGTAGAAAGTCAGGGTAGCAAGGTAACAGTAAATGGAGGTATCAAGAATGGTAGCCAGGGTAGACAGTATGGTGGTATCACGCAGGGTCGCAAGTTAGACCATATTGTGAATCAAGTAGTGTCGCAGGGTAGACAGTAAATGGTGGTAGCAACAGGGGTAGCAAGGTAAGACAGTATGGTGGTACAAGATGGTAAGCAGGGTAGACATAATGGTGGTATCAAGCAGGGGATAGTCAAGTAAGACAGTATGGGGTAGCAAGAGTGGTAGCAGGGTAAACAGTAATTGGTGGTCCAAGCAGGGTAGCAAGGTAACAGTAATGGTGGTAGCAAGTAGTGGTGCAGGGTAGACAGTATGGTGGTAGCAGCAGGGGATAGCCAGGTAGACAGTATGGAGTAAGCAAGTAGATGGTAGGCAGGGTAGACAGAATGGTGGGTAGCAGCAGGGTAGTCAAGGTAGACAGTATGTGGTACAGTAGTGGTAGCAGGGTCGACAGAATGGTGGGTAGCAAGCGGGGGTAGCAAGGTAGACAGTATGGTGGTAGCAAGTAGTGGTAGCAGGGTAGACAGTATGGTGGTAGCAAGCAGGGGTAGCAAGGTAGACAGTATGGTGGTAGCAAGTAGTGGTAGCAGGGTAGACAGTATGGTGGTAGCAAGCAGGGGTAGCAAGGTAGACAGTATGGTGGTAGCAAGTAGGGTAGCAGGGTAGACAGTATGGGGTAAGCAAGCACAGGGAGTCTACGTATAAAGACTCGCGTGAGTCTGAAAAAACCCGATAGAGCTTGCAGGCATATGAACAAGCCAGTGAACATTAACACTGGTAAAGACATGTCAGTCCAGTCAGAAGGAGTTCGCAGCACCCACCATGGAACCCACACTTTGTAACTTAGAGAAAGCAAAAACACTCATCAACTTGACTAGTCCCAACGATAATGAACTAAAAAGAGATTAAATAAACTGAACTTGATGAGTATTAAAAGACAGATGAGCTAGGAAGACATGATATGTGTACGCACAAATACAAGGGAAATATAGTATGGAGAGGGATAGTGCTGGAGAGGCGGGAAACGAGTACATAAGGGGAAGTTACGCCTTGGGATGAATCATATGAAGTACTTCATAGCCAAGGATGGTAGGAATGGATTGATCTGAAGTACGTTAGTGTAGAACAGGCTCATTACATAGTTTCAGAAATATGTATGACAGGGGACCCATGAGGGTATGAAGTGGAGGGAGGTCAGGCAAGCGTTGAGAGGACGGGGCCAGGAGCCTGAGACTGCTACCCTTTCAGCTGCAAATGAGTGAGAACTCACACTCACACACACGCACAACACACACAACACACACACACACACACACACACACACACACACACA
>NC_069411.1:55408920-55411420 GCF_026875155.1 Cherax quadricarinatus
TGTTTTAAGCTTCGAATACCAGTAGGAGTACAGTGGAGGGAGTAGCAGAAGGCAGGACCGAATGAAGCCAAAATACAAGAAAGGGGACTAACAGGAAATGAGGAATATCACCTGAAACGGGGTTCAGTGGGGACAGAGAACTGTGCAGAGGGAAGCCTCAGTGTAATGATGATGACTGGTATATGTAGCAACAAAATGCAAGGAGGGATGAGGAGAGGTTTGTACCAAGGGGATAACAGGAGTAATGAAAAAGCCAGGATGTGCCACATGGTTTACCCAAAGGTGCAGGGAGGCCAAAAACCAGAAGTGTGCGAGGGATATGGAAGAAATTTAGAAGGGCAAAGGACCAGGAGAAAAGGAGACAGTCGTAGAGCCAGAAACGAATATGCACAGTTAAGAAGGGAGGCCAAAGACAATATGAAATTGACATAGCGCGAAATCCAAATCTGACCCGAAACTGTTGTACAGGCCAAATCAGGAGGAAAACAACAGTAAAAGGACCAGGTAATCAGGCAAAGGGAAGGAAGGAGGAGGGACAACAGGAAATGCCCCGTGAAGTAGGGAAAGAACTCAACAAGAATTCAAAAAAGTGTTCCCAAGAGGGGGACAGAAGGGACCCCCAGAAAGACGGAGAGGGGGGCACACCACCAATGCTGGACACAGTGCCAAAACCGAGGAAGAAGTGAAGAGGCTTCTGAGTGACTAGATACCTCAAAGGCAATGGGCCAGATAACATCTCCCCATGGGTATGAGAGAGGGAGAGGCGTATGTGTACCCCTAACAACAATATTCAATACATCTATCGAAACGGGGGTTTGCCTGGGGCATGGAAGAAAGCAAATGTGTCCCAATCTTTAAAAAGGAGCAGACATGAAGGTTAACTACAGCAGTGTCACTGACATGTTAGTATGAAAAATCATGGAGAAGATTTTCAGGAGAAGAGTGGGGGAAAACCCTAAAAAGGGAATGACCACAACAGCAGCCAGCAGGGTTTTCGGGAGGGGAAAAATCCGTTCCAAACCACTGGAGTTTAACATGGTGACAGCAGAAGACAAGAGAGAGAGGGGGGGTGGATTGCATTTTCTTGGACTGAAAAAAGGCTTTTTGACACATTCCCCAAAGAGATTGGTGAAAAAAATGGGGCCCAAGCAGGGAAAACGGGAATGCACTACAAGGGATCAGGGAATACTTGTCAGGAAGACAGCAGCGATCATGGTACTGGCAGGTTCAAGTGGGGCACCGTGCCAGGGGGGTCCCCCAGGGTCAGTCCTAGGACCATGCTGTTTCGGTTTTTGTGAACGACAGAGGGAAGGAATAGATTTTTGAGGTGTCCCTGTTTGCAGATGACGTGAAGTTGATAGAAGAATACACCGTCAAAGCCCAGGCAGAAACAAAAAGGGTTTGGGACAGGCTGCAGACCTGGCCCACTTTGGGCCCTGGAGTTCAATCCCCCCAAGTGCAAAGTCATGAAGATTGGGAAGGGGCAAAGAAGGCCGAGACGGAGTCAGCTAGGGGGTCAGAGACTACAAACCTATCAAGGAAAAAGATCGGGGGGTGAGTATAACACCAGGCCATTCCTGAAGCGCACATCAACCAAATAACTGCTAGCATTGGGCCCCCTAGCAAACCCAAAAAGCATTCCGCCCTTTTTAATAAGGAATCGTTGGCCCTGTACACCGTTTACGTTTGGGCCCATATGGATATGGGCCCCGTTTGGAACCCACCCCTGCCAACAGTAAAGAAACTAGAGAAAGTGCAAAGGTTTGCAACAAGATAGCCCCGAGTAAGAGGTATGCCCACGAGGAGGGTTAAGGGAAAAAACCCGACGAACGGGGAGGACGGGAGAGATAGGGGGGACATGATAACGACATACAAAATACTGAGGGGAATTGACAAGGTGGACAAAGACAGGATGTTCCAGAGTTTGGACACAGCAACAAGGGGGCACGTTGGAAGCTAAGACACAGATGAATCACGGGATGTTAGGAAAATATTTTTTCAGCACGGAGTCGTAAGTGGATATTTGGGAAGCATGGTGGAGGGAGGGTCCCCTACTAGCTTTAAGCAATAGATAAAGCTCCCCTCGGGGAGAGTGACCTATAGCGATCAGTGAAAAGGCGGGGCCAGAGCTCGGATGACCCCCCCAAACCCCAACTGGTGAGACAAATAGGTGAGTACACACATGTAGTATATCAACAGGGCCCAGTTCTAATTTGACATGTGCCTAGGACAAAATGGTAACACAACACACACAACACACACACACCCCACACACACCACACCCCACAACCACACACACCCCCACACACAAACACCAAAAGGTTAGGGAGAGTGACCTAGTACGCCATGAAGAGGCAGGGGCCCGGGGTAGGACTCGACTCGCAACCTCATCTAGGTGAGTACAAAGACAGAACACACACACACACATAAAACAGGCCTGTGTCTAATCGAATGTCCCGGGCAAAATGGGAACTAACACACACGGACCGACTCGACCCCC
>NC_069411.1:55417235-55451324 GCF_026875155.1 Cherax quadricarinatus
ACCCAGAAAATTCAGGAGAAAAAACTTAAAGAGGCATAATTTCATAATTTTCCACAATTTCATATTTTTAGTGTTTTTTCCCCATCGGAAAGATTCCTATTTTATAGAAAAAAATTTTTTTTTTTAACCCTTTGACTGTCGCGGCCTTACATATACGTCTTACGAGGTACCGTGTTTGACGTATATATTCTCATAAATTCTAGCGGCTTCAAATCAAGCAGGAGAAAGCTGGTAGGCCCACATGTGAGAGAATGGGTCTGTGTGGTCAGTGTGCACCATTAAAAAAAATCCTGGAGCACACAATGCATAATGAGAGAAAAAAAACTCCGACCGTTTTTTTAATTAAAATGCCGACTTTGTGGTCTATTTTCGTATAGTATTTATGGTTGTATTCTCGTTTTCTTGGTCTCATTTGATAGAAAACATATATAGAAATAGAGGTGATTTTGATTGATTTTACTATAAAAAGAACCTAGAAATGGAGCTCAAATTAGGGAAAATGTTTGATTTTTGCCAATGTTCAAAAGTAAACAAATGATGCCATTGTCCAATAAATGTCCAACTAGCCATTCTAATATGCAGTCATGAATGGGTTGATGTTATTTATACAATTATTACAGTATTGCAGTAGTCTGCATAATAGTAAGTCTCCTATTTTTTGTTTGAATAAAAATTCAAAATAGAAAGCAAGAGTAATATCAGAGGGGCCTGGAGACATGACTGATGAGCAAAGAAAATGTTATTTTAGAGCCAGGAATGTCTGCATTGTTCATTCTGGACCTTATTTTGAAATTGTCATATTTTTTAGTTTTCGTGAAATTGGCCAAATTGCAAATTTCTGACCACATTATTAGGTAGTTGAAATCAGTAAATGGGCAGTTTCTTGTACTCAATCGATAGAAAAAATGGAGTTCTAAAGAAATAGCTATGAGTTTGGCTGACTGGAACAATGGAATTAGCCTTAAATAGGGCTCAAAGTGGGCGAAATCGCCAATTTGTAAACAGCGCTGAGGTCGCTAACTTCGCTAGAGTATAATTCCATCAATTTTCTATCAAATTTCGTTTTTTGGTGTCATTACAATTGGGAAAAGATTCTCTATCATTTCAGAAGAAAAAATAATTTTTTTTTTTTTTTTAAATTTTGCGACACCAGGAGACACCTCAGGATTGGGGGTTGCGACAGTCAAAGGGTTAAATTCTTCAACACCAAGAGCAAGTTTGTGAACAGGGGTCTCAACAGTGAAAGGGTCAAGTAACTGGGTAATCATAACAGATCCATCAATTAATACAATTTAATAGGTAATTGGTCCCAATAATTCAACTAAACAAGAGGCACTTCACTTCCAGCACTAACACTTACACTTCCACACTTCAGTCATAATTCTCACACTTAACACATTGTCATAATTCATCAATGCAAATATACATGTAACACAAAGTTGAACTAAAAAACTAGAAGACTTAAAAAACTGTACATATCTAATACACAATGAACAAATTTTTGTTGTTCTTAAAAAGGTAAATTAAGAGTTTGATCCTTGGTCTTCATTCATGGTAGGTTGTCTAACAGTCAAACTCTTGCTTCTATTGTAACCTTTACACCAGCAGCTAGAAGTTACAGCTGACAAGACAGCTTAAACTGCCTGAATGATCAGTTTTCTCTTGGAATCATGTGTGAAGCTGTTAGCCTTGAGATGTCACTCTCAAAGAACGGCTGGCAGGTTCATAATGTTGATCTGTCGTGCCTGTTAACAAAAAAACAACACTCTTTAAGCTAGAATCTATGTTAATTTCTGAGTTTTGCCTAACAGGAATGTTAATTTCTAAATCAAGCAAAACATAAGTTAATTTCAAATTCCCCTGAAATTAACATCAGTACAGGGGGGCCCCCAACCTCACAGCACTTTGTTTTACAGCATTTTGCTATTACAGCAGTTATAAATTTAAACACTAAATTCTTCATTTTTTTGACTTTTTCAATATTTTCACCACTCACTTAAACAAAAGGGCAAAATTTTTTGAAGTAAGGGGGGTTACTTCCCCCCATTTTTATCTTTCCCGTAAAAATGGAGTTTTCAAGTTATGAAAAAAAAAACCCCGCTACAGGGGCCCCCCCACAAACTTTGCTAATAGGGGTCTGTTTTTTTTCTCTAAAGCACATCTCTCCATTTTGTCGGGAAATTTTTCCAAAATTTCAAGTGTATTAAAGTTTTTCATTTTTATATGTACTCAGAAAATTTTATTATGTGTCCCTATACCAAAAATATTTACATACTGTGGCTGGCATGCAGGTAACTTTAAAAACCCAAAAGTCTCTCTACTTTTAAAGACTTCAAAATTAAAAAAATAACACGGGGTGAATTAAAAAAAAAAAACATAAAAAAAGGGGGGGAAAACATTTCAGCAGATCTACTGGTCCGCGGGGCGGGTCCAATTCCCCCCCGGGCAACCCAAGGCCTTGCCCTAGTCAGGTTAGTCGCTTTCAGTTAAGGGAGGAGCATGGCTCCAACCTAGTAGCAAAGCTAGTTCGGGTCCAGCTAAACACCCACTCATGTTTTTTTCCAAACCTATTTTTAAAATACAAAATGTCTTGTTTCTATGACGGTACCGGGAGTTTTTTCCCACTCATTCACAACTCCATTCCCAAAAACCCCGTCCCTTTCCTAAAAATCCTTTCGGGAATTTTTTTTTTCCCCAAATTAAAACCACTGCTGCAAGTCCTGTCTATGTTTGATTTTTTTAGCACGCTATTTACATTTTTTATTATTTTATTATTATTAACAAAATGGCCGTTTCCCCCACTAAGGAAAAGGGGGGCCCGAAAAAAAAAAAACTTTCACCATAAATTCATAAATTTCACTGTTTGCCAGAAGGGTGTTTTTACACTACGTTTTTAAATGAAACCCTTTAAAACCCCCCCTTTCCAAGTGCGGGCACTGTTTTCCCTTTCTCCAGGACTCAAGCCCGGGCCCCTCCCCGGTTTTTCCCTAAACCCCCTTTCAAATTGCTATTTTGGGAAAAAATCCAACAGAAACCCTTCAAGCATTAAAAACCCATTTGTCCCCTTTTCACTCCAAAAAAAAACACGCTCACGCATGCCGGGCGGGAAAAGTCCAACCCCCTGGGCACAAAAAAACCCCCTTTTAACCCCCTCCCTAAAACCCTTTTCCTGGGCCCAAACCCCTTTTAACCCCCCCTTTCCCCCCCCCACTACAGACGGATACACTCTTGAATTTCATTCTTTTTTCACCCCTTTCCCCTCCTACAGCCCCGAACCACCTCAAAAACCCTTCCTCAGCCCTCTGGACAAAAAAATTTTGGTAATCCCCCCCCTCCCAACTTCCAAATACAATTTCCCCTGATTTTTATTTACACCACGAAATTTCCCTCAGGGCATGAATCTCCCCCTGCCCCCCAGCCTTTCCCGCTGCAAAATTTCTCACCCATGCTTTTACACCCCCAAAATTTAAAAGCTTGGTTTAAAAAAATCCCCTCATTAAAATTCTCCTCTTTGCCTCCAAGGACAAAGGGTTTTGGGCCCCCACAGCCCTAAGTGCACTGCTCACCCTTTTCCCCCCATCAATTCTATGGGGGGGTTCAAACCTTTTTTCTTTGACCCATCCCTTTACCGTCCATTTCCCCAAAAAAACTGAATTCCCTTCAAACCCCCTCCATACTCTTCCCTCCCAAAATGTATCCCAAACCTTTTTAAAAAAACCCAATCTTTTTATCATCTTAATTTTTTCTTTTCCTGTATTCCTTTTAATTTTTTTTTCTTTGGGTACCCCTTTCCAAATTCCCTCCACCAACCCCCTGCAATTCCTTCAGAATCTCCCAGATCACAGTGTCATCAGCAAAAAGCAGCTGTTTTCAACTCCCCTTTTTTGTGTGATTCTTTTTTTTTTTTAAATCCCCCCCCCTCGGTCAAGACCCTCGCAAATTTTTTTTTTCTTAAAACCCCCTTATAAATTTTATTAAAACCAAACCCCGGTGACTTTACCTTTTTGTCCCAAGGCCCACTTTTACTGGGGAAATAATTTCCCTCTTTCCTTTCAAAATTAACTTTGGCCCTCCCCACCCGTAAAAACTCTTCCCCTGCTTTTTAGAACCTTTCCTCCACACCGTTCACCCCACAAAATTCCCGCCACTTGCCCCCCCTTTCCACCCCCCCGTCATACGCCCTTTTTCCAAAAAACCTTAATGCCCCAAAAACCTCCTTTTTTGCCTTATCTAAAATTTTTTCACTTTTTATGGTTTTACTGTTAAAAAACCCGGTCCCACACACCCCCTACCTTTCCTAAAAACCCCCTTGTACTTTTGCTATCTTATTCTTCGTCTTCTCTTAATTCTTTTAATAATAACTCAACCCCTTTCAAATTTTCCAGGTATAACCAAAAACTTATCCCCTAAATTTTTTAATCTCTTTTGGCCCCAAAGCCCTTTTTACAAAAAAATGCATGCTCTTGCCAATCCCTTTGGTTCCTTACCCTCTTCCAAAACCCTTTTTTAAAAAAATTTTTTCCAAACCCAACCCCTTTCCCCCAAAAAAAAATTCCCCACCTGCTTTTTTTAAAATTTCATCTTTTTCCCTCAATCCCGGGGTTTCCTTACCCCCTTTTCCCTTTTTCCCTGCCTCACGAAATTCCCCCCACTCCAAATGGCTCTTCCTCATCCTAAAAATGGTTTTTTCCCCTTGGGCCCCAACACGAAATCACGTTCCCTATCTTTATCAAAATTTAAAATTCCCCAAAATATTCCCCCCATCCCCAAAACCTCTAACTCTCCATTTAAAAACCTCCCTCTCCTTTTTTTAAATGACAAATCCATTTGTTCTCTAGGCTTCCTTAACTTGTTAATCTCACTCAAAACTTTTTCTTATTTTCAACAAAATTGTTGATAACACTCTCACCCACTCTCTCATTTGCTCTCTTTTTACATTGCTTCACCACTCTCTTAACCTCTCTCTCTTTTTCTCTATATACTCTTCCCTCCTTGCATCACTTTACTTTGTAAAAACTTCTCATATGCTAACTTTTTCTCCCTTACTACTCTCTTTACATCATCATTCCACCAATCGCTCCTCTTCCCTTCCGCACCCACTTTCCTGTAACCACAAACTTCTGCTGAACACTAACACTACATTTTTAAACCTACCCCATACCTCTTCAACCCCATTGCCTATGCTCTCATTAGCCCATCTATCCTCCAATAGCTGTTTATATCTTACCCTAACTGCCTCCTCTTTTAGTTTATAAACCTTCACCTCTCTCTTCCCTGATGCTTCTATTCTCCTTGTATCCCATCTACCTTTTACTCTCAGTGTAGCTACAACTAAAAAGTGATCTGATATATCTATGGCCCCTCTATAAACATGTACATCCTGAAGTCTACTCAACAGTCTTTTATCTACCAATACATAATCCAACAAACTACTGTCATTTTGCCCTACATCATATCTTGTATACTTATTTATCCTCTTTTTCTTAAAATATGTATTACCTATAACTAAACCCCTTTCTATACAAAGTTCAATCAAAGGGCTCCCATTATCATTTACACCTGGCACCCCAAACTTACTTACCACACCCTCTCTAAAAGTTTCTCCTACTTTAGCATTCAGGTCCCCTACCACAATTACTCTCTCACATGGTTCAAAGGTTCCTATACATTCACTTAACATCTCCCAAAATCTCTCTCTCTCCTCTACATTCCTCTCTTCTCCAGGTGCTTACACGCTTATTATGACCCACTTTTCGCATCCAACCTTTACTTTAATCCACATAATTCTTGAATTTACACATTCATATTCTCTTTTCTCCTTCTATAACTGATCCTTCAACATTACTGCTACCCCTTCCTTAGCCTTAACTCTCTCAGATACTCCAGATTTAATCTCATTTATTTCCCCCCACCGAAACTCCCATACCCCCTTCTGCTTTGTTTCGCTTAGGGCCAGGATATCCAACTTCTTTTCATTCATAACATCAGCAATCATCTGTTTCTTGTCATCCGCACTACATCCACGCAAATTCAAGCATCCCAGTTTTATAAAGTTTTTCTTCTTCTCTTTTTTAGTAAATGTCTACAGGAGAAGGGGTTACTAGCCCATCGCTCCCAGCATTTTAGTCGCCTCATACGACACGCATGGCTTACGAACGAAAGATTCTTTTCCACTTCTCCATGGGCAATAGAAGAAATAAAGAAGAACAAGAGCTATTTAGAAAAAAGAGAAAAACCTAGATGTATGTATGTATATATATATATATATATATATATATATATATATATATATATATATATATATATATTATATATACATATATATATATACATATATATATACAGTGGACCCCCGCATAACGATGGCATCGCATAGCGATTTTTCCGCATAACGATTACTTTTATCGCAAAATTTTTGCCGCGCATACCGATTAAAAACCCGCATACCGATTTTCGTCCGAGACGCGTCCAATGTGCCCTCAGCCAGCCTCACATGTGCCGCTCCGTCCCATTGTTTACCAGCCAGCCTCCGCGGTAACATCCAAGCATACACTCGGAATATTTCGTATTATTACAGTATTTTCGGTGCTGTTTCTGGAAAATAAGTGACCATGGGCCCCAAGAAAGCTTCTAGTGCCAACCCTGTGGTAAAAAAGGTGAGAATTAGTATGGAAATTAAGAAAGATTTTGAAGGTTTGGGGCTAACCCTGAGAAGCCTATGCCGGTGTGGAATCCATTGTGCCTACTTCAAAGATTAAGGAAATGTGTGCACAGTGGGTTGAACTGCAACCTTTATAGATTGAAAATCACCCTGACACAGCTGTTGCAAGCCGTGCTTGTGACTATTTCAATGACAATGTTATGGCCCATTTTAGGAAAGTCTTGAAGGATCGGGAGGTACAGAGCTCTATGGACAGATTTGTTGTGCGACAGAGGTCCAGTGACTCTCAAGCTTGGTCCTATGGCATTAAAGAAGAAGGAAGTAACCCCAGAAAAGGACTTGCTACTCAAGTCCTAATGGAAAGGGGGATTCCCCTTCTACACAGTAAGAAGATAATGCACTCCCCTCCTCCCATCATCTCATCAAATCATCTCCAAAGATCTTCAATAAAAGTAGTGTCATGTAATTGTGCATGCCTTTTTTCAGTTTGTGTGTATTAAAATTAACATTTCATGTGGTAAAAAAAAATTTTTTCTACTTTTGGGCGTCTTGCACGGATAATTATTATTTCATTATTACTTAAGGGAAAATTCATTCCCATAACGATATTTCGCATAACATGACCCATCCTTGCACTTGATTAAAATCGTTAACCGGGGGGGTCACTGTATATACATATATAAATATACAATATAAGATATACATATATATATTCATATATATATACAATATATATATATACTTTATATATATATATATAGACAATATATATATACGATAGTATATACATATATATACATAATAATATACATTTATATACATATACAGTGGAACCCCCCGGTTAACGATTTAATTGCCGTGCAAGAAGGCACATCGTATGCGAAATAATCGTTATGCGAATGATTTTCCCCAAAGAAATAATGGAAATAAAATTAATCCGTGCGAAGACCCAAAAGTATGTAAAAATTTTTTTTTTATCCACATGAAAAGTTAATTTTAATACACACAAACTGAAAAAGGCATGCACAATTAAATACACTTACTTTTATTGAAGATCTGGTTATGATTGAAGTGATGGTAGGAGGGGAGAGAGTGTGGGTAGTGTTTAAAGGGGAATCCCCTTTCCATTAGGACTTGAGGTAGTAATTCCCTTTTCTTGGGTTAACTCCTTCTTCTTTTAATGCCACTAGGCAGCTTCAGAGTCACTGACTTCCTTTCGCACAAGATATCTGTCCATAGTGGCCCTGTACCTCTCGTTCCTTTATTGACTTGCCTAAAGTGTTTCACAACATTTGTCAGTTAATAATCACCAGCACGGCTTGCAATAGGCTGTGTGATGGGTGAATTTCATCATGAAGTTTTGCACTTCAAGCCACGTTAGCACAGATTTCCTTTAATCTGGTTTGTATATGCCAACTTCTCTTCAATTCTCTCTCCCCTCCTCTGAACCAGTTTCTCAGTCTGGCCTCTTGCTCTTGAAGTTGATCTATTCAGCTCATCAGTGTTAGTTCTTCATTGTCCTCCTCCACCCCCACCAACTCTTCCACATCCTCCCCACTAACCTCCAACCCCAAGGACTTTCCCAATGCCACAATGGATTCCTCAACTGCACAGATTCTCAGGGTTAGCCTCAACCCCTAAAATCCCTTTTGTCTACACATTCTGGCCACAGTTTTTTCTTCCAGCAGAAGTTCAAGGTCCACGTTTGTCACTTCCTCCACGCCTTACCAATAAGGTTACACACAATTGAGGATATTAAAGTGAGAGCATTTTAAGCTTATAGTCAGTTGAGTTTTTTCTGGAGGTCATTAACAAAGCACCTTTCAAACAGAGCTTTTTGTGTACAGTGTTTTCTTGAAGGTTGGAAAAACCGGCTGGTCCAGTGGGCTGCTGAGAGGAGTGGGGTATTAGAGTCAAAAACTTCACCCTTAATGAACTGCTCATGTCCCCATATGATCGCTCTGTCTGCCACGTCTGTAGATGACCAGGGCATTGTCTAACACCCAGGAGGCACTTAATTTCTAATTTTCTTTTTCAGTTAGGTAATTTTTCACATTGGGGCAAATGCATGGTGTAACCAGTTATAGAAAAATCCCTAGTGGACCCATGCCTTACAGTTTGCCCTCCACAGCACAGAAAAGATTTTCCTTGCGGACAGTCCTTTTGCCTGAACGCTCGGGAGTTTCAGAGTGATACACTAATAAAGGTTTTCTACACTTTAGCAATCACCAGTTAGCATTGGCACAATCAAACAAAGACAAGCCTTCTTTCATAGGCTAATGTCCTGGGAGTGCCTATTTCCTCCTGTAGTAATGTAGGTCCTGCTTGGCATTGTTCATGCACCCCCCCCCAGAAACAGGCCTGTTTCATACACAATTAAAACACTTGTTTCAGGTTTCAGTCCTTCAGTTTCAATGTACTCCTTGAATTCCTGCACATATTTTTCAGCCCGCTTTGGGTGGTACCGAACTAGGCACCTCACCATGGCCATTATCACACCATGGATCCACTTACACGCTTCATAAATCTCCTCAAACCAACCTTTGACTGGCCTTAAAATAATATCCACTCACAACAGTCACCAGTTATCAGGCATTTTATTAATTAAATCCTCATGCCAACTTCCCTAAGCCTTTTTCACATATGAATCTGCTTGAGAGATGCTAACTCCTGCTATCTGTTTTTCATTTACCACAATCCAATAAGAGTCTCTACAACATCTACCATCACTTGCTATCTTTGTTTCGAAAACACAGTTGAACCTTTGGCAATAACAGCTTCCTTTATTGTCTTTTTCTGGTGCCCACAAAGTAGCGAAGGTTTTAATGGGGTTTTACTGAACAGCTTGACTAGGTCGCTATACGCACATCCACTTTTCATACATATCAATTATCTCTTTCTTCATCTCTATATAATTCTTACCCTTTGAGGTGTATGGGTTGGCACTAGAAGCTTTCTTGTGGGCCCATGTCACTTATTTTCCAGAAACAGCACCGAAAATACTGTCATAATACGAATATTCCGATGTACGCTTGATGTTACCGCGGAGGCTGGCAGGTAAACAATGGGATGGGGCCCGGCACATGTGAGGCTGGCAGAGGGCACATTGGACGCGTCTCGGTACAAAATCGTAAGATCGGTTTTTAAATCGTATGCGCGGCAAAAATTTTGCGATAAAGTAATCGTAATGACGGAAAAATCGCTATGGTGATCCATCGTTTATCGGGGGTACACAGTATATACATATACATTCAGACTATACATATATATACATATACCATATATATATATATATATATGGAATATATATATATAGTGTGAGATAAATATAATATATAATATATATATATAAATAGTATAATATATATATATATATATATATTATGTAAATAATACTATATATGTATATATATATAGATATATGTATATATATATATAAATATGTATATATATATATAATAAATATTATATATATATATATATATATATGTATATATATATATAAATATATATTTATGTATATTATGTATATGTAAGTATGTATATATAATATATATATATATATATATATATATATATATATATATTTATATATAATATATATATATATATATATAAATATATATTATAATATATATAGGTAGAAGGTTGGTAACAGCACCACCAGGAAGTCTACCGTCCTGCCAGATGAATGTGAAACAAAAAACCGTAACTGTTTTGAGCATGATGGAAGGATTGCTGGTTTCCTTTTTCTGTCTCATAACAAGCTAGATAATAGGGGAATCTTGGCTACCCCTACTTACACTTTGTCACGACATCACAGACCGCACATGCAATATATATATATACATACATCTTGGTTTATCCTCCTTTTCTAAATAGCTCTTGTTCTTTTTATTTCTTCTATGTCCATGGGGAAGTGAAAAGATGAATCTTCCTCGTAAGCCATGCGTGTCGTATGAGCGACTAAAATGCCGGAGCAAATGGGCTAGTAACCCCTTCCTCCTTATACATTTACTAAAAAAGAAGAAGAAGAAAAACTTTATAAAACTGGATGCTTAAATGTGCGTGATGTAGCGGATGACCATAAACAGATGATTGCTGATGTTATGAATGAAAAGAAAGTTGGATGTCCTGGCTCCTAAGCGATACAAAGCAGAAGGGGGTAGGAGAGTTTCAGTGGGGGGAAATAAATGGGATTAAAACCGGAGTATCTGAGAGAGTTATAGCAAAGGAAGGGGTATCAGTAATGTATAAATGATCAGTTATGGACGAGAAAAGAGAAAATGAATGTGTAATTCAAGAATTATGTGGATTAAAGTAAAGTTTTATGCGAGAATGTGGGTCATGGGAATAACAAGCGTGGAAAAGCACTTTTCGGAGAAGAGAGGAATGCAAGAGAGAGAGAGAATTTGGAGATGTTAAGTGAATGTATAGGAGCCCCTTTGAACGCAAGTTAGAGAGTACTTGTGGTAGGGGACCAGAATTCTAAAGTAGGAGAAACTTTAGAGAGGGTGTGTAAGGAAAGTTTGGGGTATGCCAGGTGAAAATATAATGGAAGCCCTTTGATTGAACTTTGTATAGAAAGGGGATTAAGTTATAGGTAATTCATATTTTAAGAAACAAGAGGATAAATAAGTAAAACACGATATGATGTAGGGCGAAATGACAGTAGAGTTGTTGGATATGTATTGGTAGTATAAAGACTGTTGAGTAGACTTCAGGATGTACATGTTTATAGAGGGGCCACAGATATATCATATCACATTTTCTAGTTGTAGCTACACTGAGATTAAAAGGAAGATGGTATACAAGGAGAGATAAAAGCATCAGGTGGAAATATGAGGTGAAGGTTTTATAAACCTAAATAGAGGATTGCCTTAAGGTGTAAAATAAACAGCAGATTGGAGGATAGATGGGCTAATGAGAGCATAGGCAATGGGGCGAAAGAGGTATGGGGTGGTATAAAAATGCAGTGTTGAGTGTTTCACAAAGTTTGATGGTACAGGAAAGGGTGCAGAGGAGGGTGAGAGGAGCGATAGTGGACTGAATGATGTAAAGAGAGAGTAAGGGAGAAAAAGTTAGCTATTATGAGAAGTTTTTATTACAAAGTAGAAGTGAATGCAAGGAGGGAAATATATGAAAAGAGAGAGAGGTTTAAGAAGAGTGGTGAAGCAATGTAAAAAGAGAGCAAATGAGAGAGTGGGTGAGATAGAGTTATCAACAAATTTTGTTGAAAATAAGAAAAAGTTTTGGAGTTAGATTAACAAGTTAAAAGCCCTAAGAGAACAAATGGATTTGTCAGTTAAAAATAGGAGAGGAAGTTATTAAATGGAGAGTTAGAGGTATGGAAGATGGAGGGAATATTTTGAGGAATTTGTTAAATGTTGATGAAGAAAAGGGAAGCTAGATTTCGTGTATAGGTCAAGTAGGAATAACATCTTATAGGAGTGAGGAAGAGCCAGTTGTGAGTGTGGGGTAAAAGTTCCGGTGAGGCAGTACGTAAAATGAAAAGGGGTAATGCAGCCGGTTGATGTATAAAGAAGAAATTGTTAAAAGCAGGTGGATATAGTTTTTGAGTGTTGGGTGCAAATATTACAAAATGTAAGGAAGAGGTAAGGTACCTAGTGAGAGGCATAGAGCATGCATAGTTTCCTTGTATAAAGGCAAAGGGATAAAAGAGAGTGCAAAAATTATAGGGATAAGGTCAGTTGAGTGTAGCCTGGTAAAGTGTATGTAGAGTTAGAACTGAAATAATTAAAGTAAGACGGAGAATAGGATAGCAGATTAACTAGGAGGCTTTAGGAAAGGTAGGGGTGTGTTGGACCATGTGTTTACAGTGAAACATATAATCAACAGTATTTAGATAAGGTAAAGAGGTCTTTGTGTATTTAAGGATTAAGGAAAAGCTATGACAGGGTGGATAGGGGGCAATGTGTCAGATGTTTGCAAGTGTATGGTGAAGGAGGTAGGTACTGAAAGCAGTGATGAGTTTTACGAGGATATGAGGCTCAAGTTAGTGTATAGTAGAAAGAGGGAAATTCTTTTTCCTTCATAAAAGGTAGCCTTAGACAAGGATGTGGTGATGTCACCGTGGTTGTATAAAATATTTATAGACGGGTATGTGAAGTAGGAAAGTAAATGGCTGAGTGGTATCTTGGCAAGAGGCGAGGGACGTAGTCGGGGCGAGTGGGGGAGGACAATAGAAGATAGTGCACACCGTCAAGAGGTTAGGGAGTTTCACAGCTGCACTTTTACGCTGAATGACGACTCTTGGTGATCACGTTTCAGGGAGAGAATTCTAGAAACAATAAGAAGCTTCGATGGATTGCAGAGAAATTCAGATGCAACGCGTCTTCTTTGCAGATGGTGTTAGTCAACTCATAAGCAGCAAATTAAGACTAGTGAATACATGAAAGAAGTAAGGTTATATGAGGATAACAAAAAGATTAGGTGAATGAAAGAATGAATATCAGATTGGAGGGAGAATTATGGAGAGGTGAACGTATTCCATAATATGAGGAGTGGACGTGCCCCAGCGATGGGTCTAGACAGATGAGGTGAATCATAGAAATTGATGCGGGAAAAAGAGTGAGTGGTGCTCTTAGACTCTGTGGAGACAAAGAACTTGTCCTTGAGGCAAAGAAGGGAATGTATGAGAGTATAGATTTACAACGCTCTTATAGGGTTGGTGAAGACGTGGGTGATGAATGTTGGCAGCGAGGAGAAGCTGGAAGCAGTGGAGATGTCATGTCCCCCCCCTGAGGGCAATGTGTGGTGTGAATATAATGCAGAGAACGTAGTCTGGAAGTTAGGAGGAGTGCGTGATTACCAAAAACGTTGTCCAGAGGGCTGAGGAAGGGTTGAAGAGGTGGTTTCGACATGTAGAGATGAATGGAGCGAAACAAATATGCTTTCAAGAGTGTATCATCTGGAGTGGAAGAAGGTGTGGGTAGGGGTCGGCCTAGGAAGGGGTTTTATGAGGGGGTAAAGGAGGATTTAGTGTGCGAGGGCTTGGACTTCCAGCACAGGCATGCTGTGATCGTGTTTGAAAGTCGATGCCTGTCTACCCACTGGAATAATACTATACAAGCCGAGCAGTATTCGAAGGAGATCCCAAGACCATAAAGAAGGGATTCAGGAAAACGGCAGGCCGGACATTAGTCCTGGAGAAGGGAATACAGTGCCTGCATTCTGAAGGAGGTGTGTTAAAAGTAAGACATGATAAAAACAGTAGTGTAAACAGCACCCTTCTGGGCAAGACAGAGATGGAGTGAATGATGGAGACGAGTTTTTCTTTTTCGGGCCACTCCCTGCCTTGGAGGGAATCGGCCATGTGGATAAAAAAAAAAAATATATAAATATAAATTATTTTTTTTTTCAAGCAATCGGCCGTCTCCCCACCGAGGCAGGGTGACCCAAAAAAAAAGAAAGAAAATCCCCAAAAAGAAAATATCTTTCCATCATCAATCAACACTTTTCACCACACTCGCACATTATCACTGTTTTTGCAGAGTGGCTCAGAATACAACAGTCTAAAGCCATACACAAACACAAAGATACTGACAACATATCCTCCAAACTGACCAATATCCCAACCCCTCCTTAAAGTAGCAAGGCATTGTACTTCCCATTTCCAGACACAAGTCCGGCGACTATATGTAAATAACCGGTTTCCCTGAAACCCTTCACTAGAAATATTACCCTGCTCACACTCCAACAGATCGTCATGTCCCAAGTACCAATTCGTCTCCATTCACTCCTATCAAAACACTCTCACACAGGGGGGGCACGCTTGCTGGAAGTCCAAGCCCTTTATATTATTTTTTTTTTTTAAACCCCTTACCCACAAAACATCCTGTTACCCCCTCTCTCCAACCCATTCGAGGATGACCCCTACCCCGCCTCTTTCTTCCCCTATAGATTTTATAAATGCTTTCCATAGTCATTCACTTGATCCATTCTCTCTAAAATTACCAAACCACCATCAACAACGGCCCTCTTCTGCCCTCTGACTAATACTTTTATTAACTCCACACCTTCTCCTAGATTCCCACACTCCGAATTTTCTGCATCATATTTACCCCACACATTGCCCATAAACGAGACTCTCCACTGCCTCCAACCGTCTCCTGCGCTGTTTGCATTTACCACCCAAGCTCACACCCATATAATAGTTGGTACTACAATACTTTCATACATTCCCATCTTTGCCTCCATAATAACGTTTTTGACTCCACAATACCTCAACGCACCACTCACCTTTTTCCCTCATCAAATTCCCTATGATTAACCTCGATCCTTCATAAATCATCCCCGACACGTCAACTCCCAAGTATCAGAAACATTCACTTCTTCCATACTCCCTCCTCCCCCAATTGATATCCTATTTTTCTTTATCTAAATCATTTGGACACCCTCATCACCTTACTCCTTTTCTAAGTTCACTTTCAACTTTCTACCTTTACACACATTCCCAAACTCATCCAACTAACCATTGCAATTTTTTATTAGAAATCTGCCCCATAAGCACAGTATCATCAGCAAAAAGTAACTGAGTCAATTCCCATTTTGAAGTTGATCCCCCAAATTAAAACCACCCCTCTCCCAAACACCCTAGCATTTACTTCCTTTACAACCCGCCTCTATATAAGTAAAATTAAACAACCATGGGGACATTACACATCCTGTCTAAGACTACTTTTAACACTGGAATAGCTCCCTCTCTTTTCTACAGCCACCCTAAACCTGAGCCTTCACTATCCTCATAAAAACTCTTTACAGCATTTAATTAACTTACCACCTATGTCCATATACTTGCAACGATCTGCCACATTGCACCTCTATCCACTCTAACATATGCCTTTTGCTAAATCCATAAATGCAATAAAACTTCCCTATCTTAAAACTAAATACTGTTCACAAATATGCTTCAAAGTAATGCACCTGATCTACAGCATCCCCAACCCACTTCTAAAACCTCCTTGCTCATGACCTCAATCCTACATTCTGTCTTACCTCTAATCTTTCAATTATAAACCCTACCGTACACTTTTCCTGGTATACTCAGTAAGCTTATTCCTCAAAATTTTTTACAGTTCTCTTTTGTCCCCTTTCCCTTTATAAAAAGGGACTATACATGCTCTCTGCCAATCCCTAGGTACCCTTCCCCCTCTTTCATACATTTATTAAACAAAAGGTACCAACCACTCCAACACTATATCCCCCCCTGCTTTTAACATTCTGTCATGATCCCATCAGTTCCAGCTGCTTTATCCCCTTTCATTTTACGTATGCCGTCGACGTACCTCCCCCAACAACTTACATTCTGCTTCTTCTTCACTCCTAAAAGAATGGTATACCTCCCTGACCAGTGCAATGAACTTACAGCTCTGTTTCTTCCTTAACATTTAAAAGTTCCTCAAAATATTCACGCATCAACCCAATACTCCAATCTCCCCATCTTACTAACTCTCCCCTAACTCTTGTTTTTAACTGACACATCCATATTTTCCCTAGCTTTCTTAACTTGTTTACTCACACCAAATTTTTTCTTATTTTCATTAAAATTATCTTACAGTGCCTTCTCACTCTATCATCTGCTCATCCTTGTTGCACTCTCTCACCACTCTCTTACCTTTTCTTTTACTCTCAATATACTCTGCTCTTCTTAAAACACTTCCTGCATTGTAAAAACCTCTCATAAGCTACCTTTTCCTCTTTATCACACCCTTTACTTCATCATTCCACCAATCACTCCTCTTTCCTCCTGCCCCCACCCTCCTATAACCACAAACTTCTTTCTGCCCCAAAATCTAATACTACTCATTTAAAAACTATTCACAACCCTCTTCACCCCCCCACTACTCATCTTTTGCACTAGCCCACCAGTTCTGCCAATAGTCGCTTATATCTCACCCGAACTTCCTCCTCCCTTAGTTTATACACTTTCACCTCCCTCTTACTTGTTTTGTTGCCCACCTTCCTCTTTCCCTCTACCTCTACTCTAACTGTAGCTTACAACCTAAATTTTAAATGAAAATTTCCCCCCGAAAAATAAGCAGTTGCCCCTCTAATAAACAAGTACATCCTAGGAGCCCTACCCATCAACCTTTTATCCCACCAATACATAATCTAAAAAACTACTTCCATTACTCTCACACATTGATTCAAAACTCTCCACGCATTACATCTCAACATTTCCCAAAAATCTCTCTCTCCCTCCTCTACACTTCTCTCTCTCTCAGTGCAAACACGCTTTTATAACCCACTTTTCCATCCAATCATTATTTTACCTCCACATAATCCTTGAATTAATACATTTATAGTCCCTCTTTCCTTGCCATAGCTTATCCTTAACTTATTGCTACTCCTTCTTAGCTCTAACTCTATTTGAAACCCCTGACCTAAACCCATTTATTCCTCTCCACTGAAACTTCTCTCATCCCACCCCCTTCACTTTGTATCACTTAAAGCCAGACATCCAGCTTCTTCTCACTTCATAACATCCACAATCATCTCTTCTTATCATCTGCACAACATCCACACACATTCAGACTCCCACTTTGACAATTTTTCTACTATTTATTCTACTTTATTCTTTTATTATATATATATATATATATATTATATATATAATATATATATATATATATATAATATATATATATATATATATATATATATAATATATTATTTTATATTATTATATAAATAAATATATATATATATAGTATAATATATATATATAATAATAATATATATATATATATATATAAAAAATATTATAATAAATAATAATATTATAACAATATAATATAAATAATATATATATAATATATATATATTATATATATTTATTTAATATAATAATATATAATAATCTATATATATATATATATAAATATTGGGTAAAAAAAAAATAGTTTAAAAGATGGGGTGGTAGGGGAAGTGGAATATTCAATGGCTTCAGGAAGAAATCCAAATATTCTTCCTGGAACCTTTTTTATCCACTTCTCCGAGTCTATGGGTCCCACAATTTACACCAGAGGTGACCCCATCTATATATATATATATAATATATATATATATACTAAATATATATATATATATATATATATATTATATATATAATAATATAAATATATATAAATATATATAAGAAGAATAAAGAAGAATAAGTAGAAGAAAATTGTCTAAAAAAAAAAAAAAAGTGTGAAGTCGAATGTGCTTGATGTTGTGCAGATGATAAGAAAGAAGATGATTTGGATGTTATGAATGAGAAGAAGTAAGTAGGTTGTATACAGCAACCACCCAGGGAGGTACTAACCGTCCTAGCCAAGTGAGTGTAAAAACGGAAGGCCTGTGATTGTTTTACATGATGGTAGGATTGCTGATTGTCTTTTGTCGTCTCATACAATGGCAAGATTACAGCATGTCTTGTTTTTTTCTACTTCTACTTACACCTTAGGTCACCCTACACATACATGTACACATTTATTTACACACACTCATCTGATTTTTTCTTTGATTTTATACATAATAGTTCTTGGTCTTAATTAATTTTCCTTTTATATCCATGGTGAAGTGTAAAAGAATCTTTTCCCTCCCGTAAGCCATGCGTTTTGTAAAAAGTCACTAAAATGCCGGGAACAAATGGGCTAGTAACCCTTTTTCCTGTAAAAGATTACTAAAAAGAATAGAGAAGAAGAAAATTGTCACGTGGGAAGTCTAATGTTCCGTGGATGTTGTGCAGACTGATTAGAAAGGAGATGCTTGTGGGTGTTATGAATGAGAAGAAGCTGGAATGTCCTGCTTTAAGTGAAACAAAGCTGAAGGGGGAGGGAGAGTTTTTCATGGAGAGGAATAATGGGAATTAGGTCAGGGTATCAAATAGAGTTAGAGCTAAAGAAGGAGTAGCAATAATGTTGAAGATAAGCTATGGCAGGAAAAGAGGGACTATAAATGTATTAATTCAAGGATTATGTGGAGTAAAATAAAGATTGTGATGTGAAAAGTGGGTTATAATAACGGTATGCACCTTAGAAGAGAGAAGTGTAGAGGAGAGAAGAGAATTTTTGGAACTGTTGAGTGAATGCGTGTGAATTTGAATCAAGTGTGATAGTAAGGTGGGTTGGGGATTTTAATGCTATAAAGTGGGTAAAAATTTTAATGGAGGGAGTAGTAGGTAAATATGGGGTGACAGGGTAAATTTAAATGGGGAGCCTTTATTGAGCTATGTGTAGAAAGAAAAAATTTGTAATAAGTAATACATTACTTTTATGAAAAAGAGGATAAATTAAATATCCAAGGTATGATGTACACGTAATGAAAGTAGTTTAATTAGATTAAGTATTGGTGGATAAAAGGTTGATGGTTAGGCTCCAGGATGTACATGTTTATAGAGGGGCACTGATATATCGGATCATATAATTAGTTGTACTACAGTTAGATTAAGGAGGTAAGATGGGAAAAGAGAGGTGGCAACAACAAGTAAGAGGAGGTGAAATGTGATAACTAAGGGAGGAGGAAGTTCGGGTGAGATATAAGCGACTAATGGCAGAAAGGTGGGCTAGTGCAAAGATGATTATGGGGGGTTTGTAGAGGGTGGAATAGTTTAAAAATGCAGTGATTAGAATGTGGGGGCAAATTTTGTGGTTATAGGATGGTGGGGCAGGAGGAAAGAGGAGGATTGGTGAATGATGAATGTAAAGGGTGTGATAAAAGAGAAAAAGGTACTTATGAGAGGTTTTTACAAAGCAAGAAGTTTATAAGATGAGCAGAGTATATGGAGAGTAAAAGAAAAGTTAAAGAGAGTTTGAGAGAGGCAAAGGAGTAAAGGGAGAGCAGATGATATAGTGGAGAGGCACGCAAGAAATTTTAATGAAAATAAGAAAAAATTTTTGGAGTGAGTTAAACAAGTTAAGAAAGCCTGAGGAAAATATGGATTTGTCAGTTAAAAACAGAGGTAGGGGATTAAGTAATGGGGAATGGAGGTATTGGAAGATGCGAGTATATTTTGAGGAACTTAAAGTTTAGGAAGAAACAGAGGCAGTAATTTCATGCACTTGTCAGGGAGGTATATCCATCTTTAGGAGTGAAGAAGAGCAGAAAGTAAGTGTGGGGAGGTACGTGAGGCATTACTAAAATGAAAAGGGGGTAAGCAGCTGGAACTGATGGGATCATTACAGAAAATTTAAAAGCAGGGGGGGATATAGAGTTGGAGTGTTGGTACTTTTGTTAATAAAAGTATGAAAGAGGGGAAGGTACCTAGGATTGGCAGAGAGCATGTATAGACCCTTATATAAAGGGAAAGGGACAAAAGAGACTTGTAAAATTAGAGAGATAAGCTTACTGAGTATACCAGGAAAAGTGTACGGTAGGTTATAATGAAAGAATTAGAGGTAAGACAGAATGAAGGAATTGCGGATGAGCAAGAGGTTTTAGAGTGGGGTAGGGGATGTGTAGATCAGGTGTTTACAATGAAGCATATATGTGAACATTTTTAGATTAAGATAGGAAGTTTTATAGCAATTATGGAATTAAGAAAAGGCATATGATGAGAGTGCAAGAGGAGCAATGGTGGCAGATGTTGCAAGTATATGGAAGTAGGTGGTAGTATATTAAATCTGTAAAGAGTTTTTTATGAGGATAGTGAGGCCAGGTAGGGTTGTAGAAGAGAGGGAGACTACTTGCCCGGGTAAAAAATGTCTTAGACATGGATTTGTAATGTCACCATGGTTTGTTTAATAATTTAAGATGGGGTTGTAAAGAAGTAAAATGGCTAGGGTGATTGGAGAGGGGTGGGGATTAAATTATGGTGGAATCAAATTCATAATGGGAATTGACACAGTTACTTTTTGCTGATGATAACTGGGCTTATGGGAGATTCTAAAGAAAAATTGCCAAAGGTTAGTGGATGAGTTTGGGAATGTGTGTAAAGGTTAGAAATTGAAAAAGTGAAACATAGAAAAGAGGTAAGGTGATGAGGTTCAATGATTTAGATAAAGAAAAATTGGATATCAAATTGGGGAGAGGATATGGAAGAAGTGAATGTTTTTCAGATACTTGGGAGTTGACGTGGTCCGGCGTATGGATATTATGAAGGAATGAATGTTTAATCATAGAAATGATGAGGGAAAAAATGTGAGTGTGCTTTGAGGAATATGTGGAGTTCAAAAAACGTTATCTAGGAGGCAAAGAAAAGGAATGTATGAAAGATAGTAGTACCAACACTCTTACATCGGGTGTAAGCTGGGTGTAAATGCAGCAGCGAGGAGACGGTTGGAGGGCAGCGGAGATGTCCTGTTTAAGGGCATGTGTGGTGTAAAAATTATTCAGGAAAATTCGAGTGTGGAAATTAGGAGAAGGAGTGGAGTTAATAAAATATTAGTCCCAGGGCAGAAGAGGGGTGTTGAGGTGGTTTGGTCATTTAAGAGAATGGATCACAGTAGAATGACATGGAAAGCATGATAAATCTATAGGGGAAGGAAGGCGGGTAGGGGTCGTCCTCGAAATGGTTGAAGAGAGGGGTGTAAAGGAGGTTTTTGTGGGTAATGGGGCTTTGGACTTCCAGCAAGCGTGCGTGAGCGTGTTAGATAGGAGTGAATGAGACAAATGTACTTTGGGACCTGACGTCTGTTGGAGTGAGAGCCAGGTAATATTTAGTGAAGGGATTCAGGGAAACCGGTTATTTTCATATAGTCGGCCTTGAGTCCTGAAATGGGAAGTACAATGCCTGCACTTAAAGGAGGGTTTGGGATATGGCTTTGGAGGATTGTTGTGTATCATTTATAAGTTTATGCTTCTAAGACTGTTTGTATTCAGACACCACTGCATAAAACAGTGATAATGGCGTGTGTGGTGAAAAGTTGTTGGAATGATGATGAAAGTATTTTTCTTTTGTGGGATTTTTCTTTCTTTTTTGGGTCACCCTGCTCTGGTGTGAGACGGAGCCGACTTGTTGAAAAAAAAAAAATAAAAAAAAAAAATAATATATATATATATATATATATATATAATATATATATAATATATATATAATATATATATATATATATATATCTAATATATAATAGTATATATAATATATATATATATAATATATCTATGTAGAGGAGAAGAGAGATTTTGGGAAATGTTTGAGTGAATGCGTGGGAGTTTGAATCAATGTGAGAGTATTGGTGGATGGGGGATTTTAATGCTAAAGTGAGGTAAAAATTTATGAGATGGAGTAGTAGGTAAATTTGGGGTGCCAGGGTAAAAGTAAATGGGGACCCCTTTACTTGATGCTATGTGTAGAAAGAAAATTTGTAATAAGTAATACATATTTATGAAAAAGAGGATAAATAAATATACAAGTATGATGTAGCACGTAATGAAAGTATTTTTATAGATTATGATATAGGTGGATAAAAGGTTGAGGGTGGCTCCAGGATGTACAGTGTTATAGAGGGGCAACTGATATATCGGTATCATTATTTAGTTGTAGCAACCAGTTAGAGTATGAGTAGATGGGAAAAGTAAGGAAGGTGTGCAACAACAAGTCAGAGGAAGTGAAAGTGTATAAACAAGGGAGGAGGAAGTTCGGTGAGATATTAAAATAGGGGCGACTATGGCAGAAATGTGGGCTATTGCAAAGATGAGTAGTGGGGGGGTGGAAGAGGGTTGGAATAGTGTTAAAAATGCAGTATTAGAATTGGGCAGAAGATTGTGTTATAGGAGGGTGGGGCAGTAGAAAGAGGAAGTGATAGGTGAATGATGAAGTTTAGGGTGGTATGATAAAAGAGAGAAAAGGTAGCTTAGGAGAGGTTTTTACAAAAGCAGAAGTGTTATAAGAAGAGCAAGTATATGGAGAGTAAAAGAATGGTAAAGAGAGTGGTGAGAGGTGCAAAAGAGAGCAGATGATAGATGGGAAGGCACTGTCCAAGAAATTTTAAAGAAAATAAGAAAAAATTTTGGAGTGAGTTAAACAAGTTAAGAAAGGGCCTGATGGGGAAAATATGGATTGTCCATTCAAAACAGAGTAGGGAGTTTAGTAGATGGGAATGGAGTATTGGGTAGATGGCGAAATATTTGAGGAACTTTAAAATGTTAAGGAAGAAAGGGAGGCAGTAAATTCATGCACTGGTCAGGGAGGTATACCATTGCTTTTAGGATTGAAAAGAGCATAATTGTAATTGTGGGGGAGTACGGAGCATTACGTAAAATTAAAGGGGGTAAAGCAGCTGGAACTGATGGATCATGACAGAAATGTTCAAAGCAGGGGGGATATTAGTGTTGGAGTGGTTGTACTTTTGTTAATCAATTATGAAAGTAGGGGAAGGTACCTAGGGGATTGCAGAGAGCATGTATAGTCCCTTTATATAATGAAAGGGGAACAAAGAGGACTTCAAAATAATAAAAAGATTTTGAGGTTTGGGGCTAACCCTGAGAAGCCAATGCCGGTTTGGAATTCCATTGTGCCACTCCAAAGATTAAGGAATATTGTTCACAGTGGGATGAACTGCAACCTATAAAGATTAAAACACCCTGACCAGCTTCGCAAAGCCGTGGCTTTGTGACTATTTTCAATGACAATGGTTTATTGCCCATTTTAGGAAATTCTTGAAGGAACGGGAGGTACAGAGCTCTATGGACAGATTAGTTGTGCGACAGAGGTCCAGTGACTCTCAAGCTTGGTCCTATGGCATTAAAGAAGAAGGAAGTAACCCCAGAAAAGGACTTGCTACTCAAGTCCTAATGGAAAGGGGGATTCCCCTTCTACACAGTAAGAAGATAATGCACTCCCCTCCTCCCATCATCTCATCAAATCATCTCCAAAGATCTTCAATAAAAGTAGTGTCATGTAATTGTGCATGCCTTTTTTCAGTTTGTGTGTATTAAAATTAACATTTCATGTGGTAAAAAAAAATTTTTTCTACTTTTGGGCGTCTTGCACGGATAATTATTATTTCATTATTACTTAAGGGAAAATTCATTCCCATAACGATATTTCGCATAACATGACCCATCCTTGCACTTGATTAAAATCGTTAACCGGGGGGGTCACTGTATATACATATATAAATATACAATATAAGATATACATATATATATTCATATATATATACAATATATATATATACTTTATATATATATATATAGACAATATATATATACGATAGTATATACATATATATACATAATAATATACATTTATATACATATACAGTGGAACCCCCCGGTTAACGATTTAATTGCCGTGCAAGAAGGCACATCGTATGCGAAATAATCGTTATGCGAATGATTTTCCCCAAAGAAATAATGGAAATAAAATTAATCCGTGCGAAGACCCAAAAGTATGTAAAAATTTTTTTTTTATCCACATGAAAAGTTAATTTTAATACACACAAACTGAAAAAGGCATGCACAATTAAATACACTTACTTTTATTGAAGATCTGGTTATGATTGAAGTGATGGTAGGAGGGGAGAGAGTGTGGGTAGTGTTTAAAGGGGAATCCCCTTTCCATTAGGACTTGAGGTAGTAATTCCCTTTTCTTGGGTTAACTCCTTCTTCTTTTAATGCCACTAGGCAGCTTCAGAGTCACTGACTTCCTTTCGCACAAGATATCTGTCCATAGTGGCCCTGTACCTCTCGTTCCTTTATTGACTTGCCTAAAGTGTTTCACAACATTTGTCAGTTAATAATCACCAGCACGGCTTGCAATAGGCTGTGTGATGGGTGAATTTCATCATGAAGTTTTGCACTTCAAGCCACGTTAGCACAGATTTCCTTTAATCTGGTTTGTATATGCCAACTTCTCTTCAATTCTCTCTCCCCTCCTCTGAACCAGTTTCTCAGTCTGGCCTCTTGCTCTTGAAGTTGATCTATTCAGCTCATCAGTGTTAGTTCTTCATTGTCCTCCTCCACCCCCACCAACTCTTCCACATCCTCCCCACTAACCTCCAACCCCAAGGACTTTCCCAATGCCACAATGGATTCCTCAACTGCACAGATTCTCAGGGTTAGCCTCAACCCCTAAAATCCCTTTTGTCTACACATTCTGGCCACAGTTTTTTCTTCCAGCAGAAGTTCAAGGTCCACGTTTGTCACTTCCTCCACGCCTTACCAATAAGGTTACACACAATTGAGGATATTAAAGTGAGAGCATTTTAAGCTTATAGTCAGTTGAGTTTTTTCTGGAGGTCATTAACAAAGCACCTTTCAAACAGAGCTTTTTGTGTACAGTGTTTTCTTGAAGGTTGGAAAAACCGGCTGGTCCAGTGGGCTGCTGAGAGGAGTGGGGTATTAGAGTCAAAAACTTCACCCTTAATGAACTGCTCATGTCCCCATATGATCGCTCTGTCTGCCACGTCTGTAGATGACCAGGGCATTGTCTAACACCCAGGAGGCACTTAATTTCTAATTTTCTTTTTCAGTTAGGTAATTTTTCACATTGGGGCAAATGCATGGTGTAACCAGTTATAGAAAAATCCCTAGTGGACCCATGCCTTACAGTTTGCCCTCCACAGCACAGAAAAGATTTTCCTTGCGGACAGTCCTTTTGCCTGAACGCTCGGGAGTTTCAGAGTGATACACTAATAAAGGTTTTCTACACTTTAGCAATCACCAGTTAGCATTGGCACAATCAAACAAAGACAAGCCTTCTTTCATAGGCTAATGTCCTGGGAGTGCCTATTTCCTCCTGTAGTAATGTAGGTCCTGCTTGGCATTGTTCATGCACCCCCCCCCAGAAACAGGCCTGTTTCATACACAATTAAAACACTTGTTTCAGGTTTCAGTCCTTCAGTTTCAATGTACTCCTTGAATTCCTGCACATATTTTTCAGCCCGCTTTGGGTGGTACCGAACTAGGCACCTCACCATGGCCATTATCACACCATGGATCCACTTACACGCTTCATAAATCTCCTCAAACCAACCTTTGACTGGCCTTAAAATAATATCCACTCACAACAGTCACCAGTTATCAGGCATTTTATTAATTAAATCCTCATGCCAACTTCCCTAAGCCTTTTTCACATATGAATCTGCTTGAGAGATGCTAACTCCTGCTATCTGTTTTTCATTTACCACAATCCAATAAGAGTCTCTACAACATCTACCATCACTTGCTATCTTTGTTTCGAAAACACAGTTGAACCTTTGGCAATAACAGCTTCCTTTATTGTCTTTTTCTGGTGCCCACAAAGTAGCGAAGGTTTTAATGGGGTTTTACTGAACAGCTTGACTAGGTCGCTATACGCACATCCACTTTTCATACATATCAATTATCTCTTTCTTCATCTCTATATAATTCTTACCCTTTGAGGTGTATGGGTTGGCACTAGAAGCTTTCTTGTGGGCCCATGTCACTTATTTTCCAGAAACAGCACCGAAAATACTGTCATAATACGAATATTCCGATGTACGCTTGATGTTACCGCGGAGGCTGGCAGGTAAACAATGGGATGGGGCCCGGCACATGTGAGGCTGGCAGAGGGCACATTGGACGCGTCTCGGTACAAAATCGTAAGATCGGTTTTTAAATCGTATGCGCGGCAAAAATTTTGCGATAAAGTAATCGTAATGACGGAAAAATCGCTATGGTGATCCATCGTTTATCGGGGGTACACAGTATATACATATACATTCAGACTATACATATATATACATATACCATATATATATATATATATATGGAATATATATATATAGTGTGAGATAAATATAATATATAATATATATATATAAATAGTATAATATATATATATATATATATATTATGTAAATAATACTATATATGTATATATATATAGATATATGTATATATATATATAAATATGTATATATATATATAATAAATATTATATATATATATATATATATATGTATATATATATATAAATATATATTTATGTATATTATGTATATGTAAGTATGTATATATAATATATATATATATATATATATATATATATATATATATTTATATATAATATATATATATATATATATAAATATATATTATAATATATATAGGTAGAAGGTTGGTAACAGCACCACCAGGAAGTCTACCGTCCTGCCAGATGAATGTGAAACAAAAAACCGTAACTGTTTTGAGCATGATGGAAGGATTGCTGGTTTCCTTTTTCTGTCTCATAACAAGCTAGATAATAGGGGAATCTTGGCTACCCCTACTTACACTTTGTCACGACATCACAGACCGCACATGCAATATATATATATACATACATCTTGGTTTATCCTCCTTTTCTAAATAGCTCTTGTTCTTTTTATTTCTTCTATGTCCATGGGGAAGTGAAAAGATGAATCTTCCTCGTAAGCCATGCGTGTCGTATGAGCGACTAAAATGCCGGAGCAAATGGGCTAGTAACCCCTTCCTCCTTATACATTTACTAAAAAAGAAGAAGAAGAAAAACTTTATAAAACTGGATGCTTAAATGTGCGTGATGTAGCGGATGACCATAAACAGATGATTGCTGATGTTATGAATGAAAAGAAAGTTGGATGTCCTGGCTCCTAAGCGATACAAAGCAGAAGGGGGTAGGAGAGTTTCAGTGGGGGGAAATAAATGGGATTAAAACCGGAGTATCTGAGAGAGTTATAGCAAAGGAAGGGGTATCAGTAATGTATAAATGATCAGTTATGGACGAGAAAAGAGAAAATGAATGTGTAATTCAAGAATTATGTGGATTAAAGTAAAGTTTTATGCGAGAATGTGGGTCATGGGAATAACAAGCGTGGAAAAGCACTTTTCGGAGAAGAGAGGAATGCAAGAGAGAGAGAGAATTTGGAGATGTTAAGTGAATGTATAGGAGCCCCTTTGAACGCAAGTTAGAGAGTACTTGTGGTAGGGGACCAGAATTCTAAAGTAGGAGAAACTTTAGAGAGGGTGTGTAAGGAAAGTTTGGGGTATGCCAGGTGAAAATATAATGGAAGCCCTTTGATTGAACTTTGTATAGAAAGGGGATTAAGTTATAGGTAATTCATATTTTAAGAAACAAGAGGATAAATAAGTAAAACACGATATGATGTAGGGCGAAATGACAGTAGAGTTGTTGGATATGTATTGGTAGTATAAAGACTGTTGAGTAGACTTCAGGATGTACATGTTTATAGAGGGGCCACAGATATATCATATCACATTTTCTAGTTGTAGCTACACTGAGATTAAAAGGAAGATGGTATACAAGGAGAGATAAAAGCATCAGGTGGAAATATGAGGTGAAGGTTTTATAAACCTAAATAGAGGATTGCCTTGCAACATCTGCCACATTGCCCCCCTTCTTTCTTATGTTCTTATTTTGCCTCTGGCAAGATAGTGATGGAGTGAATGATGATGTAAGTTTTTCTTTTTCGGGCCACCCTGCCTTGGTGGGAAATGGCCTATGTGTTAATAATAAAACCTATGACCCTATCAAACTATGTTTTTTTAATTACATTACCTAATAGAATACTCCATTCTCTTGAATGGACAGTAACTCATCAAATGACCATATGACCTGTTTCTGCACTACAAATCATTGATTTTATTCGATTTGACCAGATATTATAAATTATTATGCTACAAATTTGTACAACTACAAAGCTTCTTATTTGAAATACTCATTTATACTTCATGTTGTAATTTGTTTACTGTAATTTTTACCACTGAATAAATCATTGCTTAGTTAATCTTAAGTTAATTTTAAGCCTGCCCATAATGCTCTGCATACAAGGGGCTTTGGCATGTACACTCAACCACTGTTTTCTTTGTACAACCATGTATTATGTCCAAATAATAATAAATAAATAAATAAATAAATAAAATAAATAAATAATATAAAAAAATAATAATTCTACTGCTAACTTGAGATATATTAGTGTAAACTTGTTATCTGGCATTTCTTTCATCTTCTTTCAACACACCGGCCGTATCCCACCGAGGCAGGGTGGCCCAAAAGGAAAAACTAAAGTTTCACCTTTTACATTTAGTAATATATACAGGAGAAGAGGTTACTAGCCCCTTGGTCCCGGCATTTTAGTCGCCTCTTACAACATGCATGGCTTATGGAGGAAGAATTCTGTTCCACTTCCTCATGGGGATAAGAGGAAATAAACAAGAATAAGAACTCGAAAGAATATAGAAGAAAACCCAGAGGGGTGTGTATATATATGCTTGTACATGCATGTGTAGTGTGACCTAAGTGTAAGTAGAAGTAGCAAGACGTACCTGAAATCTTACATGTTAATGAGACAGAAAAAAAGGACACCAGCAATCATACCATCATGTAAAACAATTACAGGCTTTCGTTTTACACTCACCTGGCAGGACGGTAGTACCTCCCTGGGCGTTATCTGGCATTTATATGCATTTATTAGTGGAAAATATGGTGTTCTGCTTTCCAGCGGTAGCCTGGAACCTAACCTGCCATATAAGTGGGGCCCTACTGTACTCTGGAGATGAAACTAAAGATAATTGCCCAACATGAAGGTGGCAAGTCCATAATTTGTATTCATTTATTTACTTTTCAATTCTGGTATTTAGTTATTTACAGTAATTATTTGTTTATTTACTCATACAGAGACAGCAGTTATTTATATCATATATGCATATTCAAGACTCCATCATAAGTCGAGGACCACCTGCACTAATTTCTAATTCAATTTAAAGCATTAATATTTCCATACCCGGTCCAGAAGATCTTTCTCAGAGACTTGAACAAGGTCGTGATCGGGGCCGTAGCGAGAACGCATGTAGGTAGTTTGTTCATGTACCAGTTGTCGCAGCAAGAAGAACAATAGTTCGTTGTTGTCTCTCTTGTAAGACAGGTAACGTGAGAAATTCTGTAGTGATACAATGGACAGCCTGTTAGTACATGATACAAGTACTTCTACTGGCATACACTGCAGTACTATTGGAGTGTTGTGGGGCAGAAAAGAACACATTTGACAAGTGTCAGTCTTGTCAGTCAGTCAAAAATTAAGAACAGTAAAGAACGTCAGCAGTTTAACTCTCTCACTAATTCAAATACTGTAGGTACTTACTTCAGAGGACTTCTTCAGGGGACTACTACAGTACTACTTCAGAGGAGCACTACTTCAGAAGCATACTACAGTACTTCAATGAAGTATAAAACAAATTCTAACCACACAACAGAGCAGAAAACTAATGTGAAGGACCTGGGAGTGATAATGTCAAAGAATCTCATCTTCAAAGATCACAGCAATGTCACTATCATATCTGCTAGGAAAATTATTATTTTGAAGCTTCTCATTATCCATCCTATGTTATCATGTCTATTTGTCCAGCTAACACTTAATACTAATTGTTCTGGACAACCATTCATTTCAAATGGCACTTTCAGGACTAATACCACACATTACAGGTTGTCCTCCCTTCCTACAAACAGCACTTCCAGGTATAATGCCACATATTACAGGTAACCTCCTACCAACACCACTTCCAGATATAATACCACATATTACAGGGGGGGTGTAAAGGTAGAAAGTTGAAAGTGAACATAGATAAGAGTAAGGTGATGAGGGTATCAAACGATTTAGGTAAAGAAAAATTGGATATCACATTGGAGGGAGGGAGTATGGAAGAAGTGAATGTTTTGAGATATTTGAGAGTTGACTGGTCAGTGGACGGGTTTATGAAGGATGAGGTTAACTAGAGTTGATGAAGGAAAAAAGGCGAGTGGTGCGTTGAGGTATCCGTTGAGACAAAGAACATTATCCAAGGAGGCAAAGAAGGGGATGTACAAGAGTACAGTGGAACCTTGACTTAAGAGTTTAATCTGTTCCAGGAGCTAGCTCGTAACTCAATTTACTCGTATATTAAATTAATTTTCCTCATTTAAATTAATTGAAAAGCCATTAATTCGTTCCTGCACTCTGGAGAGACGAGAAAAAATACTTGAATATGACGCTATTATCAATTGTACGGCTTGTTTATCTATCACAATTCATCTAGTATGGCATAATAAACAATATAATTAGCAGAGAAACATGAGATATACTCTAGAATGAATAAAATAGGCCATAGTATAGTGGCAGAGGCAGCAGCGGCAGAATCAGCCATTTCTGTCACAATTTGACCATAGTATCTTCCCATGTTCTTACTGTAAGAGAAAGCGGAGTATTTTTGAGGCTAACTGCAGTAGATCACTAGGACCCATGGTTAGAAAAAAGAAATTTGGTCAAATGACTGTAAAAAAAATGCAAACAAGCACGAGAGAACTGCCCCCACAGTGATGTAAACATGTTTACTGCTTACCAGCTGTGCCAACTAGCAGAAGCAATCTGAATTATTATTACGTACGTATTATGCATTATTATTATTATTATTAATTTAGGGAACTGAAGCTATTATTATTATTAATTTAGGGAACTGAAGCTCTATCGTTATTAGAATAATACAGTTGACCGCCACTGAAGAATTGCTGCACAATTTTATGTAACACCTTGTATAATTAATTTAACATGGTTCAGTTTGTGGGAAGGAAAAAAAAATTCTCTTTTGCTCAAGCGGCCACCTTGTTGTGTAGCATCCGGGGAGCCCTCCCACCATCCCCTACCACTCCCCGACACCACCCCCACCATCCCAGCATTCCTAACTCATACCTGTCCAGTCTTTCTCTGCTACAAGGCAGCTGTGTTTGTCAATTGTGTTATGATATTTTAATTACTATATTTTGTATCTACCAAGCAATCATGACACCCAGTAGCCATACTAGTGTTGCTGAAAGTGACATGAAGATATTAAGCAAGAGATAACCTGTAGCCGTAACTGAAGTGTTACTTTGTACACACAAAAAGAGGTTAACATGAGCTTGTGTGACTGACTTACTGAGTGACTAGACTTACTGAATGACTAGACTGACTTACTGAATGACATGACTGACTTACTGAGTGACTTGACTGACTTACTGAATAACTTGACTGACTTACTGAATAACTTGACTAATTAATTAATTTGATATTATTATTATTATTATTATTATATTATTGCTGAGAAGAAAAAGAGAATGATTTCCATGGAATTAAAGCATGAAATCATAGATAAACAAGCGAGGTGTCCAAGTTTTGGGTTGAGGGGGAAGAGGGAGGGGGGAGCCGACTCGTAACTCAGAAAAAAATTGACCCATCCCGTATCTCAAAAAACTTGCAAGTTGGGACACTCGTAAGTCAAGGTTCCACTAATGGTACCAACACTCTTATATGGGTGTGAAGCATGGGTTGTATACAATGCTGCAGTGCGGAGGCGGCCGGAGGCAGTGGAGATGTCGTGTCTAAGGGCAAAGTGTGGTGTAAATACTGTGCACATAATTCGTAGTGCGGAAATTAGGAAAAGGTGTGGAGTTACTAAAAGTATTAGTCAGAGGGCTGAAGAGGGGCTGTTGAAGTGGTCTGGTCATTTAGAAAGAATGGAACAAAGTAGAATGACTTGGAGAGCGTATAAATCTATCGAGGAAGGAAGGCGGAGTAGGGGTCATCCCCGAAAAGGTTAGAGGGAAGGGGTAAAGGAGGTTTTGTAGGCAAGGGGCTTGGATTTCCAGCAACTGTGCATGAGCATGTTAGATAGGAGTGAATGGAGACGAATGGTTTTTGGGACCTGACGAGCTGTCGGAATGTGAGCAGGGTAATGTTTTGCGAAGGGATTCAGGGAAACTGGTTAGCTGGACTTGAGTCTTGAAAATGGGAAGTACAATACCCACACTTTAAAGGAGGGGTTTGGGATATTGGCAGTTTGGAGGGACATCTAAACTGTCATATCTGAGCACCTATGCAAAGACAGTGATTATGTATGAGTGATGGTGAAAGTGTTGAATGATGAAATTTTTTTTCTTTCTTTTTGGGTTTCTCTTTCTTTTCAGGTCTCCTTGCCTTGCTGGGAAACTGCCAATGTCTTAAAAAAAAAAAGAAACTTTAATATCTACTTATTGGGCAAGATCTGGTGTGTGTTAATAATACTATAGGCAGGTTGTGACAATGTCAGAGATCAGTACTGCTGGTAACAGTGCTGGTGCTTGTTCACCACAACTTACAAATGGCAAAGAAAGTATTACAGTAAGAATTATTATAAACAGAAGAAAGTGTACACTGAATGTAAGTAGAAATTTGTGAGATTGACCCGTTATCTTACATGTTATATGACAAAAATACTAGTAGCCCTGCCAGAGTGCAAAAACACTGAACTGATTTTATATATTGAATGTAAGTAGACATTTGTTAGATTACCTCTCATCTTACATGTTCATGAGACAAAGAATGACCCATCATCTTGCCAGTGTATGAAACATTTTACAAGCTTCCCTTGAAGTTTCTGGTTCAGAGATGAATATTTACATGATGTCACCTTGCATGTTCACGAGACAAAAGATCAGATGGTTCTATCATATATATTTTTTAAAATACACTGGTTGTCTCCCACTGAGGTTGGGTGACCTGAAAAAGAAACTTACACCATCATTCACACTATCACTGTTGCCGGAGATGCACAGATACAACAGTTAAGATATCACTCTAAACAACAAATATTTGTAATCCCTTCTTCAGAGTGCAGGCACTGCAATTCCCACCTCCAGGACTCAAGTCCAGCTAACCAGTTTCCCTGAATCATTTCACAAACTGTTATCTTGCTCACTCTTCAACAGCTCCTCAGTTCTTCTAGTATAATAAATGTGTTGTTATACCACCCACCTGGTGACACGAACAGGAAAACCATAGTATATTTATATTTTGATTTAGTTCAAGGTACAACCCAAGATAATCTTCTAAGTCAAAATATAAACATACTTTGGTTTACCTATTTGTGTTACCATAAGTATGTTAAACCATGATGACATTACACATCCTGTCTAAGACCTACTTTTACTGGGAAGTAAGTCTGTTAGTATACCTGGTAAAGTGTATGGTAGAGTTATTAATGAAAGAATTAAAAGGAAGACAGAAAAGGTAGGGGATGTGTAGACCAAGTGTTTCCAGTGAAACATAGGTGAACAGTATTTAGATAAGGGTAAAGAGGTTTTTATAGCCTTTATGTATTTGGAAAAGGCATATGACAGGGTGGATGGGGGGCAATGTGGCAGATGTTGCAGGTGTATGGAATAGGAGGTAGGTTACTAAAAGCAGGGAAGAGTTTTTACGAAGATAGTGAGGCTCAGGTTAGAGAATGTAGTAGAGGGAGATTATTTCCTAGTAAAAGGAGGCCTTACACAAGGATGTGATGCCACCATGGTTGTTCAATATATTTATAGGTGGGGTTGTAAGAGAAGTGAATGTGCGGGTTTTGGCACGAGGTGTGGGGTTAAAAGATAAAGAATAACACAAAGTGGGAGTTGTCACAGTTGCTCTTTGCTGATGACACTATGCTTCTGGGAGATTCTGAAAAGAAGCTGCAGAGGTTGGTGGATGAGTTTGTAGGGTAAAGTAAAG
>NC_069411.1:55451824-55490538 GCF_026875155.1 Cherax quadricarinatus
ACTTCGTAGGGTTAGATTGAAGCTAGGAACAGTGTGTTCGGGTAGTTGCCAGTGAGGTAGTCATTTGTGGGGTATCTGAGCTTGGGATTTTATTGGCCAGGTTTGTCCTATAGGTGGAGAAGAAATCAATGAGTACTGCTGTTTCCTTTGGTGGGAGTTGGGGTTCATCTGATTTTTCTAATTTGATTTCGCTATTTCGAGTAATATCTTTTTTGTTCCCAGATTTCTATAGGGTCTTGTCCTTCCAGGTCTTTTTTATATCACCTCGTAAGATTTGTTATCAGTCTCAAATCAATTTTTTGCCCTTCTTATTTATCATGCTTGGTTAAGATTGACGAGTAAAGTTTTTTGTTTGGTCTCTGCATATGTGATCCCATATGTAGTTTTCATATCGGAGTTTTTGTATTTATGGTATGATAATGCTGTGGTTTAGTTCCAGGGAAAGTTCAGTCTCTTAGCTGTCATCTGTTTAGTTTTTTTTTTTAGGGCGTGCTTGTTATAGAGGTATTGGGTCTTTTTTAGAAAATTATTAACATTCGTCATATATCTTAGAGATTTCTAGCTCAGTGCCATCAATGTTGTTACTGCTGTTATGAGATAATAATGGCTGCCCTTGTCATTGTGGAAGTCTGTGAAGTGACTTTACCTCTTCAAGGGGTGCTCCTTGGCGGTAAGAGCTCTGGCTGAGGAATTAGCCTGTCGGTCTTCATCCTACAGACCAAACCAATTACACCGGTACCCCACTTCTCCTCCTCCCCTATCCCATCCTCAGCCCTTTTCCATTCCTCCCCACCCTCCTCACCCCCCCCATTTGCCTTCCTCTTTTTGCCTTGGGATTTCTCCCACAGTGCACTCTAGTTTCCTAGAAGGGGAAAGGACACTGTGTCCATCCCATTTCCTTTGAGGTTTCTTGGCGGTAGGTGTAGTTTGCCGTGGAAACTGGATTGCCTGGGATTCCCATCCCTCTCCCTCTCCGGTATCCCGGAGTAGCTTTGGTTGTCTTTTCGGGCAACGGTGTATCTCTGGAAGCCACCTTTTCGATGCTGGGATTGGGTGGCCGAAGGAGTTGTATGCTTTGTGGCGGATATCCGGCCGCCCTCTCTTTTGTCCACTGAGGTAACTCGCAGATGTGAGGTTTGCTATCCCGGGATTGCTGGTTTTACATGTCATGAAGGGTAGGGTATGGAGCACGGTTTCCATTGCTGCACCGCTACTAGCGTGTTGAGGCCTCTTTGGGCGCTGAGGGAGATTTCCGGCCCTTTCATTTCCTCCTGGGAACATTCCCCCCCCTCCCCCCATTTTTTAATTCTATTTTTATTTTATTTTATTATCTTCTTTCTTTTTTTTTTTCTTAAAACAAAAAGCAAAGGAGTAACCTAACCATTGGCAGCCCTATCCCCATGAACCCCACTAACCCTCCGGGCCGGGCCCGTGGCCCCTGTCTTTGATACCATACCGCGAGACCCCCCATTCTGACCCTGCCTTGTGTTTAGACCACTCTTCGACCAAGCTCCTGATGCCCCTGTACCTCTTGCTGGTGGTGTTTTCCTCACCCGCTTCATGTACCAAGGGGGCTCGAGTGACTCCTTCGATTTGTCTGAACTCCGCTCTCCTTTGACACTGCTCCTGGCTTCTCCCTCTACGGTACGGCAAATTTTCGAATCGCCCGCCCATTTCAACGCCGGACAACTCCGTCCTACTCCTAAGCCAATGTCAAATCTCCTGAGAATGCTCCTTCGTTACCTTCCCATTCTACTCGGAAAAGACCGACATGTCAAGCACTCCCACTCCAACGCTCAGTTTTCGGACCCACACAGTGGACTAAAAATTCTTTTACTTAAAGACCAACTTCTTCTTCTGCCGACCTTTTCTGACCTAGTATTGGCAAAGCACTCCTGCAGTCATGTGGTAGAGATATTTTCATTTCATGCTCTCAAGAGCGGTAGGGCCATCGTCACTGTCCAGAATGCTACCCCAGCTCATATCTTTCTCTCCTTTTTTCGAAAATCGATACAACTCCTAATCACTATTGAAAAACACATTCTCCTCAATTCTTGTAGTGGTACCTGTCATTCTGCCATACCATAGTTCCAACAGAATTTCCAGTCAAGGGCAATGACATTTTTGAACAGCTGGAACTCCAGGATCTCCCAGTCCACAAAAGTAGACACTATGTCCTTCCGCACGGGGGCGGAGACGTTACCCGTGCAATGTGGCTCGTTTAATATTTTGACAGCCCGAGAACTCCCAGTCCTCTGTATATGTCGCGGGAACATCTGTTTACAAGTTCGAAAAGTGATACCTACACCGCAACAATGTAGAAATTGCTGTGCGGTTTGGTCACGCCAGCGAAATATTGCAGATCTATGGCCGAATGCCCAGATCTGTGGTGCCAAACGACCATACTAATACATCTGCAGTCCAACTCCATCTTGCCTTAATTGTAAATGATGCTCACCCTTCGTACCTTCCCACAGTTGCCAGGTCTACTTAATGAACGTACATCCGTTGCCTCAAAGAGGCAAAGGTCTCCCCTTATGCTATGGCAGTTTACCCATCTCTGCCTCCAAGGGAGACTACCCATGTTTCTTATTCTCGTGTTTCCAAACATCCCCCCACGTTCTGGGTACCATCTTCTGCAGCCTCCTCTGTTGTACCCCTCCCATAGTCCCAACAGCATCTTAATCCTTTTGCTGTCCTTTGGCTACTGACGTCCCGACTACAACTCAGTTTGTTCTCACTCTTCCTCGTGTCCTTCTCAAAAGCCCTAGTATTGACCAAGACCTCGTACGGCCACCAAATACCAATCGCCCTCTACTCAGAAGTCCCAAAAATCCACATTGCTCACATCTTCTTTGCCCCCTTCCGTCCCATCTTCCACCTCCACAATTAGCTTTTCCAGTCTCTGTAACCTAGTTCTTCCCCTCTCTCTGGCTCTATTACAAGTGTGGAGATTCACCCTCCACCTCGTACTATGTCCTTTCCACCCCTGTCCCTTCCCAAGTTTCTCCCTCTTTTTTCCGCCACCTGTGCCCAGTTTTGCCTCTTCTGTCCCCCCCACACTTCATCTCCGGGGGGCCAGTCCCTTACACTCTTCCCCCCCCCTTCCCTCCTCTACTTTGGTACATGGTGATTCCAATACTGTCCCCCGCAATCTTTACTCACACCTCACTCCTTCTATCTCCAATATGTCCTCCCATACATCTTTGATTCAGAAACACTTGAAGCCTTTTCAAGAATATAATGCAGAGACACAACCTTCATGGACACTGATTCACTTCGCTGTTCCTTCTCTTCCCTCTCCTCCATCTTCACAACCCCATTCTTCGCAACGCTCCGTGGCCTTCGCTACTTGAACGTCTCCACCAGTGCCACCAACGACGTTGACTTTCTAACCCCTCTAGTTCTGTAGGTGCCTTTACCGTACAGATTCCTGATATTTTCTTCATCGCCAATCAAGGCCTATTTACAGGGAATATCCGCGGCTCATCAAGGGGTAATCGGGGTGAGCTTCAAAAGTTTCTTTCCAGCTTTTCCGTCTTGTGTGGGTGTTTTGTTGTTTTTTTGGTTTTGGTGGGGGTTTTCGTTGGTGCCCATGCTTACAGAACCAAAATTATACACTCGGCTGTTTTCCAACCTATCTCAGCTATAATTTATTGTATTCTTCGGATCCTTTCTCAGATGGGACCTTTAATGAAAGTGCACGCTTTCTTCTAAGTTCTTCTACTCCTTCATAACGCAAGATATTCCATATTGTCAACTAATTGTCCATACCTCGCTGCATTAACACTGCAGCCCGTATCCACATTGAATAAGTGGTTTACAATAGTCTTTTATATATCTCACTCTCGGCATTTTCTAACCAGGTACTTGGCCTTTCTTGTTTTCCATCCTATCCCACCACACACTTCTGTTACTTGGTGATTTTAATGCCCACCATTTCCTCTGGGGGGGTCCCTCATTGGACTCACGTGGCATCCAGTTGGAGTGCTTTTCTTCGCCTCTCACCCCCTCCATGTTTTAAATACACGGGTACTTCCCACCCCATTTTGATCCTTCCGTACTCATACTCTTCTCTTGCATCGATCTATCAGTCTGCTCTTCCTCCCCACTGCACTAACCTTCACCTGGTCTGTTCTACCAAGACGTGGTACATGACAGCGATCATTTTCCCGATCAGTTATTACTTCTCCTTCCTATTCACCACCTTTCCCCGTAGCCCTCGCGGCAATTTGATCAGGCAAATTGTGATCTTTTACTCACACCGGCACTGCTTTTAGTGAGGCCTTCTTCAATCCTCCATTTGATGAGCTGGCCCTACACATCTTCTCGCCGTCAAAAGTTTATAATTACCGCAGCTTATCATTACTATACCCCAAAACCTTCAGGCCTAGCATTCACAGAAGTTGCGTGCCTTGGTGGTCTCCTGCTTGTGCTCGGGAGCAGTACGTTTGAAACGTGCTGCATGGGGCCGGTACCAGTACAATAGAAACCACTGAGAGACTTCTTGATTTTAAGCAGAAGCTTGTGATCGCACGCCCGTGTCAGCCGTGAGAGCAAAAACGCACTTGTTGGCGAGACTATGTTTCCACCCTCGACTCTGCTTTTCTTCTATGAGTGCAGTCTGGAAAAAAGTGAGGAAATTGAGTGGTAAATAACTCCTCCTGAACCCGGCTCCTGTTCTAACGGGTCGCTGTGTTGAAGTAGCAAACCCTCTCGACTTGCCATTGACTTGGCATTCAATCTGGTCCCGTATTTCCCGAGGCTCGCATCTATGCCCCTCGTTTTTCTTTCCTCAAAGTCTTGCCAGAGAGTTAGTACCCATGGGAGGCTTGTCTTCTCTCAGAGAAGAACATATAATGTTGCCTTTTTACACTTCAAAGAACTGAAGGCAACGCTCTCAGCTTGCCGGTCATGGCATGGCCTGACGACATCATATTCGTATGTTACAACATTTACATCGGTCAGCCCTTGTAGTCCTCTTACACCTCTTCAATCTATTGGGCACAAGAGTTCTTCTCCAGCTGTGGAAATGCATGCTTGTTCTCCCTTTTCCGCAAACCGGGAACTAACAGGACAATGATGCCTCCCACTATCGCCCCACACGCTCTTACTAGTGCATTTGCAAAGTGATGGAACGGGTCCACTTAAATCGACGTATTAAGAGGTATTTAGAGACACACAACGGGGGAGTCTCTCCCTTGCTAGTCAATAATGGCTTTCGTAAGGGTCGTTCTACACATAGGACCCTATACTACGCTGAGATATACTATGTTCGTGTAATGGCCTTTGCGAATAATCACATCATTACTGCCATATTTTTTGACCTTGAAAGCATAATGACCACAACTTGGAGGAAAATATTTTGGCCCAGCCCATTCCTTAGGCCTCCGAGGCAAACTACCATCCTTCCTTAACCCTTTGGACTGTTCAGCCCCTCGCTGAAACTGCCATTCTATGTCGCGTCAATTTTTTGAAAAAAAAAAAACATATTTTTTCCTTATGAATGATAGAGAATCTTTTTCCCCTGGTAATGACACCAAAAGTTCGAAATTTGGTCTGAAAACCTCCGTGGAATTATCTCCCTCCCGCGAAGTTAGCAGTCTCCGCGACATATGCGTATCGGCGATTTCGACGAGCTTTGACCCAATTTTCAGTCACAATTCCATTGTTTTCCAGTTGACCAAACTCATAGCTTATATCTTAGAACGGCATATTATCTATCAGCTGAGTACAATAACCCTCCCATTACTAATTTGGACTACCCACTTATGGTGGTCAAGAAATAGGCAATATAGCCAATTTCACGCAAAAAAAAAAAGATGCCAATTTCACAAATAGGGTCCAAATAACAAGGTAGACATTCGGGCACTAAAAATAAAAATATGCTCTGTTCATTATCACATCTGCTAGGCCCCTCTTATATTATTATTGCTTTCTATTTGATTTTATTCATACAAAAAATACAAAATTTACTGTTATGCAGAGACTGCTTATTTGTAAAACTGTATAAATAATATAGTGCACTAGTGGAAGAATATTAACTCCTCCCCAGTTGACGTGTAAGGAGCGTGTGGTGTGATTTATGTACTCTGAACATTGGTAAAAAATCGAACATTATCCGCTACTTTGAGCCTCAGTTTCAAGTCGTTTTTTCATCGAAAAGTAATGAAAATCATCTCTATTTCGTAAAATGTTTTCCATTTTATCACCTAATACCATGAAAACGCGAATACAACATAAATAATAAACGAAAATACACCTCAAACTCGGCGTTTTATTCCAAAAAAAAACGATCAGTTTTTTTTTTCCTCATTACGCAATGTTGCTGGATGCAGATTTTCTTTATGTGGTGACACGACCACACAGACGCCATACTCTCACATGTGGGCCTACCACTTTCTCTCCACTTGATTTGAAGCCCTAATGATTATTGAGTATATAAGAAACGTCCGAAACATTGGCTCGTAAGACGTATTTATACGTCGAAAAATCAAAGGGTTAAGAACAATTTAACTGACAGCCATCTCCATGATTCTAGTCAATAATGTTCTTTCCCGGACTTCTTCCAAACTGAAGGTGTCCTCAGGATGTGTTTCAAACACAACACATTTTTCTCCCTTGCTATAAAATGATTTGGCCTCTGTTCTTCCACCGACAATATTTGGTCATCACGCCTATGTTGATGACTTCGCTATTGCTATGTGCAGGTGCTGACTGTCAGCATTAATTGAGTTTCTCTCCAGCATGCGTCGAGACCATGTTTCCACTTGGGCCACCACACATTGTTTAAATTTCAAGTACCAAAACATCAACCAAATTACTATCACTAGACGCTCTGTTACCCTGATCCGCCCCCATCCTTTGTCTCTCTATGGCTCCCGTAACACCAACGTGATACGTTAGTTTTCTAAGCCTTCTCTTTGACCGTCTGTTATCCCTGGAAAACCTCACATTACCTCACTGAAGGCAACTTGTCACAGCCGGCAAACCTTCTTAAACCCTTGCTCATCTTTCCTGGGGAGCTGATCGTCCAAACTCTGCTTCGCATACATCAGCCCTTCATTTTATTGAAACACGATTATGTGACCAGATATTATTCCGCGGCCTCTCCTGCTACTCTCTCTAGCCATTTAACTCAATCCATCACCAAGGAATACGTTTGTGCCTTGGTGCTTTTCGCCTTCCCTGTTGAGAAGCCTCTATACAGAAGCGCAAGTTCCATCCTGTTTGATCGCCGTGATGGCCCATTGCCTGGTCGCTACTATGTTACGCTCTCTACCACGATCTACACAATCCTTCCATTTATAGAATGGTCACCGATATTAGTAACATTCTTTATTCGTTAGCCGCCCCATTTTGCTCCTGTCCCTTTTCTCTTCGCCACATTCACTCGCCTTCCCTTCAGTTTACCACCTTTATATGTTCCATGTAGCATCTCACTTTTCCATACCCCCCCCCCTGGTGAAAAAAAAAAGTTCCAGCTGTTTGGATCTGTTCTTTCTCACTCCCCTTGCTTCGAAAGCTCAACTGCCTCCGGTGCTTCCCGCTCTTGTCTTGATCACTTCCACCCCCTTCACTCATGCCATCGCTGTGTACACAGATGGCTCTAAGTCTTCAGACGGCGTCGGATTCGCAGCAGTGTTTCCGGACAGCGTCGTGCGGGGGCATTTACTATCTTCGGCTAGCATTTTTACTGCTGAATTGTATGCCATTCTTGCAGCACTTATTCGTATCGCATCTATGCCTGTGTCATCATTTGTGGTAGTCTCAGACTCCCTTAGTGCTCTACAGGCTATACGAAAATTTGATACATCTCGCCCCCTAGTTCTCCGTATCCAACTTTGGCTACGCCGTATCTCTACCAAGCATAAAGATATTATTTTTTGTTGGGTCCCTGGTCATGTCGACGTACAGGGCAATGAACAGGCAGACACTGCTGCGCAGTCAGCAGTACATGACCTACCAATTTCCTATAGAGGTGTTCCATTTCTGGACTATTTTGCTGCAATAACTACCCACCTTCACACCCGTTGGCAACAAAGTTGGTCAACTCTGCTCGGTAACAAACTTCATTCTATTAAACCGAGCATAGGTTACTGGCCGTCTTCTTGTCATCAGTGCCGAGGTTGGGAGACCACTCTCTCCCGCCTTCGCATTGGCCACACTCGTCTTACTCATGGGTATCTCATGGAGAGGCACCCTGTTCCTCTCTGTGAGCAGTGTCAAGTTCCAGTATCGATTAGCCACATTCTGTTAGACTGCCCTCTCTATCAACGAGCACGCAGAATTTACCTCTGTCGTTGTCTTTGTTCTACTACTCTCTCTTTACCTTCCCTTCTTGCTGATGGACCTTCCTTTAATCCTGACTCTCTCATTGACTTCTTGACAACGACTGATTTACTCCACAAACTCTGATGATGATACCTTTCGCACTCCCCTCAGCCCTTTCTAGTTCAGTCTCTTGCTGCCCTTTACCCTTTCACCATCCACTGCCCCGCTGTTATCCGTAACCTATTACTCATCCATCTCCCTTTTGCCACCTGATGCCCTCGCTTCCTTCCTGCCCTGCAGCGCTGTATAGCCCTTGTGGCTTAGTGCTTCTTTTTTATTATAATGATGATAATAATTCCAGGCATTTTTGACATTGCAAGTCATCACAGGACACAACTTTAGATGTAATATTGATGGTATAATTACTGACAGTATGTTAGATAAATGGACACAAGTGCATCTAATGTGACATTGTAGCAACATTTTTCTCTCCAGGAGCTTTGTCAAACCCATTACAAACAATACATGGACACAGAGTATAGGTAGAGTGAAGGGGTGCAAAGCAAATATAATCTTGTAGGTGGGGGTAGTATTGTAATTTTTAAAAACTACCACAAATACCTCCCATTACCTACAATGTTGTATTTTGTTTTCCCCTCAACAAACCCTATAATACTCTTCTGTGCCCCTTGTTTGTAATGTCTTAAATAAAGCCCTGCAGGTGAAAGTTGCTACAGTAAAAGTTCATTAGTGCACTTGGTCCTTTATCAAACACAACCTTGTTTCTGAAAATCCCGGGAACCTTGATTAAATTGCAGTTGCTGCAAGGGAAAAAACAACTGGACATTATAACACAGGGAAAAAACCCCGCACACTGATACTAAACCCAAAGACCTGTCCACACAATGACTTCAGTTGACTTTCACAGGTTATTGATGCGTCTCCACCTCACGGTCGGTCACACCTCACTCTTGCCAGTAGTGTTTTCTAAAACCGGGTTTTTGTTAGAAGGATCATAGTCCCAGAACAAAATTTTCTAGATATTACGTTTGCCGTGCCTCCCCCTAAAGGAAAGGGTTCCCTTTGATGTTGGTGGGGGGCCTTGATTTGGGGAATTGGATCGTGCTCCATTCCCCAAATTTAAACCCTGAATCCCTTTTCCACACCCCCCCCCCGGGGCCTTTTAAAACCCTCGGGGTTTTAGCCTTCCCCCCCTTGTTTTAAAATTTGGGGCACCCCATACAGGGGGAAAAAAAAATACAATAAGACACATGCAAAAGCCACTTTACAGCATAGCATTACGGGTGGCAAAAAATTTAACTTAAGATTAACTAAGCAATGAAAATCGTGATAAAAAATTAATGTAAACAATTATTTAAAACACAATAGTTTAAAAAGACGGGTCTATGGTTGCATGCTTTGTTGTACTTTCAGTCGATGAAGTATTCTGTTAGTAGTGTATTTAAAAAAAATAAATTTAAATTCGTTTTGGGGTTTAAAACATTTTGGATATAATGTGAGAAACATTTAAAATTTAAAATTTTTTATTGGTTCAGTTATTCATTTTTATTTGGTTTTGGGTGAGAAAGTGATCTTTGGAAACTAAATTTATAAACGGTAGTTTTTTTTTTTAATTTACAGGTAATGAATTCCAGATTTTGGGGCCCTTTTTATTGCATTGAGTTTTGCATATTGAGTTTACACGAGGAACACAAAGAGTGATCTTCCCTTGTTTTATGGTATGGTTCTTTTGAGGTTGGCAAGGGTGTTTGAGGGGGGGGTTAAATATCAGAGTTAATGTTCTTTGTTTTAAATGGGTTCATAATAAGAGGGAAATGTTTTGTAGGTAGTAGTTTAGGTTTTTAAAATTTGGGGGGTTGTGCTGCTGTAGTGGAATTTTTTATTCAACTGCAGCCTTTTTTTGGTAATTAGTGGTCTGAGGGGTTTAATTGTTGTTGACCCCCATGCACAAATTCCAAGGTGAGTAGGGAAAAAAAGAAGTGATATGGGCCGGAGGGTGACTGGGGAACATATCCCCATTTTCGATAGATCCTCATCTTGGAAATTTTTTTTTAGAAATTTGTTGTATTTTATGAAATTTGAGTCAATTTCAGGGGTTTCCCAAGAATTTTTCCTCTTTTTAGTTTTTGGATAGTGATCCGTTTATCATATTTTAAGGGGGCATCTGTAGCTCTTTACCAAACTAAATGAAGTAGGTTTTGAAAGGTTTAGGAATTTTTGTTAGTCCCCCAGGTAGTTTTTTCGAAATTTTGTTTTACAGTTTGGCTACGTGACTGGGCTCGGGTGAGAAAGACGTATGTATGTATCTGCAAATAGGGGGTTTGAGAAATTTGCAGCATTTAAAGGTCATTTTAAGGAGAAAGAGAAGGGGCCAAGGCACTTCCCTGTGGGACACCAAACTGTAATTGGTTCGAAAGATTTGCCCCTTTGCGTACACAATTGGGTTCTGTTGCGGGTTTTGACTTAAGTATTTGGGGGGTGCCCTCTTACACCACATGTACAATTTTACGTGGGCAAGTCAGGGCAACTGTATCCAAAGCTTTTAGTAAGTCAAGAAAATCCCCCTGGGATTTTTTTTTCTCATTGCGTGTTAAAAATGTTATACTTGTAAATAGCTCATTATATTTTTATTAGGCCTGAATCCAATTGGCAGGTTGAGTATGTTTTGGGGGAAAAAGGTAAGTAGATTCGTTTTAGAATTAATTTTTTGAAGATTTTTGAGAGAGGGTTAAGTGGATATTGGCCTATATTTTCAACTTGTTTGGTCTCCTCCTTTGTGGGCGGGTGACCCTTCTATTTGAGTACTGTAGGGAAGGGAGGATTCAATGGTTGTTAAAGAGGTTGCAATATTGGTGAAGAATTGTGCACTTTTTGATAAAAGGGGGGGTAAGGTATTTTAAAACTCCCGCCTTTTTTTTTTAGTGCGTTTATAAAAAGGAGCTTCGTATGGGGTTTTCGGCTAGGAAAAGTTGTGGGGAGTTGCCTGAGGTAGTATTTGGGGGGGTACTGGGTTGGGGAAATTTTGCAAGGTTTTGACCCATAGTGGGGAAAAATCATTGAGTCTGTTTTTGGGTTTCTGTTGGGGGGAGTTGGGGTTCATCGATTTTTCAATTTTTTTTTCGCTTTTTCGTATTCTTTTTTTTTTCCCCAAAATTTTTGATAGAGTTTTTCCTTTAAAAAAATAAAAAATTTCCCCCCAAGGGAATTCCTTATGCTGGGGAGGGGCCTTGATCTAGGGGGAATTTGGGTTGTTCTCCATTTTTCCCCGAATTAAAAATGAAAACCTTCCCCACCTCCCCCGGGGCTGTATAATCCTCGGGTTTTGCACTTACCCCCTTTATTTAAATAATAATGCAATGTTCTTTCTCGCCACTTTCCGCACTACTGAACTTGATGCTAGTTGGGGGAAACCCGAGCAAGGAAATGGACTTTTTCCTTGGATTCTCAAGGGTTCCTTGATACGGGGAGAGCTCTTTATGGGGAATTGGGTCTGTGCCCTGTTCCCGAATTTAGTCGAAAACCTTCAGTCCTCCCACCTACAAACCTGTATAATTCTACAGGTTTTGGCTCCTCCTTGATTTTAAAAATAATTTGAATTTAACTGGCCTGCCCCTTTATTTACCCTTGTGGGGTTTAACTCTTATATAATTTCCTCCATTTCCCGCCACTTGACCCTGAGTTTTTTCTTCACCCCAAGGAAAAAGAACGAGTTAGCATCACTTGCTGCAATAGGTATCAAAGAAAAGTTAATGAAAATGGCACTTGGATTCCATCTACTGTTGGGCTTATTAAACTATTCTTCTTTTTCACAAAAGAGCGCTGTATAGCCCTTTGGCAGGCTTCTTTTTGATTATAATAATAATTTAAATTTTCACAATAATGGCCCTAAAAAAATTAATAAAATGGGATTGGGGCCCTCATTGTAATTAAATCTATTCATTTTTGCAAATAAAGCACTAATTAATGAAAATGGGGGGAAAAGGGTAGGTTTTTAAAATAAATATTTTTTTAGTTCACCTTTTGCTCAATAGATGGCAAAAAAAAAAAAAAAGAAAATGGAGGATTTAATTAGGGGGGACTGAAAAAAATATTTTTGTTCGTAATTCCACATAGATGGATTCAATGCCTTTTTATTTGTAAAATTCTCAGTACCATCTATTTTCAAAAAAATGAAAATAAAAGTTTTAAATTTATAAATTTTCACAATAGATAGCAGCCAAGTGTCATTTCCATTAGTAATTTTCAGTGCCATCTATTGTGCAAAAAATAAACTAAAAAAAAAATTAGTTTAGTCTACACTTTATCTTCCTATTTTCATTAACTTACAGCGCCATCTATTATGCAAAAACTGAACTAGATTTAGTAAATAATTACAATAGATGGCAGCCTATGCAATTTTCATTAGTAATTTTTAGGGCCATCTATTGTGGCCTGGTGGCTAAAGCTCCCGCTTCACACACGGAGGGCCCGGGTTCGATTCCCGGCGGGTGGAAACATTCGACACGTTTCCTTACACCTGTTGTCCTGTTCACCTAGCAGCAAATAGGTACCTGGGTGTTAGTCGACTGGTGTGGGTCGCATCCTGGGGGACAAGATTAAGGACCCCAATGGAAATAAGTTACAGTCCTCGATGACGCACTGACTTTCTTGGGTTATCCTGGGTGGCTAACCCTCCGGGGTTAAAAATCCGAACAAAATCTTATCTCTTATCTTATTTTTCCTCCAGTAGATGGCAACCTAGTGCCATTATCAATACTAAGTGCTAAGCCCACCCAGGTCATACAGCGCTGTCTCCCTGCACTAAATGGCACCCCAAATGCAGTGCAGTGACAAATACTCCAAGCACTATCATTTTCCTTATACAAGATGGCACCAAAGTGCAATGTTATAGGTGCCATCAGTAGTTTAGACAGTTTTATTTTATTTATTATTTGGACATGATACATAGATACATAGTTGTACAAAAGAAATACAGTGGTTGAGTGTACATGCCAAAAGCCCTTCGTATGCAGAGCATTGTGGGCAGGCTTAAAATTAAGACAACAATAATCTTGCATCAGAATTTATTGTGATAGATCATATCTGGTATACCTGGGGAGAGTTCTGGGGGTCAACACCCCCACAGCCCAGTCTGTGACCAGGCCTCATGGTAGATCAGGGCCTGATCAACCAGGCTGTTACTGCTAGCCACACATAATACAGCCTACAAACCACATCCCGGCTGGTCAGGTACTGACTTCAGGTGCTTGTTTAGTGCCTGCTTGAAGACAGCCAGGGGTCTATTGGCAATCCCCCTGATATACACTGGGAGGCAGTTGAACAGTCTTGGGCCCCTGACACTTATTGTGTTGTCTCTTATCATGCTAGTGGCACCCCTGCTTTTCATTGGGATGTTGCATCGTCTGCCGAGTCTTTCGCTTTCACGGAGTGATTTTCATGTGCAAGTTTGGTACTAGTCCCTCTATGAGGCCTAGAAACCTGACTATCACGTTCAGAGATACACGAGCCATAGAGGTACAAAGGATGATTGGAGATGACAGAGCGTTTAAAAGTAATTTGGCGAGTTTTGGTACTGGAAAATTTAAACCCATGCGTGGTGGCCCAATTGGAAACACGGTCGACCACGTGCTGGAGAGAAACTGTAATGAGGTGACAGTCAGCGCCTGCACAAGCTATAGAAAAGTCATCAATATAGAGTGATGACCAAATATTGGATGGAAGACTAAAGGCCAAATCATTTACAGCAAGGAGAAAAAAAGTGTTGTGCTCAGAACACATCCTGCAGTTTTATAACTAACTGTAGTGCAAGCACGCCTCCGGCAAGACAGTGATGGAGTGAATAATGATGAGTTTTTCTTTTTTTGGGCACCCTGCCTGGGTGGGAGAAGGCCAATGTGTTAATAAAAAATTATAGGAGAGCACTAAACCTGTAGGGATTGTAGAGCACTTGAAGGGGAGCTGGGTAGAAGCACAGATCCAATCCCCTAGGTCAAGAGCCCCTCATCAGCATCAAGAAACTTTCCTTGATGCTTCAGTATCTGTATCAGTTTTTTCCAGTTGTAAGTTGTCTTGGTTCTTTGTGCTTGTCTGTCACATAACAATTCTTTCATACTACATGTATTTATTTCTGTATTTTTCAACCTTCATTAGCACTTACTTTCGATTATAATAATTTTCCATTTTTATTACCAATTTTGAGTTAAGAATTTCATCGCATGGTTGTGTTAATTCTTGTGTTGGATGAATATTAAGACCTTTTTTTTTTTAAGCTGCATATTTATGCTCAATAATGCATTTACAGTGGACCCCCGGTTTGCGATGTTATCGGTATCCGATAAATCCGGTATCCGATGCATTATATCGCAAAAAATTTGCCTCGGTTCCCGTTACAAAACCCGGTATGCGATACGATTCATACTAGACGTGTCCACATGTGGCCTGAACTGCCCCGTGTGTGCCAGTGTTTACAAGCCAGCCAGTGTTCACGCATCTAAGGATACATTCGGTACATTCCATATTATCCATATTATCACTGTTTTTGGTGCTTGTTTCTGCAAAATAAGTCACCATGGGCCCCAAGAAAGCTTCTAGTGCCAACCCTGTGGTAAAAAGGGTGAGAATTAGTATGGAAATTAAGAAAGATTTTGAAGGGTTTGGGGCTAACCCTGAGAAGCTTATGCCAGTTGTGGAATCCATTGTGCCTACTTCAAAAATTAAGGAAATGTGTGCACAGTGGGTTGAACTGCAAACCTTTATGGATGAAAATCACCATAACACAGCTATTGCAAGCCATGCTGGTGACTATTACTGACAATGTTGTGAACCACTTTAGGAAAGTCATAAAGGAACGAGAGGTACAGGCCTCTATGGACAGATATGTTGTGCGACAGGATCATTATGACAACGAAATACGGATCCCAGGTTATAGCCTATTCTGATGCGACAGACTAAACAGGCAACAAGGGGGGTTTGACCTGTATGTCACAGAGTTGCCAATTTGCTCAGAACTACTAAACACCTCAAATGATGTACAGCAGTTGAAATTTTGGCAGTAAAGATTAAAAACCAGAACCTTGTCATTGTGGTAGTATACAAGCCTCCAGATGGAACTTCCCAGCAATTCCAGGAGCAGCTTGAGAAAATTGACCACTGTCTGGAAACTCTCCCAACTCCTGCCCCAAACATCTTACTACTAGGAAATTTCAACTTGAGACACCTAAAATGGAGGAGTATAGCAAACTATGTTTTAGCAGAGATCACCCCGGGAGGCAGCTCAGATGAAAATTCACACATACACGAGCTATTAAATCTCTGCATCAAATTCACCTTAAACCAGTAAATATTAGAGCCTACACGACTAGAAAATACGCTGGACATCATCTTCACTAACAACGACAATCTGATACATAATATAATAATATCAAAGACAATGCACTAAGATCACAACATAATAGAGGTACAGACATGTATGCACAGCGCTCCTGACCAGCAAAATGTGATCAGTCATGAAGGTCTCTTCACAAAATTAAATTTCAATAACTAAAACATACAATGGGATCAAGTCAACCATGTCCTAAATGAAACAAGCTGGGAAGATACCCTAAACAACACGGATCCGAACATTTGCCTAGAAAAAATGAACTCTGTGGTTCTTGAGATCTGCTCAAGACACATTCCATTAAGAAAATGAAAGAGAAGATGTGAACTAGAGAGAGAAAGAGAGATGCTCCCTATACAGACGAAGGCAAAGAGTCACAGAGCTGCTGAGAGGGGCCAATATAAAATATGAAGGAAGGCACTGGTCAATGAAATTGCAAATATCGAACTTAAGCTGAAGGAATCTTACAGGAGACAAAAATCACAGGAAGAACTAAAAGTCATAAAGGAAATTGGAAAAAAAAAATACTTCTCTTATGCAAAATCTAAGGGAAAATCAACATCCAGTATTGGGCCCCTGCTTAGGCATGATGAGACATACGCAAATGACAGCCAAGATATGAGCGAGATATTAAAGTCCCAGTACGACTCGGCGTTCAGCGAGCTGCTGCCCAAACTAAAGGTCGACATTCCAAATGAATTCCTTATGAATGAAACCCAAAATCTGATCATCTCAACAATTTTGGATATTATCCTAACTCCACAAGACTCTGAAGAGGCAATAAATGACATGCCCATGGAACTCTGTGTTCATCAAGAATTGCAAGAAGCCCGTCACATGCCTTCAGCAATTCTATGGAGGGAGCATGGACACAGGGGTCATTCCACACACACACTAAAAACAACAGACATAGCTCCACTCTACAAATGTGGCAGTAAAGCAATTGCAAAGAACCACAGACTGATAGCACTAACATCCCAAATCATAAAAATCTTTGAGGGGGTTCAAAGAAGCAAGATCGCCAACCACCTAGATACTCATCCATTACACAACCCAGACCAATATGGGTTTAGAGCAGGTCGCTCCTGCCTGTCCCAGCTACTGAACCACTATGACAAGGTCCTGGATGCTGTAGAGGATAAACAAAATGCAGATGTAGTATACATAGACTTTGCAAAAGCTTTCGACAAGTGTGACCCTGGCATAATAGCGCACAAAATGCATGATAAAGTTGGTAGATGGATCTACAACTTCCTGACAAATAGAAGAGAGTAAAAGTAAACAGAATAAAGTCCCAGGCAGCTATGGTGAAAAGCTCTGTTCCACAAGGCACAGTATTTGCTCCCATACTATTCCTCATCCTCATTTCTGACATAGAGATGTAAACCATAGCTCCGTGTCTTCCTTTGCGGATAACACCCGGATTGCCATGGCAGTAACCTTCATCGGAGACACCGCAAAACTCCAAGCAGACATCAACCAAATCTTCAAACGGGCCACTCAAAACCATATGAAGTTCAACGAAGAGAAATTTCAACTTCAGATATGGAAAACTTGAAGAAATTAAAACTGTAACAGGGTATATGACAAATTCTAACCATATAATAGAGAGAAAAACTAGTGTGATGGACCTGGGAGTGATAATGTCAGAGGATCTCGCCTTCAAAGACCAAAACAATGTATCTATCTCAACTGCTAGAAAAATGATATGATGGATAATGAGAACCTTCAAAACTAGGGACACCAAGCTCATGATGATTCTCTTCAAATCACTTGTTCTCTCTAGGCTGGAATGCTGCTGTACCCTAACGGGCCCCCTTCAAGGCTGGCAACACTGCTGACCTGAAGAGTGTACAAAGAACTTTCATGGCACACATAAGTACAATAAGGCACCTAAATTACTGGGAACGGTTGAAGGTTCTTGATCTGTATTTCCTGTAACTCAGTCAAGAGAGATACATGATAATATACACCTGGAAGGTCCTGGAGGAATTAGTACCAAATCTGCACATGAAAATCACTTCCTATGAAAGCAAAAGACTGGGCAGGAGATGCAACATTTCCCCAATGAAAAGCAGGGATGCCACAAGTACATTGAGAAACAACAGAGTAAGTTTCTGGGGCCAAAGACTGTTCAACTGCCTCCCAGCATACATAAGGGGGATTACCAATAGACCCCTGGCTGTCTTCAATTAGGCACTGGACAGGCCCCTAAAATCAGTACCTGCCCAACCGGGCTGTGGGTCGTACATCAGTTTGCATGCAGCCAGCAGTAACAGCCTGGTTGATCAGTTCCTGATCCACCTTGAGGCCTGGTCTCAGACCGAGCCTCGAGGGCATTGACCCCCAAAGCCCTCTCCAGGTAAACTCCAGGTAAAGGTCACTCAAGACAAAGTCAGTTTTGTAGCCAAGGTCAGTCAGACTTACAATCAGTATTGCAGTTAAGGTCAGTCAGATATACAGTCAGTCTTGTAGGCAAGGTCAGTCAGACTTGCATGAATTTAATAACTGAACATCAAGAGACTGACCCCATGAACTTCACAACTGAACATCAAAAGACTAACCCCATGCAATTCGTGGGTGAATGACTGCTCCTCAAATGACTTGGAGGCACCAGACTGCAAGATGCCGCAAATGTGAGGCAGCAGCAGAGACCCGAATGAATCCGTGGCTTCCCTGGGCCGCTGTGTGGGCATATTGTCTATGCTGCACACCAGTACCCCGGGGCCTTTGAAGCTGTAACAGGGTTCCATAATATTAAAGAACTACCTTAGCTCATATTTTTTATATTTAAAATAATTCAGGTGCTATTTTTTAGCTTTAGAATATTTACTTTGTCTTATACTTAATTCTTACTATAGATTCACTCTAAATCTTATGATTACAAACATTGATCCTGATACCAACCTCTTATTGAATGACTTAAATGACTCAAACAGTAACTGTAATTTTGCTGCGTGTGTGTCAGCGTGCCTCGTTGTGCTCCGGGTTTCTCGTGTTTTCACGGTCGCTCTTACGTGCTAGAACTTTAATTTGTGCCATCAATCCTATACGATAAATCCCTCTAGCGCCTGGAACCAATCTTGGTTCCAGGAGAATTAATGTGCACTACCTAGCAGAGTTTACTGCCAGAGGGGAATCATAGGCCTGTGTTCCGTGTGCAAAATAATAATAAGAGAACTTTTCTTTGTCAGAGGAAAGAAAGTCTCCCTGATAACATTGTGTATACACAGTGTATAGTGTATACTACAGTGGCTCCCTAGTATATAGATGATAAAGGCTAAAGTGTCATTTGAAAACAGGTGAATTTGTAAATGAAGTGATAAGCCTATAGAGGCAGGTGCCAGAAGTCGCCAGAAACTTACCACAGAGGTCAGCTGTTTTAATAATCTTCCTGGCCTGCTAGTGTACTCGCATATAATCTTCCTGGCCTGCTAGTGTACTTGCATATAATCTAGTGATACCAGTGAATAGCAGAATACAGTGTTGTAGTAGCAACTAACCAGTATTATAATGGTACTTAGTGGAGTGGAGTGACTTTCATTAGTTTCTTTTTTCTTGAAATACCAGACGTTACTGTGAATTTCATATAACCTGTAGTTACCAGCGGTCGCAATATACACAACGAGAAGCAATTATTACTACAGAAAAAGCGTCCTTCCTCCAAAATTTCCACCAGTCAACTATAGTGATAATATAACATTTATTGTGGTGGAGACTAAAAAAAACCTAGAAAAGCTGGATACAGTGATCGGTAAACAAGAGTTGAGGCTCAACCGTTCGTCATTGTAGGAGCTGCCAGCAATCACCGATTCTTCACCACGCAAGTTATACTTTTGTATCAATCAAATCACATATTACTCGGGTAGATAATTTCCAGTAGATCCTTCATGTCTTAGCCCAAATCACCGACCAGTATGTTTTAAATAAGTGACCCACTGATCAGATCAGACTGGTTCCGAACCCTCGACTGGTCCGAACCCTCGAGTGGTCCGAACCCTTGACTGGTCCGAACCCTTGACTGGTTTCAAACGGATTCGTTGGACAATAAAGCATACTGTAAACGGATGGGGTTGCAGGCACCCTTATCAAACACAAACAATAAATATAAATCAGGAATGTACACGGTAAGCTGTCCAATATACAAGTACAGTTAGAAATAGAAATACAAATAGCTAGAGCCTCACTCACCCATTTGACCATAAACAGAAATATCAATCTCAATCTCAAAATAATGAATCTTAACTAGTCAAAAGTTGGCCTGTGATACTCCAATACTGAAACTATGTATAGTGCCAAAACAAAAGCGTTCACATTGCTAAACTCACAACTAGTATTTAGTCACTTAGCCATAATACCAACTTATCTCATAATTCTGTAACATTTTAAACCTAAGATTTAATATAAGTCTGCCCGAAATGCCTAGCCATGCTAGGCATTCTAGTGGTACACTCTGTAAATATTTTACTACATGTAAACCACACAATAACCAAATTCTGTAAACTCAGCATTGTAATACTTATAGAGAATAAAGTTTGAATTGAATTGAATTGAATATTCAAGAGGTTACTAGTAGAATTACAGTAAATCAACCATTCAAATCATTATGAAGCTCTGTGTAGTCTGCAGTCAATCAAACAAACGGGCTTCCACATGGATAAATTGTCATTTTTGTGGAAATTGGTGTCACGCCCCTTGTGCAGATATCCAAGAACTAGCTACAAGCAGTGTTAAAACAGGGAAGTGTTTTTGGGTATGCCCAAATGAGATAAATCTGTGGACTAAAATCACAAGGGTATTAAAAGAGGACAACATCAAAGCTGCTTTCATAGAAAACCTGGAAGCTTTCTACAACAGATGGGAACATAAAAAGTCTGGGCTGAATGGTACTGCCCTTGATACTGGCCATGTAGTCAGAAACTGTAAGGCTGGAGATGAAGTCCTGGTAGTCAGTAAATGTGGGGCTGATAGTGCTGTCCTGGGAGACAGTAATGGTGAAGTTGGAGGTGCTGTCCTGGGAGACAGTAATGGTGAAGCTGGAGGTGCTGTCCTGGGAGACAGTAATGGTGAAGCTGGAGATTTTGTCCAGGTAGTCAGGAATTATACACAGGAAGGAATACATATAAATGACCTCATAGGGGACAGGAGCCATAGTGGGGAAACAAGTGTAGTCAAAGATAAGATAAAACCAATATTGCAAACTAGAGATACCACAGGAAATAGCAAACAAGAGGACTCCACTAGCAATAGTGAGGATATATTACCAAAAGCAACTGGTGGGAGCTCCATTGTTGGTGCTAGGGAGGATAGGAATAAGACAGGTAAACATGCACCAACAGGGAATACAGTCACAGAAACCCAAGGCAAACGGAAACCAAGCCTGTGCATATCTGTGGTATCTGCAGACATGGGAAATCTGGAAAAACAGACGGGACGTGCAACTATGACCACCCTAGAAAATGCCGTGCCCATATGACAACAGGAAAATGCAAACTCCCTTCCTGTAAGCTTTTTCACCCTGAAATGTGTACCTCTTCAGTACAGGAAAGACTGTGCTATAACTTAAATTGCCAGGCACACCATCTAAAGGGGACAAAAAGATACAAAACATCCAGGCCATGGGAAAACCTGGGTAGCCACAGCCACTCAAGAGGGAGAGGTTTTTTAGTGCCAGGAAGGAAAAAAAACTGGCAGGAAATGGCAGAAATCGTACACCAAATCCAGTCATTCCTGGAGTGGAACCAGAGTCGATGGCCTCCACTCCAAACCAACAGATACAGATACTAATGCCGGAAAAAAAATCCCCCCCCCCAGTACCAACAATACCACTAGTCCGATGACATTCTTCTTTGCAAATATACAGGGTCTAAAGCCAGCAACAAACAACAAAATACCTTTCATCCGTGGACTGCTTGCCGAGGCAAAGGCAATGTTCACGGCTTTCACTGAGACCCACATAAAGGATCACTTGGACAACGAAATATGGATCCCAGGCTACAACCTATACAGATGTGACAGAGTGAAAAGGCAAAAGGGGGGTTTTGGCCTGTACATTGCAGTCACTTGTTTGCACAGAACTCCTTCATGTCTCAAATGATGTAGTCGAAGTTTTAGCAGTAAAGATCGAGAACCAAAACCTAGTCATTGTGGTAGTCTACAAGCCTCCGGATGCAACATCCCGGCAATTCCAGGAACAGCTGTTAAAAATTGACCACTATCTGGAAAATCTTCCAGCTCCTGCACCCAACATCTTGCTCCTGGGGGATTTCAACTTAAGGCACCTAAAATGGAGGAATATAGCAAATAATATTGTTGCAGTAATAACACCAGGAGGCAGCTCTGATGAAAACTCACACTCACACGAGCTTTTAAATCTCTGCACAAAACTCAATTTAAACCAGCAAATAATAGAGCCTACTAGACTGGAGAATACACTAGACCTCATCTTCACTAACAATGATGATCTGATAAGAAATGTCACCATATCAAAAACAATATACTCAGATCACAACATAATTGAGGTTCAGATATGTATGCGCGGAGCTCCAGACCGACATAATGAGATTAGTCACGAGGGTGCATTCACCAAATTCGACTTCAATAACAAAAACATAAAGTGGGACCAAGTAAACCAAGTCTTAACCGATATAAGCTGGGAAGATATACTAAGCAACACAGACCCCAACTTATGCCTAGAACAGATTAACTTGGTGGCACTTGATGTATGCATAAGGCTTATTCCTCTAAGAAAAAGGAGGAGTAGATGTAAAATAGAAAGAGACAGGCGCTCCCTTTACAGGCGACGGAAAAGAATAACAGAGCGGCTAAAAGAAGTCAATATATCTGAAGTGCGTAGGGAGACACTGGTCAGAGAAATAGCAAGCATCGAACTTAAGCTAAAGGAATCTTATAGGAGTCAGGAATCGCGGAAAGAACTAAAAGCCATAAATGAAATCGAAAGAAACTCAAAGTATTTCTTCTCCTATGCCAAATCAAAGTCGAGAACAACGTTCAATATTGGGCCCCTACTTAAACAAGATGGGTCCTACACAGATGACAGCAAGGAAATGAGTGAGCTACTCAAGTCCCAATATGACTCAGTTTTTAGCAAACCGCTAACCAGACTGAGAGTCGAAGATCAAAATTAATTTTTTATGAGAGAGCCACAGAATTTGGTTAACACAAGCCTATCCGATGTTATCCTGACGCCAAATGACTTTGAACAGGCGATAAAAAGACATGCCCATGCACTCTGCCCCAGGGCCAGACTCATGGAACTCCGTGTTCATCAAGAACTGCAAGAAGCCCCTATCACGAGCCTTTACCATCCTATGGAGAGGGAGCATGGACATGGGGGTCGTCCCACAGTTACTAAAAACAACAGACAAAGCCCCACTCCACAAAGGGGGCAGTAAAGCAACAGCAAAGAACTACAGACCGATAGCACTAACATCCCATATCATAAAAATCTTTGAAAGGGTCCTAAGAAGCAAGATCACCACCCATCTAGAAACCCATCAGTTACACAACCCAGGGCAACATGGGTTTAGAACAGGTCGCTCCTGTCTGTCTCAACTATTGGATCACTACAACAAGGTCCTAGATGCACTAGAAGACAAAAAGAATGCAGATGTAATATATACAGACTTTGCAAAAGCCTTCGACAAGTGTGACCATGGCGTAATAGAGCACAAAATGCATGCTAAAGGAATAACAGGAAAAGTCGGTCGATGGATCTATAATTTCCTCACTAACAGAACACAGAGTAGTAGTAGTCAACAGAGTAAAGTCCGAGGCAGCTACGGTGAAAAGCTCTGTTCCACAAGGCACAGTGCTCGCTCCCATCTTGTTCCTCATCCTCATATCTGACATAGACAAGGATGTCAGCCACAGCACCGTGTCTTCCTTTGCAGATGACACCCGAATCTGCATGACAGTGTCTTCCATTGCAGACACTGCAAGGCTCCAGGCGGACATCAACCAAATCTTTCAGTGGGCTGCAGAAAACAATATGAAGTTCAACGATAAGAAATTTCAATTACTCAGATACGGTAAACACGAGGAAATTAAATCTTCATCAGAGTACAAAACAAATTCTGGCCACAAAATAGAGCGAAACACCAACGTCAAAGACCTGGGAGTGATCATGTCGGAGGATCTCACCTTCAAGGACCATAACATTGTATCAATCGCATCTGCTAGAAAAATGACAGGATGGATAATGAGAACCTTCAAAACTAGGGAGGCCAAGCCCATGATGACACTCTTCAGGTCACTTGTTCTATCTAGGCTGGAATATTGCTGCACACCAACAGCACCTTTCAAGGCAGGTGAAATTGCTGACCTAGAAAATGTACAGAGAACCTTCACAGCGCGCATAACGGAGATAAAACACTTCAATTACTGGAAGCGCTTGAGGTTCCTAAACCTGTATTCCCTGGAACGCAGGCAGGAGAGATACATGATTATATACACCTGGAAAATCCTAGAGGGACTAGTACCGAACTTGCACACGAAAATCACTCACTACAAAAGCATAAGACTTGGCAGACGATGCAACATCCCCCCAATGAAAAGCAGGGGTGTCACTAGCACGTTAAGAGACCATACAATAAGTGTCAGGGGCCCGAGACTGTTCAACTGCCTCCCAGCATACATAAGGGGGATTACCAACAGACCCCTGGCAGTCTTCAAGCTGGCACTGGACAAGCACCTAAAGTCGGTTCCTGACCAGCCGGACTGTGGCTCGTACGTTGGTTTGCGTGCAGCCAGCAGTAACAGCCTGGTTGATCAGGCTCTGATCCACCAGGTCGTCTGGTCACAGACCGGGCCGCGGGGGCGTTGACCTCCGGAACTCTCTCCAGGTAAACTCCAGGTAAACTACACAGCAGAACAATCAAAGGCACTTCTCAGAGCCAACAACAACATAACTGTCTTTAACTACAATATCGGATCTTTAAGCAAGCATTACGATGACCTCATAGCATTACTAAATTCCCTGCATGCCAGTATGTCCATCATTACTCTCACCGAAACCTGGCTAAAGCCTGATACTACAGATATATATGCCATTCCTGGTTACACAGCCATACGCAACTGTAGGCCAGTGTTTTAATAATTTTCTAAAAAAGACCCAATACAGTGGACCCCCAGTTTACGACATTATTTCATTCCAAAAGTATGTTCAGGTGCCAGTACTGACCGAATTTGTTCCCATAAGGAATATTGTGAATTAGATTAGTCCATTTCAGACCCCCAAACATACACATACAAACGCACTTACATAAATACACTTACATAAATGGTCGCATTGGGAGCTGATCGTAAACCGGGGGTCCACTGTACCTCTATAAAAAGCACTGCCCTAAAAAAACTAAACAGATGACAACTAAGAGAGACTGAACAGTCCCTGGCTAACACCCAGCATCCTCAAATCCATAAATACAAAGCACCTATACGAAAAACAGTACAGAAAGGGTCACATAACCAGAGACCAAACAAAACGTTACTCGTCAATCCTAACCAGCCTGATAAGAAGGGCTAAAAAATTGTATTATGAGAACAGATTATCCAACTTAATTAAGAGGTGATATAAAAAAGACCTGGAAAACCCTATCAGAAATTCTAGGAACAAAAAAGATATCACAAAATAGTGAAATTGAATAAACAAAACCAGATGAACCCCAACTCCCACCAACTGAAACAGCAAGCAAACTCAATGATTTCTTCTCCACTATAGGAAAAAACCTTGCCAATAAAATCCCAAGCTCAGATAACCCACCTAATGACTACCTCACTGGCAACTACTCGAACACACTGTTCCTAGCTCCGACTAACCCAACTGATGTCTCCCTTATTATCAACACGCTAAAAAACAAGACAGGAGATTTAAATACCTTACCACCCTTTATATACAAAAAAGCATCACAAGTGCTATCACCAATCATTGCAACACTTTAACAAATCCATCGAATCCTCTACCTTCCCTACAGTTCTCAAAATAGCAAGGGTCACCCTGATCCATAAAGGAGGAGACCAAACAGACTTGAATAACTATAGGCCAATATCCAACTTACATCCCCTTTCTAAAATCTTCGAAAAATTAATTCATAAGCGAATCTATTCGTTCCTCACCTCCCACAACATACTCAACCCCTGTCAATTTGGGTTCAGGCCTAATAAAAATACTAATGATGCTATTATACACATGCTCGAACATATATACACTGCAATAGAGAAAAAAGAAGTCCCACTGGGGATCTTCATTGACTTACGTAAAGCTTTTGATACAGTTGACCATGACTTGCTCCACATAAAATTGTCGCACTATGGTATAAGAGGGCACTCCCTCAACTACCTAAATTCATACCTCAGCAACAGAAGCCAATATGTGTACACAAATGGAGCAGTTTGGAGGGATATGTTGTGTATCTTTATACATATATGCTTCTAAACTGTTGTACAGTGGACCCCCGCATACCGATTTTAATCCGTGCAAGAGGGCTCATTGGTATGCGAAATAATCGGTATGCGAATGAATTTTCCCCATAAGAAATAATGGAAATCAAATTACTCCGTGCAAGACACCCAAAAGTATGAAAAAAAAATTTTTACCACGTGAAATATACATTTTCCTACACACAAAGAGAAGGATACATGCACAATAGTAGAGTAGTACATGCACAGTATATATTGTGCATGTACTAGTCTACTAAATGAAGAATAAATGACACTTACCTTTATTGAAGATGCAGCAATGACTGATGAGACACTGTGTCCTGGGAGTGCCTTTTCCTCCTGAGTACTGTAGGTCCTGTTTGGTATTTTCTACCAGAACATGCCTTATCACACTGTGTATGTCACTACGATTCTTAAATCTCTCAAACCAACGTTTGCTGGCTTTAAATTCACCAATATGAGCACTAGTTCCAGGCATTTTTCCCTGTTCACCTGGGTGTTAGTCGACTGGTGTGGGTTGCATCCTGGGAGACAAGATTAAGGACCCCAATGGAAATAAGTTAGACAGTCTTCAATGACACTGACTTTTTTGGGTTATCCTGTGTGGCAAATCCTCTGGGGTTAATTGTTTCTTGGTATATTCTCAATAAGCCACACCATCAACAGTGCTACAGCAGCAGCAGACGATGCTACAGCAGCAGCAGACGATGCTACAGCAGCAGCAGCAGCAGCAGACGATACTACAGCAGCAGCAGACGATGCTACAGCAGCAGCAGACGATGCTACAGCAGCAGCAGACGATGCTACAGCAGCAGCAGACGATGCTACAGCATCAGCAGACGATGCTACAGCAGCAGCAGCAGACGATGCTACAGCAGCAGCAGACGATGCTACAGCAGCAGCAGCAGACGATGCTACAGCAGCAGCAGACGATGCTACAGCAGCAGCAGACAATGCTACAGCAGCAGCAGCAGCAGACGATGCTACAGCAGCAGCAGACGATGCTACAGCAGCAGCAGACGATGCTACAGCAGCAGCAGACGATGCTACAGCAGCAGCAGCAGCTGACAGTGCAGCAGCAGCTGACAGTGCATCAGCAGCCGACAGTGCAGCAGCAGCCGACAGTGCAGCAGCAGCAGCTGTACCACCAATAGTAGCGATGGTTGATTGGGGTTTATTATACAACCTGGCCAGCTCGGAGACACGCACTCCACTTTCATACTTATCAAAGATCTTTTTCTTCATCTCTATAGTAATTCTCACCCTTATTGCTGTAGGGTTGGCACTAGAAGCTTTCTTGGGGCCCATGGTCACTTATTTTCCAGATAAAATCACCAAAAACACTGTAATAATACGAAATGTTACGATTGTATGCTTGGATGCTACCGCGGAGGCTGGCTGGTAAACAATGCCACCGGCGGAACATGTGAGGCTGGCTAAGGCGCACATTGGACGCGTCTCAGACGAACAGCGGTGAGCGGGTTTTTAAGCGGTATGCAAGGCAAAATTTTTGTGATTAAAGCAAGCGGTATGCGAGGCAAAATTTTTGCGATTAAAGCAAGCGGTATGCGGATTAATCGTTATGTGATGCCAACGGTATGCGGGGGTCCACTGTATTCTGAGCACCTCTGCAAAAACAGTGATAATGTGTGAGTGTGGTGAAAGTGTTGAATGATGATGAAAGCATTTTCTTTTTGGGGATTTTCTTTCTTTTTTTGGGGTCACCCTGCCTCGGTGGGAGACGGCCGACTTGTTGAAAAAAAAAAATGGAGCAAACTCTTCCGCACTGCCAATTACAGTTAGTGGTGTCCCACAGAGAAGTGTCCTTGGCCCTCTTCTCTTTCTCATATATATAAATGACCTACCAAATGCATTGCAACTACTCAAACCAACACTCTTTGCAGATGAAACTACTTACGTCTTCTCTCACCCGAGCCCAGTCATGCTAGCCAATACTGTGAATACCGAATTACAGAAAATATCTACCTGGATGAGGACTAACAAACTTACTCTAAACATTGACAAAACCTACTTCATTCAGTTTGATAACAGGAACTGGAGTCCTGCAGTAGATGGTTAGTAGACAACAAACTATCATTACACCTCGGGAAAACTGAAGCCATTCTCTTTGGCATGAAACAAACTGAGAAGGGTAAATAATTTTAATGTCCAGTGTAATGGGGAGCCCATCACTTTAGTTTCCTCAGTAAAATATCTGGGAATCCCCTTTGACCCATGCATGTCAGGAGAGTTGATAGGGAACAGTGTAGTAAAGAAAGCAAATGCCAGACTGAAGTTCCTCTATAGACAATCACAGTGTCTACCTACTGAGACTAGCAGAACCCCATGTCTAGCCCTTATACAGTGTCATATGGATTATGCTTGCTCTTCATGGTACTCTGCCTTGACAAAAAAACTGATAGACTGCAAATCACCCAGAACAAAATATTAAGATTCATCCTGGGCCTGGGTTCAAGAGAGCATGTAGGCCAGAATGAATTACAGCAGTTAGATATGCTGAATGTTGAAGACATAGTTAAACAACTGAAGCTAAATCATGTTAATAAAATTGCTCAGTGTCCAGAATATCTTGCTGTCAATTTTGTCAAGGCTGGGAACCAAGGCAATCATAGTACTAGGGGGAGAAAGCACAACTTTGTAGTACCCACAGTCAGTGGCCAGGCTTCAAACACCTTGTATTGTACAGCAATAAAGGAATGGAACAGACTGCCCATGCATGTCAAAGCCAGTCATAGCATGAACCAGTTCAAGAAGAGTGCCAAAAGGTGTCTGATGAATGTAGCTACAGAAAAGGATGGGAATGATTTTTTTTTATTTTTTAGCCGACACATTTATAGTTTTACCTTATTCCTAGTAATGACCCTCGTGTAGTAGATAGTCTTTTTAGTAAGATAATAAGATGTTATCTTTATTATAGAATAACAAGATATTATAACCTTTATATTAGAATAATAAGGTGAAAGGACCTCCATGGGTTATCCTAGGTTCTCTACACATATGCTGTGTGTGATAATCTATGTAACTGTATTTGTGTATACCTGAATAAACTTACTTACCTCTGTGGTTGCTAGTGGTACTACCCAAAGGCAACTCCACAAGAGGAAATCATCATTTTCCATGCGTTACGGTGTTGACAATAGTGAAAGTGATATAAGTGACTATGATGAAACCAATTTTATGCCCACAAAGGATTCATCAAGTGAAAGTGATTATCATTATTCCCCAGTGAAACATACTTTTAGGTGGCGTCGCCTACGTTGAAGCAGTGTGCCATATGCAGCCGGCGGCAAGGGTCATGGCAGGTCACGATCCAAAGCCCCAGCAACTGATGGTGATAGTGCTCATGAAGGTGAATATGCTGGAATGGAGGAAGAGGGGGGGGACATGGTGCCTGGACCTAGTGGCATGGTGGGTGGGCAGACAAAGGACTGTCTGGCACCCTCTCAACCATGTGCTGCATACACTCGTCCCTCCTCCTGCTTCCCCACGCCCCATACCACAGAACCACCTGCCCCATGTGACTGCGAATGGAACTGGACAGAAAGTACACCATTCGTGCCACATCCTTTCAATTTTGATACCAATGGAAGTGGCATCATGCCACACTGTCTCATCACAATGAGTCTACAGAGTTTAGACTATTTTCAACTATACTTGGATGAGCCGATAATGAACCCGATTGTTACCCAGACCAACATGTAATACTGGACCACACAGATGTTTCAGAATCGTCACAGCTGCGCAGGTGGAAAGATGCAACTGTGGCTGAAATGTACTTTTTCCTTGGCACTGTCACGCTTATGCCACACACGTAGAAGAACAATATAGCACAGTACTGGTCCACAGACCACTTCATCTGCAATCCAGTCTTCCATGACCTCCTGCCCTGCAACAGATTCACTCTGTTGCTATGAATGTTGCACTTCTCAGACAGGAATACGCCAAACCAAAATGACCTCCTATACAAAATCAGGAAATTGTTTATAGATCTGAAGCAAAAGTTCAGTGCCTACTTTTATCCATTCAAGAACATTGTTGTTGACGAGTCCTTGATTCTGTTCAAGAGACACCTGTCATTTAAACAATATATACCAATATTGTGTTGGATGTCATTATCTACACACGGAAAAGCACACTTGACGATACCAGGTGCATGTCGGGTATTTCCGGTGATGTTGTTCGCCAGATGATGCAGCCATACTTTGGCAAGGGTCATACATTGTTCACATTTAACTGGTATACAAGCCCTGTGCTTGCTGATTTCCTACATGTGAACAATACTGATATATGTGGAACAGTGAGAAAAAGTAGAAAACACATGCCAAGGTTCACTGGAAGAAGTGTAGGGCAAGCATTTCATGCCAATGACATCATGGCACTGACATGGCATGACAAATAGGATGTGACATTGCTGTCAACCATCCACAGAAACGAGATGGTACAGACAGACTAAGCAAGCTGAACAATCAACCTCTTGTAAAGCCAGCTGCTGTCGTCGACTATATGAACAATATGTGACTATGTAAAGTAAGGTAGTAAGTTGGTAGACAGCAACCGCCCAGGGAGGTACTACCGTCCTGCCAAGTGAGTGTAAAACGGAAGCCTGCAATTGTTTTACATGATGGTAGGATTGCTGGTCTCCATTTTTCTGTCTCACAAACACGCAAGGTTTCAGGTACGTCTTGCTACTTCTACTTACACTTAGGTCACACTACACATACATGTACAAGCATATATATACACACCCCGCTGGGTTTTCTTCTATTTTCTTACTAGTTCTTGTTCTTGTTTATTTCCTCTTACCTCCATGGGGAAGTGGAACAGAATTCTTCCTCCGTAAGCCATGCGTGTTGTAAAAGGCGACTAAAATGACAGGAGCAAGGGGCTAGTAACCCCTTCTCCTGTATATATTACTAAATGTAAAAGGAGAAACTTGCATTTTTCCTTTTGGGCCACCCCGCCTCGGTGGGATATGGCCGGTGTGTTAAAAGAAAGAAAAGTCAAGTAAAAGGACACAAGTGCAACTAATGTGACATTATATTGTGGTGATCAGTGCAACCTGGCTGTTGGCAAGAACTATAACTTTGTTGGGAGTGGTGTTGGTGTGTGGAGAATTAATGATCTGAAGAGCTCTTTTCTTGCAGTCTTTGATGAAAAAGGAAGGAAATGTAACTCAGTGAAGGTTTGGTGTATGTATGTACATTCCTCGTCAAACTCAGGACTACAAATTCGGTATGCTCTTAGGAAAAACCCGATGATGATGCCTCTTTTGGTCTTAGTATCTGGACTGGAATAGAAGTGCGAGATCATTTTTATTGGTAGGTTTCCGATAAACTTGAAATCTAGTGGGCAAATGAGGACGTCGAGGAAAGGTAGCTTGTCATTGGACTCTTCTTCTAGTGTAAACTGGATCGCCGGTTCAGCTGCGTTGAGCCTTGCCTGAAGATTCCGTACATCAAAACGTTTGGGAGTTATTACGAGGACGTCATCCACGTAATGTAACCAAGTGACGCTTGAAGAGATGATGTTGGCGAAGTGTTCGGACTCTAGGTTTTCCATGTACAAGTTGGCTAGGACGGCACTGATGGGGGACCCCATTCCCATGCCATAGGTTTGTTTGTAGAGCCTGTTATTGAAAGAAAAACAGTTGAAATAAACACAGAGTTCAATCAAGTCAACAAAATCTCCAGGAGGTAGAGGAAGATTGAGGTCCTGATTGACTTTACGTCGTAGAACCTCAATGGCTTTTGTGGTAGGTACTTTTGTGAAGAGGGAAGTTACGTCCAAACTGCTTAGTTTCTTGTTATGGATGGAGAGGTTGCACTTGTGTCCTTTTACTTTACATATTGTCGGTAATTCTACCAACATTATTACAATATGTGACTAGTTGACAAGTGTGACACGATGATAGGGTTTGTTGACTGTGTGCGTAGGAGTCGCAAATGGTATATAAAAGTGTTTCCACCTTATGGACATTGCAATGCTTAGTGCCTTCAACATGTACGAAATTAAGACAGGGAAGTGACAACAATGTGCGGAATTCACCCTCAATATCATCAAGCAGACAGTGAAAAAGTATGGTACCACACCTATACCTGCCACTCCACAGTGACCTGTCACCCCACAACAGTGACCTGTCACCCCACAACCAGAGGAGGAGAAAGTGCCCAACCGAATAATCCCTACCTGTCACTGCCTGATACCAATACCATCTACTCCAAAGAAGCACTCTCAGAAAAAGTGTGTTGTGTGTGCTTACACCAGATAGCGACTCCAAGTGCAAAAAGACACACGATTCATATGTCAGCAATGTGGGGTGGCACTCTGTATGAATCCATGCTTCTTGGAGTATCATACAATGGTGTACTTCTAGAAACATAAATGGGACCTGTAAATACCCTACATATATATGTAAACAATAGTATATGATTGAACCAGGTGTATAAATTCATCAGTGTGAACATGTGTGTTTGTGACAGTATGATTACAAATTCAATACCAAACATTTGTGTCTCAACAAAAATTGGCTATGAGATCAAAAGATGAGCAACAAAACATTATCATCATAACATGAAAACAACAAAAATTAGAAAATTGGAAAAAAAAAAAAACGATAAATGTTTATTGTTTCTGTAAAGGGCAGTGCTCCATGTTGCTGACACCTCATCATTTAGCACTAACTTCACGGCTAAGTACTGGCCCTAAATTTTTTTTTTATCCTATAACATTTATAAAAATGCACTCTACATTTTATTTTTTTTTTCAAAATATTCGGAGCGCTACGCGAGTGAACGTAAATCTACGTTTGGACAGTTTAAAGGTTAATTCTGGACCATATTTTAAAATTATCCTAGGTAGTAGGTTGGTAGACAGCAACTGCCCAAAGAGGTACTACTGTCCTGCCAAGTGAGTGTAAAATGAAAGCCTGTAATTGTTTTACATGATGGTAGGATTGCTGGTGTCCTTTTTTCTGTCTCATGAACATGCAAGATTTCAGGTACATCTTGCTACTTCTACTTACACTTAAGTCACAGTACACATACATGTACATATATATACACACCCCTCTGAGTTTTCTTCTATTTTCTTTCTAGTTCTTATTCTTGTTTATTTCCTCTTACCTCCATGGGGAAGTGGAACAGAATTCTTCCTCCATAAGCCATGCGTGTTGTAAGAGGCAACTAAAATGCCGGGACCAAGGGGCTAGTTACCTCTTCTCCTGTATATATTACTAAATGTAAAAGGAGAAACTTTCGTTTTTTCTTTTGGGCCACCCTGCCTCGGTGGGATACAGCCGGTGTGTTGAAAGAAAGATTGATTTTAAAATTATATAAGTGACTGTTGGCAGAAAGGTGGGCTAGTGCAAAGATGAGTAGTTGGGGGGGGGGGGGAGGTTGAAGAGGGTTGGAATAGTTTTAAAAATGCAGTATTAGAATGTGGGGCAGAAGTTTGTGGTTATAGGAGGGTGGGTGCAGGAGGAAAGAGGAGTGATTGGTGGAATGATGAAGTAAAGGGTGTGATAAAAAAGAGGTTTTTACAAAGTAGATATGTTATAAGAAGAGCAGAGTATATGGAGAGTAAAAGAAAGGTGAAGAGAGTGGTGAGAGAGTACAAAAGGAGAGCAGATGATAGAGTGGGAGAGGCACTGTCAAGAAATTTTAATGAAAATAAGAAAAAATTTTGGAGTTAAACAAGTTAAGAAAGCCACCTAGGGAACGTATGGATTTGTCAGTTAAAAACAGAGTAGGGGAGTTAGTAGATGGGGAGATGGAGGTATTAGGTAGATGGCAAGAATATTTTGAGGAACTTTTAAATGTAAAAGAAGAAAGGGAGGTGGTAATTTCATGCACTGGCCAGGGAGGTATACCATCTTTTAGGAGTGAAGAAGAGCAGAATGTAAGTGTGGGGGAGGTACGTGAGGCATTATGTAGAATGAAAGGGGGTAAAGCAGCTGGAACTGCTGGGATCATGACAGAAATATTAAAAGCAGGGGGGGATATAGTGTTGGAGTGGTTGGTACTTTTGTTTAATAAATGTATGAAAGAGGGGAAGGTACCTAGGGATTGCCGGAGAGCATGTACAGTCCCTTTATATAAAGGGAAGGGGGACATAAGAGACTGTAAAAATTATAAAGGAATAAGTTTACCGAGTATACCAGGAAAAGTGTACGGTAGGGTTATAATTGAAAGAATTAGAGGTAAGACAGAATGGAGGATTGCGAATGAGCAAGGAGGTTTCAGAGTGGGTAGGGGATGTGTAGATCAAGAGTTTACATTGAAGCATACATGTGAACAGTATTTAGATAAAGGCAGGGAAGTTTTTATTGCATTTATGGATTTAGAAAAGGCATATGATAGAGTGGATAGGGGAGCAATGTGGCAGATGTTGCAAGTACATGGAATAGGTGGTAAGTTACTAAATGCTGTAAAGAGTTTTTATGAGGATAGCGAGGCTCAGGTTAGGGTGTGTAGAAGAGAGGGAGACTACTTTCTGGTAAAAGTAGGTCTTAGACATGGATGTGTAATGTCACCATGGTTTTTTAATATATTTATAGATGGAGTTGTAAAAGAAGTAAATGCTAGGGTGTTCAGGAGAGGGCTGGGATTAAATTATGGGGAATCAAATACAAAATGGTAATTGACACAGTTACTTTTTGCTGATGGTACTGTGCTTATGGGAGATTCTAAAGAAAAATTGCAAAGGTTAGTAGATGAGTTTGGGAGTGTGTGTAAAGGTAGAAAGTTGAAAGTGAACATAGAAAAGAGTAAGGTAATGAGGGTATCAAATGATTTAGATAAAGAAAAATTGGATATCAAATTGGGGAGGAGTAGTATGAAAGAAGTGAATGTTTTCAGATACTTAGGAGTTGATGTGTCGGCGGATGGATTTATGAAGGATGAGGTTAATCATAGAATTGACGAGGGAAAAAAAACGAGTGCGGCGTTGAGGTATATGTGGAGTCAAAAAACGTTATCTATGGAGGCAAAGAAGGGAATGTATGAAAGTATAGTAGTACCAACACTTTTATATGGGTGTGAAGCTTGGGTTGTGAATGCAGCAGCGAGGAGGCAGTTGGAGGCAGTGGAGATGTCCTGTCTAAGGGCAATGTGTGGTGTAAATATTATGCAGAAAATTCGGAGTGTGGAAATTAGGAGAAGGTCTGGAATTAATAAAAGTATTAGTTAGAGGGCTGAAGAGGGGTTGTTGAGGTGGTTTGGTCATTTAGAGAGAATGGATCAAAGTAGAATGACATGGAGAGCATTTAAATCTGTAGGAGAAGGAAGGCGGGGTAGGGGTCGTCCTCGAAAAGGCTGGAAGGAAGGGGTAAGGGAGGTATTGTGGGTGAGGGGCTTTTACTTCCAGCAGGTGTGCATGAGCGTGTTCGATAGGAGTGAATGGAGACAAATGGTATTTGGGACCTGACGATCTGTCGGAGTGTGAGCAGGGTAATATTTAGTGAAGGGATTCAGGGAAACCGGTTATTTTTATATAACCGGACTCGAGTCCTGGAAATGGGAAGTACAATGCCTGCACTCTAAAGGAGGGGTTTCGGGATGTTAGCAGTTTGGAGGGATATGTTGTGTATCTTTATATGTATATGCTTCTAAACTGTTGTGTTCTGAGCACCTCTGCAAAAACAGTGATTATGTGTGAGTGAGGTGAAAGTGTTGAATGATGATGAAAGTATTTTCTTTTTGGGGATTTTCTTTCTTTTTGGGTCACCCTGCCTTGGTGGGAGACGGCCGACTTGTTGAGAGAGAAAAAAAAAATTGAAATTGGCCAAATTACCAATTTCTGATCATTTTAATGGGTAGCTGAAATCAGTAAATGAGTGGTTTCTTGTACTCAATAGAACACATGGAGTTATAGTGAAATAGCAATGAGTTTGGTCGACTGGAACAATGGAATTGGCCGAAAATAGGGCACAAAGTGGGCAAAATCGCCGATGCATAAATATCACGGAGACAACTAACTTCAAGAGAGCATAATTTCATAAGTTTTCCATCAAATTTCATACTTTTAGTGTCATTACCATCAGGAAAAGATTCCCTATTATTTCATAAGAAAAAATATTTTTTTTTAACCCTTTGACTGTCGCGGCCTTACATATACGTCTTACGAGGTACCGTGTTTGACGTATATATTCTCATAAATTCTAGCGGCTTCAAATCAAGCAGGAGAAAGCTGGTAGGCCCACATGTGAGAGAATGGGTCTGTGTGGTCAGTGTGCACCATATAAAAAAAATCCTGGAGCACACAATGCATAATGAGAGAAAAAAAACTCCGACCGTTTTTTTTAATTAAAATGCCGACTTTGTGGTCTATTTTCGTATAGTATTTATGGTTGTATTCTCGTTTTCTTGGTCTCATTTGATAGAAAACATATTATAGAAATAGAGGTGATTTTGATTGATTTTACTATAAAAAGAACCTAGAAATGGAGCTCAAATTAGGGAAAATGTTTGATTTTTGCCAATGTTCAAAAGTAAACAAATGATGCCATTGTCCAATAAATGTCCAACTAGCCATTCTAATATGCAGTCATGAATGGGTTGATGTTATTTATACAATTATTACAGTATTGCAGTAGTCTGCATAATAGTAAGTCTCCTATTTTTTGTTTGAATAAAAATTCAAAATAGAAAGCAAGAGTAATATCAGAGGGGCCTGGAGACATGACTGATGAGCAAAGAAAATGTTATTTTAGAGCCAGGAATGTCTGCATTGTTCATTCTGGACCTTATTTTGAAATTGTCATATTTTTTAGTTTTCGTGAAATTGGCCAAATTGCAAATTTCTGACCACATTATTAGGTAGTTGAAATCAGTAAATGGGCAGTTTCTTGTACTCAATCGATAGAAAAAATGGAGTTCTAAAGAAATAGCTATGAGTTTGGCTGACTGGAACAATGGAATTAGCCTTAAATAGGGCTCAAAGTGGGCGAAATCGCCAATTTGTAAACAGCGCTGAGGTCGCTAACTTCGCTAGAGTATAATTCCATCAATTTTCTATCAAATTTCGTTTTTTGGTGTCATTACAATTGGGAAAAGATTCTCTATCATTTCAGAAGAAAAAATAATTTTTTTTTTTTTTTTAAATTTTGCGACACCAGGAGACACCTCAGGATTGGGGGTTGCGACAGTCAAAGGGTTAAATTCTTCAACACCAAGAGCAAGTTTGTGAACAGGGGTCTCAACAGTGAAAGGGTCAAGTAACTGGGTAATCATACAGATCCATCAATTAATACAATTTAATAGGTAATTGGTCCCAATAATTCAACTAAACAAGAGGCACTTCACTTCCAGCACTAACACTTACACTTCCACACTTCAGTCATAATTCTCACACTTAACACATTGTCATAATTCATCAATGCAAATATACATGTAACACAAAGTTGAACTAAAAAACTAGAAGACCTTAAAAAACTGTACATATCTAATACACAATGAACAAATTTTGTTGTTCTTAAAAAGGTAAATTAAGAGTTTGATCCTTGGTCTTCATTCATGGTAGGTTGTCTAACAGTCAAACTCTTGCTTCTATTGTAACCTTTACACCAGCAGCTAGAAGTTACAGCTGACAAGACAGCTTAAACTGCCTGAATGATCAGTTTTCTCTTGGAATCATGTGTGAAGCTGTTAGCCTTGAAGATGTCACTCTCAAAGAACGGCTGCAGGTTCATAATGTTGATCTGTCGTGCCTGTTAACAAAAAACAACACTCTTTAAGCTAGAATCTATGTTAATTTCTGAGTTTTGCCTAACAGGAATGTTAATTTCTAAATCAAGCTAACATAAGTTAATTTCAAATTCACCTGAAATTAACATCAGTACAGGTGGGCCCCACCTCACAGCACTTTGCTTTACAGCATTTTGCTAATACAGCAGTTATCAATTACACTCATTCTTCATTTATTCAGACTTCTTACAATATATTCACCACTCACTATAAACTAAAGACAAAAATATTTTGAAGTAATGTGTGTACAGTAGGGCCCCACTTTACGGCATTCCGCTAATATGGAGATTTCAAGTTATGACCAAAACTCGCTACACGGCTCCCCCAGCTAACGTGCTAATATGGTCTGTTTACATTCTCTGAGCACATCTCTCCATTATGTCAGGAAACTTTCCAAAATTTCAAGTGTATTAAAGTTATTGCATATTTTATATGTACTCAGATAATTATATTATGTGTACCTATACCTAAATATACTTACATACTGTGCTGGCATGCAGGTACACATTAAAATCACTAAGTCTCTCTACTTTTGAAGACATCATATTAATAATAATAATCACTGGGGTGAATTAAATAAAAACATAAGAAAGAAGGAACACTTCAGCAGATCTACTGGTCCATGCGAGGCGGGTCCAATTCTCCCACCGGCTAAGCCAATGCCTTGACCTAGTCAGGTTAGTCGCATTCAGTTAAGGGAGGAGCATGGCATCCGACCTAGTAGCACAAGCTAGTCAGGTCCAGCTCACACCCACTCATGTATTTATCCAACCTATTTTTAAAACTACACAATGTCTTAGCTTCTATGACGGTACTCGGGA
>NC_069411.1:55491038-55515437 GCF_026875155.1 Cherax quadricarinatus
TTTTTGATAATAGTGCAGAAAACCCTGACGATCCCAACCTTTTTACCTTGGGTGGGCATCCTCAGTCAGGGTCAGTTTGTACCTCAACGCAAAGAAAACTTATTTTCGCTGGCCAGGCTTGACTTCAGTAATAAGATGATAGTGAGGGGTTTTGTGTTTTTATTGCTCTTACATCGAGTAGGAAGGGGGAATCATATTCACAAGTGAACACGGTATGTCCCCCCACATGCGTTGGGTGTGTCCCATCGGGCCCAGGGGGGGATAACCCCCGGAGACATCCAAAAATCCGTGGCCCACACCAGGTTTAATAGTGAAGTGGGATGTTTGGGGCTACATTTGGGCAGGGTAACCACAGGCTCAGCAGTGGGGGTAGGGTAGGGTATGCCAGGGCCCATGCGTACTCACCACCCAGGCGGGGACCCACGCTGCTGACCCCTCATTTTCAAGACAAAGGGACGTCAGCCCCACCCACCAAACCCACAACCCCCCGCCAACCACCTATGAGTCCAGTATCCAAAAGAAAACCCTATTGGGTTTGGCCAAAATCCCAATTTTTTTCCCAAGCCCCACACTTTGATGACTCTCAAAGTGGAATTCTCCACTTGTCCCCTTGGGAACCCGGCCAAGAAGGGAATTCTTTTAATTATTTTTTGACCAGCCTTTGAGGGAAAAACTATTTCAGGGAAAAAAAAGTATTTTGAGTACACCAGGCAAATACGTATATCCCACAGTCAAGACTACCCCGGGGGAAAGGATGACTGTTCAAAAAATTTTTTTTGCTTTTGCAAAAATAATGCTTTCCCTCATTTTTAAAGCATAATATAAAAGCTATGGTCCAAGATCAGCTAATTTTACCTCGGGGCTTCAGTGAAATCATCCCAGTGAACAATTTATCTTACTGTTACATATGTTGACATCTCTGAGAAAAACAGGGCCCGACAGAAGTGACATTTTTTACAAGTTAAAATGTTTTTTATGTATTCAAAAAAAATTCAGCATATACTTTTTCCCTTCAAGAAACTTTAATTGCAGTCTTTGATTTTGTTCAAAGGTAAACTGTCATTCAGTTAAACCGAAAAGAAAACGCTTTTGGTATAAAACGTTTGTACTCTGTGATGTGACAGTGGCCGGTGTTGGATATTGTTGTATCCCGGGAAAATTAAAATATTAAATCCCAAGATGTTTTTGGGTACTCAGGTCATAGTGAAAAACATGAGGCATTTATTTGGAAAAGGGGGCTCATTATATATGTCTGGTACAAAAGCCCCAATTACCGGATTTCTTGCGAGTGAACAAGACAGATGTGTGTGGCACAGTGCGTTCTAATCATAAACATATCCCAGGCTCAAGCGGGTGCTCGGGGTGTGCGTGCAGGTGTTTACTGCCAATGACTTCATGGCATTACGGTGGCTGAAAAACGAGATGCACATTGTTGACAACCATTCTTCGTAATGAAATTCAAGCGTGGCAAAGTTGATGAGTGAAAATGAAGTTTCAAAAACCCAAGACGTGATTGTTATACACAAAACTGCCTTGGTTACAAGTGGGACATGAAATTTGGGTTTTTGTTGACTGTGTTCGAAAAAGTTCAAGTGGACATAAACTTTTTTTCCATCTCATGGTATTTCAATGCTCAATGCAATAATTTTACCAAATAAAGACGGCAACTGACCCCCGTCGGTGAATTTTGTTTGTCTTTTGTCAGACAACTCAAAATTAAAGTACCAGGAAGAACACCTGCTATGAAAACTGGGTCCTCAATTACCGGATATACCTAACGTTTGGGGGAAGGTATCATTTCAAAAATACAGCTTCCTTCAACTCAGAAAAATTTGCTCAGAAGAGATGCATCATCGGCACAAAAAAAACGACGGCAACAAAGATCAAAACCTGGTTATGTTGAGGAATGTAAGGTGCCTTGGCATGGTGCCTTGTTTCAAGGGTTCCACAAGCTCCCGCAGTTCTAAAACTGTCCGTGATTGTAATATGTAAATATATGATAGAACTTTATATTATACAAGATTTGTTATGTTTATTGTAAAAATAAATGGAAACAAAAATTGATAATAACTTTAGTGCAGTTTTTGTGTTCAATAAAATGAGTTTTTTTTTATCTTTATTTCAGATTGGTCTCTCAGGGCCCCAATTTAGTGGGAAAAAAAAAAAAATTTGGAAAAGAAAAAGAAAAAAACAAAAAACTGTAAAAAAAGTAATGCGCATATTTGGAAAAACGTCGATGTTGCCACCACCAGGTCTTTTAGACAACTTCTTGGCCTGTATCTGGGAAGTAATGTCAGAATTTTTTTTTTTTCTTATTACCCTTTACAAAAATTCTCTTTAATTCTGTAAAAAAAAATTTTTTTTTTTTTTTTTTTTTAAAAAATTTTTGGAACTGGGCACCCCTTAGATTTTTGGGCTTGGACCCCCGAAAAGGGGGTTTAAAAAATCAATCTAGAAAACACATACGTGGACCCCCAGTTTTCGATATTATTTCATTCCCGAAATATGTTCAGGTGCCCCGGGACTGACCGAATTTGTTCCCATAAGGAATAATTTGAAAATTTGATTATCCTTTCAGACCTCCAAAAATAACATACAAATGCAATTACATAAAAACCCATAAATTTTTTCGCATTGGGGGTTATCGTAAACTGGGGGTCCACTGTACTAATTTTCACATCATGTAGTGGTTAGGGGGAAAGAAAGATGTCATTCAAATCTAAAGTCCCCTATAGTATGACACCACTGAAATCTCAAATACCTCTGCTTCCTTTTTTCATAAGCATGATTTTCCGACAAAAACTTTTTACACTCTACTATCGAAACATCTTACCCAACATTTTCACATTACTGTAATCAGAAATCAAACCATCCGAGATATCATAGTCCAAAAGTCCTCTTCAACACTATCAAAAAACTCATCCATACTTCAAGACTGTCATCGGTGTCTGAGTCGCTAGGGTTCCCTTCCACTTGATAAACAACATCAATACCTTCTTCTGCTCTTCTCTCCCCCTGCATTGGGAAAGAAAGAACTGCCAAAGTGAAAGGTGGATGAGAGACTGTAATGAACTATAAAATTATGTACCAAGTAACACCTAAAAGACAGATGCATTTCTAACAAGCTAATAACCAACACCAGCTTTCCTACATAAAGACAGGACCACCATAACACAGAGAGTACAAAGTTAGTGAACTTAGAGTTACCAAAAATATATAGTATCAGGAACCAAAAGATACAGAAAAAGTATGAAAAATCAACAAGATCAGAAAAGTTTATTTCATTTCAACAGTAAGAAGCATATTTTTTGCTACCACAATGGCCATCTTTCATCCAGGTAGGGTGACCAAGAGAAGAGAAATGCACTCATCATCATCCTTTCACAGACATTAATTCAAATGGCCCTCTGAGCTTCAACACCCACACCCCCCCTTCAGAATGCAGCACTGTACCTCCTACTTCAGAGATTCAAGTTTTCCCTTTGCTTATACTCCAAAAGAATGCCAAATTATAAATGCACACATCTCCATTCATTCCAATCTAACATGCTCACACATGCCTGCTGGATGCTCAAGCACCTACCACCTAATACCTCCTTCACCCCCCTTCACTTCAGCCCTTTTTGGAGACGACCCCTACCACCCTTCCTTCCACTCCATATTTACAGATAATCTTAGTCATCCTATTCTGCCTATTCTCAATGATCAAGCCATCTCAACACCACCTCTGAGGTATATCTTTCACACTAACAAATCATCTTTTAATGTTAACTCTACTACTACTACTGTAATTCTCTGAATAATAATCATACTACACACTTCTCTCAAACATGACATCTCCACTGCCTCCAACCTATTCCTCGCTCACACCTATATGAAAGTGTTAGTACAGGTTGGCCATCACTAATCTGGCAATCAGTAATCCAGTTCCATCAGTAATCTGGCACTAATTTCGGCTAGCATTTCAAATTTCTGGGGTCGCCACACCAACCTGCCACTACTGTTGAGTGGTACTACTTACAGCATAAATCATTCCAATTTCTTTTTCTCCATTTGTTATAACAAGTTCACTTTTAGCCCTAGCCATGGTTCCAATGAATAAAAGAAATGCTTCTCATTGCATAAAGCACATGACAAATATCTTTCCACGGATGCCTCACCACTCCACTTTCCCTATTCCTCTCTTTTATTCTTTGATTCATCTCATTTTCATATACCCATCTGCTGACACATCCACTCTCAAATAGCTAATACATCTACTTCCTACATGATGAGGATTCTTTCATTGCCTCAAATTTCTTCTTACTCTCATCACCTTGCTCTTTTCTATCTTCAATTTTAATTTCCTTCTGTTATCCTTTCAAACTCCTCCAACTACTGCAACTTCTCATTAGAATACTATTCCAAATGTATTTGAATTCCCATATCATCTATTGATACAGAACATATATGGTTTGTCAATCAAGTTTCAATTAGATTAAGATCAGCACTGCAACAGATCATTAAGAACTGCATTAGCAGTGCTCCTTTCTTATATAGGAAAGCATAGACATAGATATAGACAGAGATGTAAGCCCCAGCACCGTGTCTTCCTTTGCAGATGACACCCGAATTTGATTGACAGTGTCCTCCACTGAAGACACTGCAAGACTCCAGGCAGACATCAACCAAATATTTAAATGAGCTGAAGAAAACAATATGAAGTTCAATGATGAGAAATTTCAACTACTCCGATATGGAAAACATGAGAAAATTAAAACTATATCTAGACCGGGCAGTGGGGGCATTGACCCCCGAAACCCTCTCCAGGTTTCTCCAGGTATCCATAACATCTGTATGCTATGTATACGAGCACGAATAAAAAACAAACTTACATAGATGCAGAATGACATATCACACATCCTGCTTAAATCCTGTTACCCATGATGCACTATGTGAACCCACCTGGTCTTTAATTCTTTCCTATAGGCATGACAAGGTGGCAAACACCCAATTTGAAGGCACAAAAATTATACTTTCTAGTACATCAAACACAGTTTGGTCCCTTGCATACCTAAAATCATCAAGAATGAGAACCTTGAACACAATGTTCTTTCTGACCAGGTACATCTTCATTAACAGGAAAAAATTAGTGCCTGAATCATTCAACAGTGCCTAAGTCATCCATATTGCTTTGCTAGAATGCCAAATAATGAGCAAGCAGGTTTTGTCTTTACCTTTTAAGGCAAACACTGGTTTGCACCTGAAATCACCCACTACATTTATGCACAGAAGCAAACTGAAGCCACCTGGAAACTAGGTACAAATGTTCGTGCTTGCAAGTTTAAGTGAAGAAAGCTTAAGGTAATATGGACATTTAAAGAGTATGGAGGAAAATAGTATGACTAGGATGGAGGGAAAGAGGAGCAGGGATCATCCACGGAAGGGTAGGAGTTGTCCTAGAAAAGGTTGGTGGGAGGGGATGAAGGTTTCAAGTGCCAGGAGCTTGGACCTCCAACAGACTTGTGAGAGTGAGTTAAACAGGAGTGGAGGCAAGTGACTTGTATTACTTGATGTGCTTTTGGAGTGTGAGCAAGGTAACATTCATGAAAGATTCAGGGAAACCAGTTGGCATGTACCACACAAATAGGAACCCACCATGCTAAGATATCTGATGAAGTATATTTGGAGGGTGAAGGCTGAGAGTGAGGGCAAAGAGTGTGGGCAGAGAGTGAGGGCAGAGCAAGGGCAGAGTGTGAGGGCAAAGAGCAAGGGCAGAGCAAGGGCAGAGTCAGGGCACAGAGTCAGGGCAGTTCTCTCTTAATCCCTTCATAAATGCTTGAACACTCCAACAGTACACCAAGTCCCCAAAACAAGACCTCATTTCTATTCACTCTAATCCAACACATTCAAACATGCTCTCAGGGTACTCAAGTTCCTACCACTTAACACTTCCCTCACTCTTTATCTTCAATCATTCATGGGAGGACCTTTCATCCCCTCCTCTTTTCCACCCTGGATTTATACACCCTCTTGGTCATCCTCTTCTGCTCCATTCTTTCTAAAGGACCAAATCACCTCATCAATCCCTCTGCTACTTTCTTGCTAGCTCCACACTGTCTTTTAATTTCTTTGCTATTAATTGCCCTCAATCATACGTTATCACCACTACCTCCAGCCGCTTCCTCACTGATCTTAATGCAACCTTTAACCCTTTGAGGGTCGACAGGCCCTCTCCGAAACTTGTTCTCAGGGTCGGCCAAAATTTAAAAAAAAAAAAAAATTATTTTTTCTTATGAAAAGATAGAGAATCTTTTCCCGATCATAATGACACCAAAAGTATGAAATTTGAAGGAAAACTTACGGAATTATGCTCTCGCGAAGTTAGTGGTCTGGATGATGTTTACGCATCGGCGATTTTGCCCACTTTGAGCCCTATTTTCGGCCAATTCAGTGTGCTTGTTGACAAAAATCATAACTATTTCGCTAGAACTCCATTTTTTTCTATCGAATGAGTACAAGAAACCACCCATTTACCAATTGAACTATCCAATAAAATGGTCAGAATTTAGCAATTTTGCCAATTTCACACAAATTTCAAAAGATGCCAATTTCCGAATAGGGTACAGAATAAACAAAAAAGACATTCCTGGCACTAAAATAACAAGTTCTCTGTTCGTTAGTCACATCCCCAGGCCCCTCTTGTATTTCTTTGACTTTCCACTTTGAATTTTATTCTTGCAAAAAATAGAAGATTTACTGTTATGCAGACTACTGCATTAGTGTAGAAATGGTATAAATAATATCAGCGCACTTGTGAAAGAATATTAGACTCGCCAGTTGACGTGTATTGGACGCTTGGCATGATTTGTTTACTTTTGAACTTTGATAAAAATCGAACATTTCTGCTACTTTGCGCTCAATTTCAAGGTACTTTTCATTGTAAAACCAGTCAAAATCATCTCAATTTGTGTAATATGTCTCCCATTCTATAAAATGAGACCAAGAAAACTAGAATACAACAACAAATACCATATGAAAATACAGTGCAAAGTTGCTGTTTTATTCCAAAAACACGGTCAAAGTTTTTTTTCTCATTACGCACTGTGTGCTGCAGGATTTTTTTTATACTGCGCACACTGGCCACATAGACCCATTCTTTCATATGTAGGCCTACCAGCTTTCTCTCATGAGATCTGAGGGCACTAGAATTTAGGCGTACTAGTACGTCAAAAACACTGGTCATAAGCCGTACTAGTACGACCAAAACCCTCAAAGGGTTAAAGATCATGTCTCACACCCACATAAAAGTGTTGTTACTATATACTCTGGTAATTTTTCCCTTCTGCTCTACATATAAACTTTTTCTTTCCACAGATGTCTCAACAGAAATACCTCAAAATATTAAGATGAAGGGTAAAAGAGGTTTTGTGTGCAAGGGGACTGGACATACAGCAGGCATGTGTGTACATGTTAGATGGGAGTAAATGGAGATGAATGGTTTTTGGGACTTGACGAACTGTTGGAGTGTGAGCAGGGTAATATTTTGTGAAGGGATACAGGGAAACTGATTAGCTGGACTTGAGTCCTGTAGGTGGTAAGTACAGTACCTGCACTTTAAAGGAGAGGTTTGGAGTATATTGCTGTCTGGAGTGACATCTGAACTGTCGCATTTGAGCACCTCTACAAAGACAACGATTATATACGAATGATGGTGAAAGTGTTTCTTTCTTTTTTGAATCACCCTGCCTTGGTGGGAGAAGGCCAGCGTGTTAAAAAAAAAATTAAGCTGAGTGCAAGGAAAACTGCCAGTTACATTCTTCCCTACCAGATAACAAGATAATATGCTTCAAGGATATACACTAGACCGTTATATTACACGGTAGTTACATTCCTGAAAACGCTGTTTGGTAAATCCGTGTTATATAAACTGAAGAACTTACGGGAAAAATAGGGTTACATTCCTGGGAGCTCCCAAAAAAGCCAAACAACTTTTTTTTAGACCTCCACATCTTACAAAAATAAAAGTGAATATGTAATTGTAGTTCATTGTTGTGATGTATTATGTAGTTTTTACTGCTTAACCCTTTCAGGGTCCAAGGCCCAAATCTGGAGTCACGCACCAGTGTCCAAGAATTTAAAAAAAAAAAATTGTTATTTTTTCTTATGAAATCGTAGAGAATCTTTTTGTGAAGGTAATAAAACAAAAAGTACGAAATTTGGTGGAAAATTGACGAAATTATGCTCTCGCGAATTTTGATGTGTCAGCGATATTTACGAATCGGCGATTTTGCCGACTTTGACTCCCATTTTAAGCCAATTACATTATTCCAATCAACCAAAATTCTTAGCTATTTCACTAGTATTACTTCCATTCTATCGATTGAGCACAAGAAAATCGCCAAGTCAACTGTTTCAACTACAAAATAAAGTGATCGGAAATTGTTAATTTGGCCAATTTAACACAAAGTTCAAAATATTCCAATTTCAAAATAGGGTCCAGAATAAACAATGTAGGCATTCCTGGCACTAAACTAACATTTCCTCTGTTCATTAGTTATGTTTTGTAGGCTTTACAAATAAATTCCATTTTGATTTTTTATTCACATAATGAATTTTTATTCACACCAAAAAATAGAAGATTTACTGTTATGCAATACTGTAATAATTGTATAAAATATCATCACCATATTTGTGAATGTATATAGACCCACCAGCTGATGTGTATTAGACGTGTGAGGTCGTTTGTTTACTCTTGAATATCGGCAAAAATTTAACATTTCTGCACTTTGAGCTCAGTTTCAAGCCATTTCCTGTGCTAAAACCAAATCAAAATCATCTCTATTTCTGTAATATGTCTTCCATTCTATCAAATGAGACCAAGAAATCGCAAATACAACTATAAAAAACATACGAAAAAACACTGCAAAGTTGCTGTTTTAATCGAAAAATCATGATTTCATTTTTTTTCTCTCATTATACACAGTGTGCTGCAGGATCTATTTTATGTGGTGCACACATACCACATAGATGTATTCTCTCATATCTAGGTCCAAATGTACCACTCACAGTTTGTCAGAGTGAGCTGAGCTCATGGCGTAGATCTACGGTTTGGACCCTGAACGTAAAAGCCGTAGATCTACTGGGACGGACCCTGAAAGGGTTAAGACTACAAATGCAACAGAAATATTTCTTACCTTAAATTGTAGGTGCTGGTGTTTGTCAATGATTGTGAGGAGAGTGGAGAGTTATGCTGTGGCCTTACTGGGCTGAGGTGGATGGTAGAGGTTCTGGTACTGAAGTCGATGGTTGTACTGGAGTGTGCATAAATTCTGTAATGGATTTCTGGGCTATTTTACCCTGCAGTACATTATACAAGTGATGGTATGGTATCAGCTGCTCTAGACACTGTTTCAGACCACTGCTTCTAGATTTTTCAAGATCCTCTTCAGTGAAAAAGTCCAACTTTAAGTTAGGTCAGTCAGTAAATCAGTCAAGTCAGTAAGTCAGTCAAGACAGTCAGTAAATCAGTCAGTCAAGTAAGTCGGTAAGTCAGTCAAGTCAGTCTGTTATTCATCACGCAAACTCATACCTTTACCTCATTCTTTTTAACTACAAACTAATGCTTCATTAAGGCCATAGACTCTCTCTTGCCTAATATCTCTATTCTCTTCATTAATTCTAAGACTTTTCTTGCCACTTTCAGTAACACTCATATGGGTACTGGGTACCATAATTGCTTGACAGATACAAGATATGGCAATTAAAAGATCAAAACACAATTCACAAACATGGCTAGCTCCTAGAAGACACTCGTACTGGACACTTATTCATGAATGCTGGGATGAGGGTGGCGGGAGTGCTGGGAGAGGCAGGGGATGGCAGTAGGTCTCCTTGCTGACACAATGGTCTGACCCACAACAAGGCAGCAGCTTGAGCTGGGGAAATTTTTTCTGTGCCCACAAATGCAACCATGTTAACCTTTTAGGGTCTAGAGGCCAAATCTCAGAGTGACAGCCAGGGTCCAAGAATTTAAAAAAAAAAAAAAAAAAAAAAAAAAAAAAAAAAAAAAAAAAAAATTCTTATGAAAGGGTATAGAATCTTTTTGTGATGATAATAAAACAAAAAGTACGAAAATCTGATGGAAAACTGACAAAATTACACTCTCGCAAATTTTGATGCATCAGCGATATTTACGCATCGGCGATTTTGCCGACTTTGATTCCCATTTCTAGGCCAATTACATTATTCCAGTCAACCAAATTCTTAGAGATTTCGTTAGTATTACTTCTATTTTATCGACTGAGCACAACAAATCGCCTAGTTAACCATTTCAACTACCCAATAAAGTGATCGGAAATTGGTAATTTGGCCAATTTAACAAAAAGTTCAAAATATTCCAATTTCAAAATAGGGTCCAGAATAAATAATGCAGGCATTCCTGGCACTACTTAGGTTTTCGGGCTTTACAAATGAATTCCATTTTGATTTTTTATTCACATAAAATTTTTTTTTTTACACCAAAAAAAATGGAAGATTCATTTTTATGCAATATTGTAAAAGTTATAAATCATGTACTTCACCACATCTAAATTATTTTAGCCCCACAGCTATTTTAAATTAGAATGTGCTTCATTTGCTTCCCCTTGAAACAGCAAAACGAACATTTCTGCTACTTTGAGCTCAGTTTCAACCCATTTCGATAAAACCAATCAAAATCATCTATATTTTGTAATAATCTTCATTCTATAAAATTGACCAAAAAAATAAGTATAAAACTGTAAAAAAACATAAAAAAAAAAAAAAAACCGCAAAATTGCGTTTTGATCCAAAATTCGGTCGCAGTTTTTTTCATTATGCACCGCATCTGCAGGATTTGTTTAATGTGGGCACCATTACCCATAGATGTATTCCCATATATGGGCCCCAAATTTACCGCTCCAGTTTATTGAGTGAGTTGAGCCATCGATGGGTCTACGTTTGGCCCCTGGCTTCAAAGTTTTAATTACGGAGGGCCCCCTAAAAGGGGTTTAATTTTAAATTTAAAAAGTGTTGTATAAAAACTGTGCCAAAATTTTTTAAATGTGCAAAAACCCAAAAAACGTGGCAACTGAATCTGTGTAATATAACGGTTACTGTAAACAAATAGTAGTACATGGACCCTCCCCTAACGAACGCATTGCATAAGTTAAATCCGCCTACGATACTTTTTTAACGCAAAAATTTTGCCTCGGCAACGCAAAAAAAACCGCTCAACACATTCGTTAAAGACCATCCACATGCGCCTGGGGCCCCCCCTCACTTGCCCGTGGGTCCCATGTTTACAAGCTAGCCATGCGGTCGTTTCCAAGCATACAATGGGGGCATTTCCATATATCAACCTTTTTAGCGATTGCACCTGCAAAATAAGTCACCATGGGCCCCAAGAAAGCTTCTAGTGCAAACCCCTACAGAAAAAAGGTGAGAATTTAGGATATGAAAAAAAGAACATTGCTAAGTATGAAAGTGGAATGGGTGTCTCCGGGGCCAGGTTTTACACAAAACCCCAATCAACCACAATATGCAAAAACCCAAAAAGTGGCAACTGAATCTGTGTAATATAAGGGTTACTGTAAACAAATAGTAGACAGGGGGACCCTCCCCCAACGAAGCATGAAATGTTAAATCCCCCTGCGATACATTTTAAACGAAAAAAATTTTCCTCGGTAGCGCAAAAACTCCCAACGCGATTCGTTCAGACGCATCCACAGGGGCCTGAGCCGCCTCATTTGGGTTCCCCGGGGGTGCCATTTTTAAAAAGCTACCCACTGGGGGTCCTTCCAAGATACAATGGGAAATTTCATATTAAACACCCTTTTTTGCGATTGCCCCTCAAAATAATAACCAGGGGCCCCAAGAAAGCTTCTAGTGCAAACCCCCAAAGAAAAAAGGGTGAAATTACTATGGATATAAAAAGAGATCATGCAATATGAAATGGACTGGTGTCCCCGAGTGGCCAGGTTGTAAAAAAAACCCCAATCAATATCCTACTATTGGGGCCCAAGAAAACGGCAATCAAGGAAGCTGTTCTTGCCAAAGGTGCAATTTTGTTTTCGAAACGGGAAATCGAAGAAAGAAATGTTAGAGACTGTTATTTGGGGCGGATAACGAAAAAAAATAGCGGAGATAGCATCTCTCAATGATAAATGTGAAAAGGCTAGGAAGTTGAATGACGATTTAATTAGAAAAATGCCGCAATAGTGATGATGTGAGGAATTTTAAGGCCCGCAAGGTTGGGTTTTAGAGATTTAAAAACATAGTGGCAACTGGGTTTATAAGGCTGGGTTGGGGCTGCCAATTCAACACAAAGTGGCTGAAAAAAATGGCAGGAATTCAAGGAGTACATAGATAGTGAAGGGAACGAAACCTGAACAAGTTTTAATTGTGAGAAACAGGCCCGTTTTGGAAGAAAATCAAGCAAACCTACATTCTCAGGGGGAAAAGGCACTCCCAGGCATAAGCTTATGAAAGACAGGCTTTCTCTTTTATTTTGTGCTGCGCAGTGGGGGTTGCAAAGTGAAGCCCTTTATTGGTGTTACCCGAAAAATCCCCCGGTGTTCAGGGAAAAACAATGCCTCAAGGCTAAATTTTTAGTGTGCTGTGGAGGGCAAAAAAGAAAAGGGATTGGTCACAGGGACTTTTTCTATGGCTGGTTACACCATGCATTTGCCCCCCCTTGAAAATTACCTAATTTAAAAAAAATTAACCTTTAAATGCCTCCTGGGATTAGACAAGCCCTGGGCATCCTTCAGACGTGGCAGAGCGACTTTTCGGAAAAGGCTTCATTAAAGGGCAAATTTTTGCCTTTCCCAAACCACCCTCTCCTGAGCCCCTGGGCCCGCAGGGCATTTCCCAAATTTAAAAAACTGTAACAAAGCTATTTTAAAATTGCTTTGTATGACCCCAGAACTCAATTTACTCTAAGAGAGTTTTGGGGGAGATCACTTTTTTATCCCAATTGTGAAAATTATAGGAAGGCTTGGGGGGAATGACAAAAAAAGGGTTGAACTTGCTGGAAGAAACCGGCCAGAATGGAGACAAAAGGGGGTTTTGAAGGGTTTTAGGCTAACCAAACCAGCCCGTTGAGGGAAACCATTGGGACTGGGGAATCCTTGGGGTTGGGGTTGTGGGGAGGATTGGAAGAGTTGGTGGAGGAAGACAATGAAGAAAATAACCAGATGAGCTTCTAGTCATTTCAACACAAAGAGGCCACACCGAGGAAACGCTTTGAGGAGGGGAAGAGAAATTTAGGAATTTTCCTACTTCAAAGATTAAGGAAATGTGTCAATGTGGGGTTTAAAAAGCAAACCTTTTTGATGAAAATCACCCTACCACTATTTCAAGCCTGTGGTATTTAAATGACAATGTTTTTGAAACACTTTAGGGAAGTCATAAAGGAAGGGAGGTACAGGGCCCCTTTTGGACAGAATTTGTGGAAGAGGGCCAGTGACTCTCAACTGGTCCTGTAAAAAAAGAAGAAGGGAAAAACCCCGGGAAAAGGATTTCCCTCAAGTCCTAAGGAAAAGGGGTTCCCTTTAAACATTACACCATCCACAGTTCCCCCCCTCCCCTTCCCCCAAAAACCCCAGATCTTCAATAAAGGCAATGTCTGTAATGTGATGCTTCTTCATTTTATGTATTTTAAAAATTAATATTTCGTGGTAAGAATTTTTTTTTGTTCATACTTTGGGGTGTCAGGAACGGATTAATTTGATTTCCATTATTTCTTATGGGGAAAATTAATTCGTCTAACGATATTTTCGCCTAACGTTGAGCTCTCAGGAATGGATTAATAGCGTTAGGTGAGGGTTCACTGTAGTAGTAAGCATCAAAATACAGTGGACCCCCGGTTAACGATATTTTTTCATTCCAGAAGTATGTTCAGGTGCCAGTACTGACTGAATTTGTGCCCATAAGGAATATTGTGAAGTAGACTAGTCCATTTCAGACCCCCAAACATACACGTACAAACGCACTTACATAAATACACTTGATAGTTCCTGACTATGGAACTGAACTGCTCCAGGCTGAGGGACTGACAACCTCAAATTCTACGACTTCAAGGGTGATGGACTGATTACATCATCTTCACATCTCTACTGTTCCTGCCTACTTTCTGTATTCGACTGAAGAAGCCTACTGTGTAGGCAAAACGTTTCGGAATAAAGTTGTCTAACTGTTGCATATGTGTCTTACCTTACAACATAAATACACTTACATAATTAGTCGCACTGGGAGGTGATCGTTAAGCGGGGGTCCACTGTATAGCATTGGTAAAGTAAAGTACCCCAGGCATGGTCCTGGCACTTTTCTTTGCTGTTTCTTTTCTTCATAGCAGATATATAAAACCTAGGTAGTAGATTGGTAGACAGCAACCACCCAGGGAGGTACTACCGTCCTGCCAATGAGTGTGAAGCAAAAGCCTATAACTGTTTTACATGACAGCAGCATTGTTGGTGTCTTTTTTTTTCTGTCTTATAAACTTTTACTTACACATGAGTCACACTACACATGCATGTACATACATTGGCCCATCATTTAGCAAGAGTTTATTTGGCACGATTCAGGTATAGCATGACTGGAGAATTGCGGCACAATTTTATGCAACATGTAATTAATTTAACACGGTTCAGTTTGCGGGAAGGAAAAAAAAAAATCCCTCTTCCTCAAGCTGCCGCCTTGTTGTGGATCAGCCGGGGAGACCTCCCGTCATCCCTTGCTACCTCCCAACACCACCCAACCATCCCAGCTTTCGTAGTTCATAGGTCCAGTCCTTTCTCTGCTACAAGCTAGCTGTGTTTGTGAACTGTGTTTTGATCTTTTAATTACTATACAGTGGAACCTCAAAAATCAAACGTATCACATATCGAACGTTTCGAAAATAGGACCATTTTTTCGGACAAACTGTGTCCCTATTATTGAACGCGCCCCTATTTTCGGATCGCTGGGTACGGGACCTGTCTGCCGCCCGCTCTGTCCACGTCCCCGCGCAGGCGCTGTGAGCAGTCTAGCTTTGTTTATGCTTGAGTGAACACTAACCTGCGCTCTCATTCACGCATTTTACGATTATTTCGTTGTGTTTTGTGCTTGTGGGACTGTGAAATAAGCTGCCATGGGCCCAAAGAAACTTGCTAGTAGTACCCCTGTGGTAAAGAAAGTGAGAAACACCATAGATGTGAAGAAGGAAATAATACAGAAGTATGGGAGTGGTGTGAGACTTGTTGAGCTTGCCAGGATGTATGGGAAAAACAAGTCGACCATCGGTTCTATCCTGTCAAAGAAAGAACAAATCAAGCAAGCTGATGTTGCGAAAGGTGTTAATATAGGGAGTGGATGAGGTGCCTTCTTCAAAGATTAACCCTTTCAGGGTCCAAGGAACGCACCAGTGTCCAAGAAATTTTGAAAAAAAAAAAAAAAATTTCTTACAGATTTAAAGAGCATATTTTTGTGAAGGTAATAAAACAAAAAAAATTAGAATCTGATCAGTACTTACCGAGATACAGTGCCAAGAAGTTTGTAGAAAATGATGTGGTGGCGGCAACATCGACGAATTCCACATACGCGTATTATATTATTTTGTTGTTTTAGTTGTTCTTTCTTTTCTTTTCCAATTTTTTTTCTATTCCTACTAACATTTGGGGCCTGAGAGACCAATACTGTATATAATTGATATATATATACTCACTGTATTGAACACAATAACCGCACTAAAGTTATTATCATATTATTGTTTACCACTGTTGTTTATTACAATAAACATGCACAAATCTTGTATAATACTAATGTTCTATCATATATTTACATATTTACAATCACTGGACATGGTTTTAGAACTGCTGGAGCTTGTGGAACTCCTTGAAACAAGGCACCATGCACAGAGGCACCTTACATTCCTCTCACATAAACCGAGTGTCTTTGCGTCTTTGTTGCCGTCGTTTTGTTTGTGCACAGACAATGCATCTCTTCTGAGCAAATTTCTTTTGAGTTGAAGGAAGCTGTATTATGAAATGATCACCTTCTCTCCTCAAACGCTTAGGTATTTTTTTTTTATTTTTTTTTATTATCACACCGGCCGATTCCCACCAAGGCAGGGTGGCCCGAAAAAGAAAAACTTTCACCATCATTCACTCCATCACTGTCTTGCCAGAAGGGTGCTTTACACTACAGTTTTTAAACTGCAACATTAACACCCCTCCTTCAGAGTGCAGGCACTGTACTTCCCATCTCCAGGACTCAAGTCCGGCCTGCCGGTTTCCCTGAATCCCTTCATAAATGTTACTTTGCTCACACTCCAACAGCACGTCAAGTATTAAAAACCATTTGTCTCCATTCACTCCTATCAAACACGCTCAAGCATGCTGCTGGAAGTCCAAGCCCCTCGCACAACAAAACCTCCTTTACCCCCTCCCTCCAACCCTTCCTAAGGCCGACCCCTACCCCGCCTTCCTTCCACTACAGACTGATACACTCTTGAAGTCATTCTGTTTCGCTCCATTCTCTCTACATGTCCGAACCACCTCAACAACCCTTCCTCAGCCCTCTGGACAACAGTTTTGGTAATCCCGCACCTCCTCCTAACTTCCAAACTACGAATTCTCTGCATTATATTCACACCACACATTGCCCTCAGACATGACATCTCCACTGCCTCCAGCCTTCTCCCGCTGCAACATTCATCACCCACGCTTCACACCCATATAAGAGCGTTGGTAAAACTATACTCTCATACATTCCCCTCTTTGCCTCCAAGGACAAAGTTCTTTGTCTCCACAGACTCCTAAGTGCACCACTCACTCTTTTTCCCTCATCAATTCTATGATTCACCTCATCTTTCATAGACCCATCCGCTGACACGTCCACTCCCAAATATCTGAATACGTTCACCTCCTCCATACTCTCTCCCTCCAATCTGATATTCAATCTTTCATCACCTAATCTTTTTGTTATCCTCATAACCTTACTCTTTCCTGTATTCACCTTTAATTTTCTTCTTTTGCACACCCTACCAAATTCATCCACCAATCTCTGCAACTTCTCTCAGAATCTCCCAAGAGCACAGTGTCATCAGCAAAGAGCAGCTGTGACAACTCCCACTTTGTGTGTGATTCTTTATCTTTTAACTCCACGCCTCTTGCCAAGACCCTCGCATTTACTTCTCTTACAACCCCATCTATAAATATATTAAACAACCACGGTGACATCACACATCCTTGTCTAAGGCCTACTTTTACTGGGAAAAAATTTCCCTCTTTCCCTACATACTCTAACTTGAGCCTCACTATCCTCGTAAAAACTCTTCACTGCTTTCAGTAACCTACCTCCTACACCATACACTTGCAACATCTGCCACATTGCCCCCTATCCACCCTGTCATACGCCTTTCCAAATCCATAAATGCCACAAAGACCTCTTTAGCCTTATCAAATACTGTTCACTTATATGTTTCACTGTAAACACCTGGTCCACACACCCCCTACCTTTCCTAAAGCCTCCTTGTTCATCTGCTATCCTATTCTCCGTCTTACTCTTAATTCTTTCAATTATAACTCTACCATACACTTTACCAGGTACACTCAACAGACTTATCCCCCTATAATTTTTGCACTCTCTTTTATCCCCTTTGCCTTTATACAAAGGAACTATGCATGCTCTCTGCCAATCCCTAGGTACCTTACCCTCTTCCATACATTTATTAAACAATTTCACCAACCACTCCAAAACTATATCCCCACCTGCTTTTAACATTTCTATCTTTATCCCATCAATCCCGGCTGCCTTACCCCCTTTCATTTTACCTACTGCCTCACGAACTTCCCCCACACTCACAACTGGCTCTTCCACACTCCTACAAGATGTTATTCCTCCTTGCCCTATACACGAAATCACAGCTTCCCTATCTTCATCAACATTTAACAATTCCTCAAAATATTCCTTCCATCTTCCCAATACCTCTAACTCTCCATTTAATAACTCTCCTCTCCTATTTTTAACTGACAAATCCATTTGTTCTCTAGGCTTTCTTAACTTGTTAATCTCACTCCAAAACTTTTTCTTATTTCAACAAAATTTGTTGATAACATCTCACCCACTCTCTCATTTGCCTCTTTTTACATTGCTTCACCACTCTCTTAACCTCTCTCTTTTTCTCCATATACTCTTCCCTCCTTGCATCACTTCTACTTTGTAAAAACTTCTCATATGCTAACTTTTCTCCCTTACTACTCTCTTTACATCATCATTCCACCAATCGCTCCTCTTCCCTCCTGCACCCACTTTTCCTGTAACCACAAACTTCTGCTGAACACTCTAACACTACATTTTTAAACCTACCCCATACCTCTTCGACCCCATTGCCTATGCTCTCATTAGCCCATCTATCCTCCAATAGCTGTTTATATCTTACCCTAACTGCCTCCTCTTTTAGTTTATAAACCTTCACCTCTCTCTTCCCTGATGTTTCTATTCTCCTTGTATCCCATCTCCCTTTTTACTCTCAGTTTCTACAACTAGAAAGTGATCTGATATATCTGTGCCCCTCTATAAACATGTACATCCTGAAGTCTACTCAACAGTCTTTAATCTACCAATCATAATCCAACAACTACGGGTCATTTCGCCCTACATCATATCGTGTATACTTATTTATCCTTTTTTTCCCTTAAATATGTATTACCTATAACAAACCCCTTTCTATACAAAGTTCAATCAAGGGCTCCCAAATTATCATTTACCCCCTGGCACCCCAAACTTACCTCCCCACAACCCTCTCTAAAAGTTTCTCCTACTTTAGCATTCAAGTCCCCTACCACAATTACTCTCTCACTTGGTTCAAAGGCTCCATACATCACTTAACATCTCCCAAAATCTCTCTCTCTCCTCTGCTTTCCCTCTCTTCTCCAGGTGCATACACGCTTATTATGACCACTTTTCCATCCAACCTTTACTTTTAATCACATAATTCTTGAATTTACACATTCATATTCTCTTTTCTCCTTCCATAAAATGAAACATTTAAAAAATTACTGCTACCCCTCCTTTGCCCCAACTCTCTCAGATACTCCAGATTTAATCCCATTTATTTCCCCCCACTGAAACTCTCCTACCCCCTTCAGCTTTTTTTTTCGCTTAGGGCCAGACATCCAACTTCTTTTCATTCATAAAAAATCAGCAATCATCTGTTTCTTGTCATCCGCACTACATCCACGCACATTTAAGCAACCCAGTTTTAAAAAAGTTTTTCTTCTTCTCTTTTTAGTAATTGTATACAGGAGAAGGGGTTACTAGCCCATTGCTCCCGGCATTTTAAATCGCCTCATACGACACGCATGGCTTACGGAGGAAAGATCTTTTCCACTTCCCCATTTGGGCAATAGAAAAAAATAAAAAGAACAAGAGCTATTTAGAAAAAAGGGGAAAAACCTAGATGTATGTATATATATATAATGCATGTGCGTGTCTGTGAAGTGTGACCAAAGTGTTAGTAGAGTAGCAAGATATCCCCTTTTTTCTTAGAGTGTTTGAACAGAAAAAGAAACCAGCAATCCTACCATCATGCAAAACAATTACAGGTTTTTGTTTCACAGTCCTTGGCAGACGGTATACTTCCCTGGGTGGTTGCTGTCCCCACCAACCTACTACAAATATTGTATATTGTATATTGTGATGAATTCGAGGACCATGTTGTATTGCAGGTGTTGTTACCTGGTACTTCATTATGAGTTGTCTGACAACAACAAACAAATTCACCAACGGTGGTCTGTTACCAGTCTTTATTTGGTACATTTTAATATGCATTCAGCATTGAAATGTCCATGAGATGGAAGAAAAGTTTCATGTACCACTTGTAACTCTTACGAACACAGTCAACAAAACCAATCTGCATGTCATACTTGTCAACCAAGCGCATGTTTTGTGTATAATCAATCACTGTCACTGGTTTTCGAATACATTCAAAAGTCACTCGATCAACTTTGCCACTGTCTTGCATTTCATTACGGTGAAGGTTGTCAACAATGGACATCTCGTTTGTCATGCCACCGAAATTTGCCATGATGTCATTGGCAGTAAACACCTGCACGTCATCACCACGAACACCCTGCGTTGAGCCTGGGCATATGTTTACGATTAGAACGCACTGGTGCCACACACATCTTTCTTGTTCACTCGCATAAAATCACTGAGTAATGGGCTTGTGTACCAGTTATGGGTTATATAATGTATGGCCCTTCCCAAGATAAGGTGCCATCATGTTTCTCACTACGTCACCTGATATACCCAATAAATCTTGGTATCTTTCAATGTTTTACTACCCTGTATACAACAATATCCAACACCAGGCCACTGTCACAATCACAGAGACAAACAATTTTATACCAAAGCGGTTCCTCTTGCTCGGTATATACTGCTTGAATGACAGCTACCTTTGAAAAAAAATCAAAAACTCATAAATTACAAGATTCTTGAATGGATAAAAGTATATCCTGAACTTTTGTTTGAGATACATGAAAACATTTCTAATCTTGTATAACCTGTCACTTCTGTCAGGCCTGGTTTTGTCAGAGAAGTGCAACATACGTAACATAAGATAAACCTGTTCACTGGTATTATTTCACTGAAGGATGGGGTACAAATTAGCCGATCTGTGGACCAGTATGCTTTTATATTATGCTTAAGACGTGGGGCATAAGCATTTATTGTTGCAAAAAAGCAAATACATTTCTGCAACAGCCCATCTCTTTCCACCTGTGTAGTCTTGACTGTGGTAAATAAGATCGTATTTGCCATGTTGTACTGAAAATACTTATTACTTTCCCTGACAATAATTTCCATCAATGGCTGGTCAAAAGAATAATTCACAGAATTCCATTCATTGGCCGTGGTTCCAAGGGGACAGGTAGGGAGAATTCCACTTTGAGAGTCATCAAAGTGGTGAGGGCTGGGAACAAAATTGGGATTTTTTCTGCCAATCCCAGATACGGTTTGCTGGTGGATACTGAACATCATAGGCTGGGTTTTACGGTTTGGGTTTTGGCGGGCTGGTGGGCGACGCTTTCCCCTTTGTCCTTGAACTGACGAGTCAGCAGCGTGGGTCCCCGCGTGCACAGTGAGTCACGCATGGCGGTGCCCCTACCACCACCAGCCCCACTAACACCATCCACTGATGTCTGTGGCCCATCCATTTCCAAGTGTAGCCACATCATCCTCACTATCACTACCTAAAACGGGTGTAGGGCCACGGGGTGTACTCCGGGATGTACTCTGGGATGGGACTCCGTCCCCTGGGCCCCAGCATAGGGTACACTACCCGAGTGCATGCAGCGGCGAACATACCGACGCTTTATGGTGAATATGTTTCCTCACTATCACTACTCGAAAGATCGTCGAGCGCAATAAAAACACAATCCACGTCAGAATCATCGTCATTACTGAAGTCAGAGGCCAGGCCAAAGGAAAATATTAGTTTTCTCTTACGTTTAGGAACACCCGACCGTGAGTCACGAGTGCCCACACCAGAGGTAGAAAGGTCGAGGATCATCGGGGTTTTCTGCACTTTTATCGAAATCCTGGTCATTATTTTCGGTCACTAATTATCAAGCCGAAATTCGTCTTCATTTCCACTTCCATCAGTGTCAGAACTATCAGACAGGAAGAGGAGAGTCCCAATTTTCCGGGGAGTGAGAGCTGACTTGCGACGAGGCATGGTGAACAAGGGTGACTGAGCCGGCGTTCCCACAATGCTATGCAGGCGCCTAGATTTTTTGTTTATGGCGCACACCCACGGCGCAGACCCATTCTCTCATATGTAGGCCTATGGGCGCTTTCGCGCTAAATTTGACGGCGCTAGAATTTTGGCATAGATCTACGGTTTGGACACTCACCAACCAGCCGTAGATCTACGGGACGGACCCTGAAAGGGTTAAGGAGATTTGTGCCAAGTGGAATGATGTCCAAATGTTTGTGCAGAAGTACCACCCTGAGCAAGATGAAACAAGCCATCTTTGCAACAAGTTCAGTGACAGAACCATGTCCCATTTTAGGGAAATGCTAAAGAGGTGCCAGAAACAGAGGACTGTGGACAGTTACTTTGTGAGACAGGGGTCCAGTGACTCTCAAGCTGGTCCTAGTGGCATTAAAAGACAGAAAAGGGAAGTAACCCCAGAGAGAGTTTTACCTGAAGTCCTCATGGAGGGGGATTCTCCTTCCAAACACTAACCCCAACTCCCTCTCTCCTCCTCCCTATCTTTCAGATACCATCACCAATCTTCAATAAAGGTAAGTAAAAATTTTATTTTATATGTATTACTATACATAATTAAAAACTATAGTATTTGTTGTATGTAAAACTGTAATTAACCCTTTGACTGTCGCGGTCGTATATGTACGTCATAGGAGATACCGTGTTTGACGTATCTATAAATCATAAATTCTAGCGGCTTCAAATCAAGCAAGAGAAAGCTGGTTTGGCCCACATGTGAGAGAATGGGTCTCCATGGTCAGTGTGCCCCAAAAAAAAAAAAGGGGGGAAACCATTTTTTGGGGAAAAATTTTTTTTTTAAAATTTTATAAAAATATTATTTTTTAAACGGGGATCCCCTTCCCTTTCCCTTCAAGGGAAGTTGGGAGATAACTGTTTGGGGGGTTTAACCAAAACGGGGGGGGAAAAAGGGGGGAAGGGGAGGGGAGGGGGGGAAAAAAGGGGAGGAAAGGAAAAAAAAAGGGAAAGGGGGAAAAAAAGGGGGAAAAAAAGGGGGGGGGGGAAAAGGAGGGGGGGAAAAAAGGAGGGAAAAAAAGGGGGGGGAAAAGAGGAGGGAGGAGGGGGGAGGGAGGAAAAGGGGGGGGGGGAAAAAAGGGAAGGGGGGGAGGGGGAAAGGAGGGGGGGAGGGGGGGGGGGGAGGAAAGGGTTGGAAAGAAGAGAAGGAAGAAGAAAAAGAAGAAGAAAAAAAAAAAAGAAGAGAAAAAGAAGAAGAAAAAAAAGGAAGAAAGAAAAGAAGAAAGAGAGAAGAAAAAGAAGAAAAGAAGAAAAAAAAAAAAAAAGGGGGGAAAATTAAAAAAAAAAAATAAATAATTTTCCCGGGTTTTTCCTTCCCCCAAAAAACCTTTTGGGGTTTTCTCTATCGTTTTTTTCGAAACTTTTCCCCCCTTCCTCTTCCCTTAAAAAAAAAAAAAAAAAAAAAAAAAAAGGGGGGGGGGAAAAAAAGGAGGAGGGGGGGGGGGGGAAAAAGAAAAAGGGGGGAGGGGGAAGGGGGGGGGGAGGGGGGGAGGGGGGGAAAAAAAGGGGGGAGGGGGAGGGGAGGAGGGGAAAAGGGGGGGGGAAAAAGGGGGGGGGGGGGGGAAAAAAAGGGGGGGGGGGGGGGGGGGGGGGGGGGGGGTTTTTTTGGGGGGCCCGGGGGGGTTTTTTGACCCTTTTTGCTTTTCTTTTCCCCTTCCCCAAAATTTTTCCCCCCCCCCTCCCCCTTTTAAAAAAAAGCCCCATAGGGGCCCCCAAAAACCACTTTTCCCCAAAAAACCCCACTTTGCATTTTTTTCCCCTTTTCCTTTAAAAAAGTTTAAATTTTTAAACCGTAACAAGAAACAAAAAAGGGGGAAACTTTGAAAGAGAAGAATGAGGGGGAAAAAAAATTTAGGGTTGGGGATTAAAAAGGGGGGGAAAAACCCCCCCCCATGTTTTGACAGGCGGGTGGGGGCGGGGCTAATGAGAAAAAACCATTTTGACAGCGCCCACCCGACCAAAAAATTATAACCCACCCTCCCACACAAACAAGCTTGCTGAAAGGGGATAATAACAGTTTTATGAAAGTATCTAGTTCTTTAGTGATATATATTATAGAAACCCGAAGCAAGAGGGAAGCATAAGAAGGAAAAAGGCTAGATGAAAGGAAGGAAAAAGAAAAAGAGGGCAGATGAAGGGAAAGTAGGAAGAGGTGGAATGCCCTCCGTTAGCCTCCAGGAAGGAAAGGAAAGAAGGGAAAATTTGAAGGAAGGGTGACACACGACCATTTACCCAGGTAGTACGTAAAACAATGCCCTAAACTTTAAGAAAAATGCTCAGACAGGTGTTTTGTCTTTGCACATAAAAAAAAAATTAACAAAAACAACCTGATTTTATTGTGAGAGTGTAAAAAACCGTGTATACACCTGTTTTATGTGTGAGGGTGTAAAACACCATGTGTATGACACCCTGTTTTTTTGTGTGAGAGTGTAAAAAACCACTGGTATACACCATGTTTTTTGGTAGGGTGTAAAACCCACTTTTATGACACCTGTTTTTTTGTGGAGAGTGTAAAACACCCCTGTGATGAACCATGTTTTATTTTGAGGATGAAAACACCCCGTGTATGACACCAGGTTTTTGTGTGAGGAGTGTAAAAAACCATTGTGTAT
>NC_069411.1:55515937-55533704 GCF_026875155.1 Cherax quadricarinatus
AGTATATTAGGGAAGGTGGGTGTATTTATGGGGAAAGGGGTAGTAGTAGTAGGGAAAGGGGGGGTATAGTATAGTAATGGGGAAGGGGGGTATATAGTAGTAATGGGGAAAAAGGGTGGTAGAGTAGTAGTAATTGGGAAGGTGGTGGTAGTAGTAGTGAAAAGGGGAAGGTGGTAGTAGTAGAGAGGGAAGGTGGTAGTAGTAGTAGTAGTAGGGAAGGTAGTATAGTAGTAGTGGGGAAGGTATAGTATGGGGAAGGTGGTAGTAATAGGGAAGGTATATAATGGGGAAAGGTAGTAGTAAATAGGGGGGTAGTGTAGTGGTGAGGTAAAAAAAGATGGGGGTCAGTCAAAAACTAAAAAAGAGGAACTGCAAGGGAGAATCCCCAAAAGGGGGCTCTTCCCTCTGGGGGGCCCTAGCCCCTTGTAGTGCCCTCTTTTTAGTATAGTGGACCCCGGGTTTCGCGTTTTAACCTTTCCTGGAGCTCACAAAAAACCCAAAAATTTGGGAAAGCAAATCAGTTTTCCCATAAGAAAAAAGGGAAAATCAAATTAATCCGTGAAGACACCCAAAAGTAAAAAAAAACTGACCACATAAATATTAAGTTTAATGCATAAAATAATTACAAAAAACTACAATAAAAGAATAAAACAATAGATAATTGACACTTCCCTTTTAATGAGTTTGGTGTATTGAGGGATGGGGGAGGGGGAGTGTTGAACCTATTTTTAAAAGGGAACCCCCTCCATTAGTACTTGAGGTAGAAAAGTCCTTTTCCCCGGGGTTACTTCCCTCTTTTTTTAATGCCCCAGGACCAGGTTGAGAGCACTGGACTTTTGTCGTGCAACATATCTGTCCATAGAGGCCTGTCCTCTCGTTCCTTTTGACTTTCCAAAAGTGGTTCAAACATGTCATTGTACAGGTTGCCAACAGGGCTTGCAGTAGCTGTCTGAGGGTGTTTTTTCATCAAAAAGCTTTGCATTTTAAGCCACATTGCACAATTTCCTTAATTTTTTTGAAGAACAACTTCTTCAATTTTTCTATCCCCCCTCCGGGCGTTTCCCCAGGTCGGGCCCTCTTGCTGTTGATGATGATCTAGCCTCATCAGGGTTATTCGTCATTGTCCCCCCCATCAACTCTTCCAATCCTCCCCCGTAACCAAAACCCCCCAAGGACTTTCCCAAGCCACAAGGGATTCCTCAACGGGGCATAGGCTTTCCAGGTTAGCCTAAAACCCTTCAAAATCCCTTTTTGTCTACACATTCTTGGCCCTTTTTTTTTCCAACAAGTTCAATGCCCTCTTAGTCACTTCCTCCCAAGCCTTACCTATAATGTTTACAAAATTTGAGGATATTAAAAGTGATCCTTCCAAAACCCTTTAATCAATAGAGTATCTGGGTCATTTCAAAGCACCTTTCAAACATCGTTTTTTGTGTACAGTTTTTTGAAATTGGAAATGACTGCGGGCAATGGCTGCAGAGAGAAATAATTAGGAGGGAAAAACCGACCTTAAGAAGCTCATGTCCCCCCGAAAGTCGCCCCTGCCCCAAATCTGTAGGATGACCAGGGCATTTTCAATACCAGGAGCCCTAAGGTTAATTTTTTTTTCAATTGGGGAAATTTTTTTACATTGGGGGGAAATGCATAGTGAACCGTCAAAAAAAGTCCCTAGTAACCCCGCCTTACTGTTTGCCCTCCACAGCACACACAAATCAGCCTTGAGGATATTCTTTGCCGTATGCCTGGGGGTTTCTGAGTGATAAACCCAAAAAAAGCTTCACTTGCAATCACCCCTACATTGGCACACATCAAAAAGAAGCCTGCTTTCATAGGCTTAAGCCCGGGAATCCCCTTTTCCCCCAGAGTAATGTAGGGCCTGCTTGGGAATTTCTTCCCAAAAAAAAGGCTTTTCGCGCAATTAAAATTGTTCGGTTTCAAACCTTCAGCCTCTATGTACTCCTTAATTTAGCACTTTTTTTTTCAGCCGCTTTTTGGTTGAACGGCAGCCCCCACCATGCCCAATCACACTTGAGCCACTATGATTCTTTAAATCTTTTAACCAAACCCTTTTCTGGCCTTAAATTCACTCACATCACCACTAGTTGCAGGCAATTTTTTACCCAAAACGTCATGCAAACTGCCCGCCCCTTTTTACAAAGATGTTTAGAGATCTATTCCTGCTATCTGTTTTTTCATTTTTCCCACACCAATAACTCTCTCAAATTTTCTAACGCTTGCGGTTGCTGTTTCGTAAACCCCGTTTGCCCTTTTGCAAAACAGCTTCCTTTATTGCCTTTTTTTTTTTTTTTTTTTTTTTTTTTAAATTTAAAATTTTTTTTTTGTTTTTTTTTTTTTTTTAAAAACCCCTTGGCTCAAATTTAAAGAAGTTTCTTGGGGGGTTTATTTTAAAACCCGCACCAAAAAAAGGATAAAATTGGTATTGGAATTTCCTTTCCTTAATGCCGCACCCTGGCTGGTTTTAAACCGGCCAGGGGCATTGGGGAGCGGGGACTTTCCCCAAACATGAAAAATGGGTTTTGTAACGGGAACCGAGGCAATTTTTTTGCGTTAAAATGAACGGGCCGTTTTAGGACTGAACCCCGAACCCTTCCACGTTTTGACGGGCCCCCATTTTCCCCCCCATATATTCCTTCCCTCCCAAAATACCACCAACCGCCTATATTTTACCCCCCCTCCCTTTTCCCCCCCCTTACTTTTAAACCCAACCCCCCCGAAAACCGTCTGGCTCCCTTTCTATTGGGGCGGTTTTTTCCCGTGTATATTATTAAAACCCCTTCACTGTTTTAACAACAAACCCTTTTGATGCCACATAAGAAAAGAGAAGTAATGAATAATTCTGAGAAATTGTAAACAAACGCAAATAAGGGTGGTTCGAGCGAGTGCCAGATTACAATTTTCTCTTGGCAAATCAAAGAAAATGTAATTTTTACTCTCCACCCGACTCTCCACCGGCAATAAACATTGCGTTTTTATATCCCTATGTACAATGCATAACTATGTAACGGTTTCTTGTAAATTTTGAAGAAAATATCAAGAGGGATTAATGAAAATTTATATTAGCCTAAGTTTTAATGTGCTCAAGAGTGTTTTTTACGCATCCATGGGCCCGATCCTGAAATAACAACCGATAACGGGGGATAGAATTTTGGCCAAAAAAGGCGCGAAAACTAAATTTGGCCGGTATCTGGAACGGCTGTAACCGGGGGGCCCACTGGTTTTTTTAAATTTTGGCATTTCTTGGGCTCAGTCAATAAAATAGAAGCAACACTAGTGAAACAGCTAAGAATTTGGTTGACTGGAATAATGTAATTGGCCCAAAGTGAGAGTCAAAGTGGGCAAAATTGTTGATGCATAAATATCGCTGATGCAGCAAAATTCGCAAGAGCATAATATCGTCAATTTTCCATCAAATTTCGTAGTTTTTGTTTTATTACCTTCAGAGAAAGATTCTCAACCATTTCATAAAAATAGAAAAAAAAAATTTTAACCCTTAAACTGTCCAAATGTAGATCTACGCTTGTACCGCTAGCGCTCCAAACGTGGATCTACGTTTTATTTTTCCTGCCTTCAAATTTGGCACAATTGGCCTGAGATGCCTGGTCAATATAGAATGGGTCTTAACACTCGGTGTGTGCAGTATTAAAAAAATCTGGGACCAGCTAGAGCAAATAGCATGGCAAACACCAGGAATTCACCGATGTTATGTCGTATTAACACTCCCCTTTTATGGGGAAAGTGGTGATGACCACGAGTTTAGTGGCTTTGAGATGGACTTGGCCAGAAGTGGTCGAGGAAATATCAAAAACCTCGATAATAACCCATGTGCAACATCCTTTCATTTCTGAAATCACTGGTAGTGTCATCCTGCCAGAATGTCCTATCACCTATGCCCTAAGTAAAGATTAGATTCTGGAACATGTGTAATACGTATTCAGCAGGTTGGCTGGCCGACTGGACGGCTGCTCGCTGGCTAGCTATCTGACTGACTGACTGACTTTGGCTGTCTCTGTCTGTATCACTCTCTGTGCCTATATATCTGTGTCTGTCTCTCTCAGGTACACACTTTTTTTTTTTTTTTAACAAGTCGGCCATCTCCCACCGAGGCAGGGTGACCCAAAAAAAAAGAAAGAAAATCCCCAAAGAGAAAATACTTTCATCATTCAACACTTTCACCTCACTCACACATAATCAGTTTTTGCAGAGGTGCTCAGAACGCAACAGTTTAGAAGCATATACGTATAGAGATACACAGCATATCCCTTCAAACTGCTAATATCCTGAACCCCTCCTTTAGAGTGCAGGCATCGTACTTCCCATTTCCAGGACTCAAGTCCGGCTATATAAAAATAACACACAAGTACAGTTATTATACATCATGTAAATTACCTAGGATAACTCAAAAATTCCAGGCAAAGTGCTATACAGTGGACCCACGGTTATCAGCTGCTCCGAATATCGGCCAATTGGGTTTTCGCCCGCTTTTTTGGCCAAAATTCTATCCTGGTTATCAGCCGTTATTTCGGAGATTGGCCATATTGGACGCATAACAAATCACTGATTCTTCACAAGATTTTTTTTTTAAATTCTTTGACACTGAGAGCAAGTTTGTGAGCAGGAGCCTCAACAGTGAAAGGGTTAGCCCTTTCAGGGTCGGTCCCATACATGTATGGCTTGAAAGCCAGGGTCAGTCCCATACTTATACAGTGGTACCCCGAGTTTCGTACAGCTTCCAACTCAAACAATTATGTAAGTGTATTATTATAAGCACCTTGTAAGTGTATTTTTGGAGGTCTGAACCAGACTAATCAAATTTAAATTATTCCTTATAGGAACAAATTCGTTCAGTAATGGCACTCGAACAGCCTTCTGGAACAAATTATGTACGAAACTTGGGGTACCAATGTACACCAAAATTCTAGTGCTTTCAAATCGAGCAGGAGAAAGCTGGTAGGCCTACATGTGAGAGAATGGGTCTGCATGGCGTGTGTGCGCAGTAGGAAAACATCAGGGCACTCGCACTGCATTGTGGGAATGCCATTTCAGTATGCCTTGTTTACCATGCCTCATGGTATTATTATAATCAAAAAGAAGTGCTAAACCACAAGGGTTATACAGTGCAGAAGGGCAGGGAAGGGTGCAGGGGTAATGGGTAGCAAGAGGGAGAGGGATGATTACAGTAGACCCTAAGTTAACGATGCCATCGGATAGCGATAAAATCGGATACCGATACATTTATGCGTCAAAATATTGGCTTGGCTAACGATAAAAAACTCAGTTAAGGACATTCGTCCAGAATGTGTCTGCCGCCCGGCCACTCTAGTATGGCTAGTGTGCCACTGTTTACAAGCCACTGTGGACGATTCCACACATACATGCAATACATTTTGTATTATTCCATTGTTTTTAGTGCTTGTAACTGCTAAATAAGCCACTATGGGCCCAAAGAAAGCTTCTAGTGCCAGCCAGCTCTTCCGTAAAGGGCTGAGAGAGAGGGGAGAATGTGCCTTTTTCAGTGATTCTGCAATATGTATGATACTAAAGCAGCAGGAGTCTATAAAGGCTATAGCAGCTATAGTAGCAAGTAAGTTAAGTGATTAATCGATAGAAAAAGGACAGCATGAACCTAACTCCTCCAATGTTGTTGGAGTTATGTAGGGTGACTGACAACACCGCCGTCTCTACCGCCTCCACCACCATGTACGGCTTACGCTCTCAGTGGCCCTTATACACCCAACAACAACACAGCAACACTCGTGACATACTTAATGACACATTTTACTCATCCTAGAGTATATGTCATGTTTTTAAGTTATTAATATTGTTTATGTCATATTAGATTAATTGTGCTAGATAAATAAGCCGTGGAGCTGATATTAGTGTCATACTGAAGGACCATCTTGTGTCTCCCAACACAATTCCTAACATAAACCAGAAACAGACCTCTCTGGAAAACTTACTTGAGCGACAGGGGGTCCAGTGGCATTAAAAAACAAAGGAGAGAAGTAACCCAGGATAAGGAATTGGTACCTGAAGTCTTTATGGAGTGGGATAACCCTTGGAAACAGTTGTAAACTCCTCCATCCTCTCCCTTCCCATCTTCCATACATCACCATGTCTTCAATAAAGGTAAGTGTGATGTAATTATAGTATTATTCTTCATGTATCATTGTTTTCTGTGTAGGGAAATGTATATTTCATGAAAAAAAATTATTTTGTTTAATACTTCTGTATGTCTGAAATGGATTAACCCCTTCAGGGTCCAAGGCCAAAATCTGAAGTGGTGCTCCAGTGTCCAAGAAATTTTGAAGAAAAAAAAAAAAAAAAAATCTTACAGAATTAAAGAGCATATTTTTGTGAAGGTAATAAGACAAAAAAAAAAAACTTCTGATCAGTACTTACCGAGATACAGTGCCGAGAAGTTTGTCCAAAATGACCTGGTGGCGGCAACATCGACAATTTCCACATACGCGCATTACTTTATTTAGCAGTTTTTTGTAGTTTTTTCTTTTCTTTTCCAATTTTTTTCTTTTCCTACTAACATTTGGGGCCTGAGAGACCAATATTGTATATAATGTATATATATAAACTCACTGTATTGAACACAATAACCGCACTAAAGTTATTATATTATTGTTTACCACTGTTGTTTATTACAATAAACATGCACAAATCTTGAATAATACTAATGTTCTATCATATATTTACATAATTACAATCACTGGACATGGTTTTAGAAATGCTGGAGCTTGTGGAACTCCTTGAAACAAGGCACCATGCACAGAGGCACCTTACATTCCTCTCACATAAACCGAGTGTCTTGCGTCTTTGTTGCCGTCGTTTTGTTTGTCCCACAGATGATGCACTCTTCTGACAAATTTCTTCTGAGTTGAAGGAAGCTGTATTATGAAATGATCACCTTCCCCTTCAAACGCTTGGGTATATCCTGGGGAAAGTTTCGAGGACCTTGTTGTATAGGGAAATTGTTTACCTGGTACTTCATTATGAGTTGTCTGACAACAAACAAACAAAATTCACCATACAGTGGTCTGTTGCCAGTCTTCTTTTGGGTACATATTATATGCATTAAGCATTGAAATGTCTATGAGAATGGAAGAAAAGTTTCATGTACCACTTGTAACTTTTACGAAAAACAATCAACAAAGCCAATCTGCATGTCACATTTGTCAACCAAGTGCATGTTTGTGTATAATCAGTCCTGTTGCTGGTTTTCGAATACGTTCATTAGTCACTTTGATCAACTTTGCCACTGTCTTGCATTTCATTACGGTGAATGGTTGTCAACAATGGACATCTCCCTTTGTCATTTCCATCATAAAAGCAACGATGTCATTGGCAGTAAACACCTGCATGTCATCACCACGAGCACCTGTGTTGAGCCTGGCATATGTTTAAAGATTAGAACGCACTGTGCCACAAAACATCTGTCTTTTTCACTCGCAAGAAATCACGAGTAAATGGGCTTGTGTACCAGTTATCGGGATATAATGTATGCCCTTACCGAGATAAGGTGCCATCATGCTTCTCACTACGCACCTGAGATACCCAATAACATCTTGGTACTTTCAATGCTTTACTTCCTGTGTATATACAACAATATCCAAAACCAGGCCCACTGGTCACAGTCCACAGAGTAAAAACAGTTTTTACCAAAGCGTTTCCTCTTGCTCGGTATACGTTTTACTGCTTGAATGACAGCCTACCTTTGAACAAAATCAAAGACTCGTCAATTACAAATTCTTGAATGGATAAAAGTATATGCTGAACTTTTGTTTGAGATACATAAAAAAATTTCTAATCTTGTATAACCTGTCCCCTTCTGTCAGGCCTGGTTTTGTCAGAGAAGTGAAACATACGTAACAGTAAGATAAAACCTGTTCACTGGGTGATTTCACTGAAGACCGAGGTAGAAATTAGCCGATCTGTGGACCAGTATGCTTTTATATTATGCTTATAGACAGAGGCATACGTATTATTGTTTCAAAAAGCAAATACATTTCTGCAAACAGTCGTCTCTTTCCACCGGTTGTAGTCTTGACTGTGGTGATATGATCGTATTTGCCATGGTGTATTAAAAATACTTATTACTTTCCCTGACAATAGTTTCCGTCAATGGCTGGCCAAAGAATAATTCAAAGAATTCCAGTTCATTTGCAGTGTTTTTCCCAAAGGGGACAAGTTGGTAGAATTCCACTTTCAGAGTCATCAAAGTGGTGGGGCTTGGGAACAAAATTGGGTTTTTGCTCCCAATCCCAGATACGGTTTGCTGGTGGATACTGGACATCATAGGCTGGTTGTGCGGGTAATTGTGGTTGTGGTGGGCTGGTGGCTGACACTCCGCTTTGTCCTTTAACTGAGGAGTCAGCAGCGTGGGTCCCAGCCTGGGCTGGTGAGTCACGCATGGCCGTGGCACTACCATCACCACTACCACCATCTACTGATGCCTGTGGTCTATCCATGCCAAGTGTAGCCACATCAACCTCACTAACACTATCTATACCTGGTGTAGGGCCACGGGATGTACTCCGTCCCCTGGGCACGTCATAGGGTACACTACCCGAGCGCATGCGGCGGCGTACATACCGACGCTTCACTGGTGAATATGATTCCTCACTATCACTACTCGAATGATCGTCAAGAGCAATAAAATCACAATCCACGTCACTATCATCATCATTACTGAAGTCAGAGGCCTGGCCACGCGAAAATAATAGTTTTCTCTTGCGTTGAGGTACAACCGACCATGACTGACGAGTGCCCACACCAGAGGTAGAAGGTTGAGGATCGTCAGGGTTTTCTGCACTATTATCGATATCCTGGTCATTCCTTTCAGTCACTAACTGATCAAAGCCAAAAAATTCGTCATTTCCACTTCCATCACTGTCAGAACTATCAGATAGGAACAGGAGAGTCCCAATTTTCCTTGGAGTGAGAGCTGCCTTGCGACGAGGCATGGTGAACAAGGGTAACTGAGCCAGCGTTCCCACAATGCTATGCAGGCGCCTAGATTTTTTGTTTATGGCGCACACCCACCACGCAGACCCGTTCTCTCACATGTAGGCCTATGAGCGTTTTTGCGCTAAATTTGACGGCGCTAGAATTTTGGCACAGATCTACGGTTTGGACACTCAACGTGAAGCCGTAGATCTATGGGACGGACCCTGAAAGGGTTAATTGGATTTCCATTATTTCTTATGGGAAAAATTAATTTGGATAACGATAATATCGGTTAAGAATAAGCTCTCTGGAATGGATTAATATCATTAGCTGAGGGTATTAGGTTATGGAGTGCAGCGGGGCAGTGCATATTGCAGGGGTAGAGGGTAGCTAGAGATTAAGGTAGAAAGGACTGAGGAGGGTGCTAGAGGCACCATCATTAGTTTGTGTAGTAAATCAGTTCCTTTCAAAAAGTCAATGAGAAAGTCTGGATTAAAGGAGGGTCCATCAACAAGATAGGAAGGTAAAGAAAGGGCAGCAGAGCAGAGATGACATTGGAGGTAAATTCTGCATGTTCGTTGATAGTGGGCAGTCCAACAGAATATGGCTAACAGATACTGGAACTTGACAATTCTCACAGAGAGGAACAGGGTGCCTTTCCATGAGATACCCGTAAGACGGGTGTGGCCGATGCGAAGACAGGAGAGAGCAGTCTCTCAACCTCAACAGTGATGACAAGAGATGGCCAGAAACCTATACTCAGTTTAATAGAATGAAGTTTGTTCGTTGTTGCCAACGAGTGCAAAGGTGGGTAGCAATCACAGCAAAGTAGTCCGTGAATGGAACACCTCTATATGAGACTGGGAGGTCACGTACTGCTGACCGCACAGCAGTATCTGCCTGTTCATTGCCCTGTACATCAACATGATCAGGGACCCAACAAAAAACAATATCTTTGTGTTTGCTAGAGATACGACATAACCAAAGTTGGATACGAAGAATTAGGGGGTGAGGTTTATCAAATTTTCCTATAGCCTCTAAAGCACTAAGGGAGTCTGAAACAACCACAAATGGTGACACAGGCATAGATGCAATACGGATAAGTGCTTCAAGAATGGCATACAATTCAGCCGTAAAAATGCTCTCGCACAACACTGTGCGGAAACGCTGCTGTGAATCTGACGCCATCAGAAGACTTAGAACCATCGGTGTACACGGTGATGGCATTAGAATGAGAGGGAAGTGGTCAAGAAAAAGAGCGGGAAGCCATTGTAGGTAGTTGGGCTTTCGCACATGGCAGTGGAGAAGAACAGACACGAACAGCTGGAACTTCCCAAGGGGGCAGGGAAAAGTAAGATGCTAGATGAACATAGAAAGGTGGTAACTGAAGAGAAGACAAGAGCGAATGGAGGCAGAGAGAAAAGGGACAGAGTAAACAGGGGCGATGAACAAATAAAGAATGTCTACTAACATCAGTGACTATCCTATATACGAAAGGACTTTGGAGGTCATGAGATTGAACATAATAGCGAAGGCAATGAGCATCACGGTGATCGGACAAGAATGGAATATTCACTTCTGCATAGAGGCTCTCAACAGGGAATGAACGAAAGGCACCAAGGCACAGATGGAGACCTTGGTAATGAATGGCATCTAACTTAGAGTTGGGGGAGAGGCCGCAGAATAGATTTGGTCACCATAATCTAGCTTTGACAAGACCAGGGTGGAATGCAAACGGAGGAGTGTGTGCTGACTGCTCCCCATGCCCACTATGGCAAGGTGTCTTTAAAGAAGAAATGTGAGGTCTCCACGTCATCCAGCAATCAAAGAGCAGGCCTAGAAACTTGACCATATCACATGCTGGAATACGTGAACCGCGTAAGTACAAGGGAGTATCTGGAATAAGTGGACATCTAGTGAAAGTAATGAATCGGGTTTTTGTACTAGAAAATTTAAAGCCACGAGAAGTGGTTCAATGGGAGATTCAGTCTATTACAACCTGATGGGAGGCTGCTACCAGTCGACAGTCAGCGCCCAAGTAAGCTATAGCGAAGTAATCAGCATAAAGTGACAACCAAAAATGCAAAGGAAGAACGAAAGGTAGGTCATTTATAGCCAAGAGAAAAAGAGTAGTGCTGAGGACACAACCTCATGGGACCCCCTTGGCTTGTACGAAGTCCAAGGAAAGCGAGGCGCCAATACGGACCCAAAAATGTCTATCAGACAAGAAAGCAGCAAAGTTTGGCAGATTACCGCGGAGGTCTAAGGAGTGGGCTTGGGCTAGAATGTTATACCTCTAAGTGGTGTCATATGCCTTCTCCAGATCAAAAAAGACTGCTAGGACAGAGTGGATGTTAGCAAAAGCATTCTGAATATACATATCTAAGTGGAGCAAGGGGTCTAAAGTAGAGCGGCCTTTGCGAAAGCCATATTGGCAAGGGGAAAGGCTATTGTCTCTAAGAACCACGTCGGACATCTATTCATTAATCGTTCCATCACCTTGCAGACCATGCTGGTTAGGGCAATGGGACGATAGTGAGAGGTGTCAAGCCCCGAGGTGCCCGGTTTGCGAAATGGTAGTACAATAGCCAATTTCCAGTGTTGAGGAGAACCCCTCACTCACAAATAAGATTGAAAAGATGTAAAAGAACGAGAAAGGCCATAGAATGGAGATGATGTAGCATACTGATGTGGACATCAGGTCCCATTGCCAACGGCCGGCAAATGGAAAGTGTGGACTCCAATTCTCGAAGAGTAAAAGAAACATTATATGGCTCCAATCCATTGGAGGAGAAATCTAAGGGCAATTGCTCTTTGTTAGGTTTAGATGCAAGAAATGAGGGACAGAAGTGAAGCCCTCGGGAGATACGGACAAAACAGTTCCCGATTTCTGTGGCAACTTCTAGAGGTTCTGCGACATCAACTCCAGCAACCCACAAAATGGAAGCTGGGTCCGGAGTGTACTTACCAAACAATTTCCGCATCTTTTTCCAAATCGCACACAGTGCTCCGGGATAGCAGCCTAACATCTACCGAGCTACCTCAGCAGACAAAAGAAAGGGCAGTCGGAAACCCGCCACAAATCAAACTGATCAGACATATAACAGTTACAAAATCTATATACACTGATCACAACATCATAGAGGTTCAAACTAGTATTAATTCAGGGGTAGGAAACTGTGTCACTAAAGTTAGAGACGGGATGTTCAGTAAGTTTAATTTTAACAACCATAGAACTGAGAAAAAATAAACCAAGAGCTATCAGACATACTCTGGGAATCAGACATGAGCATCCTAAATCCCCACCAGTGCCTAGAGAAGCTGAATACAGAAGCATACAAAGTATATATGAAACACGTACCATTGAGGAAACCCAGAAGAAGATTCGATATAGAGAGAGCGTAGGAGATGGTACAGAAGAAGAAAACGGGTTACTGAATTGCTTAAAAACACAAATATGCTACAAGAGAGGAAAGATAGACTTTGCAGAGAGATCACTGAATTAGAGCAAAAACTTAGTATGTCATACCTCACAGAAGAAGTACAAAGGGAACAAAGGGCCATACAGGATATTGCAAGAAACCCAAAATATTTCTATTCCTATGCAAAATCCAAGCTAAAAACTACCTGTAGAATTGGGCCACTACTGAGAGGAGACTCGTATACTGACGAGGAACAGGAAATGAGTGAAATCCTAAAAGAACAGTATGAGTCGGTGTTCAGCAACCCACTAAATGACAGCAAGGTAGAAAATGCAGAAATATTTTTCACTCCAGAAGGCCGCACAGACCAACTAACTGACATCAGAACAAATCCCATAGTTTTCGAAAAAGAAATGGAAAACGTGCCCACTCACTCCGCACCGGGACCAGATTCATGGAATGCTCTATTTATAAAGAAGTGCAAAGTACCACTAGCACGAGCCCTTAGTATTCTTTGGAGGAAGAGCTTAGAGCTAGGTAAAATACCCAAGGCCTTAAAGAGTGATGACATAGCTCCTTTGCGTAAGGGAGGTAGTAGAGCACTAGTTAAAAATTATAGACCAGTAGCCATAACCTCTCACATTGTAAAAATCTTCGAAAGAGTGATGAGACGGCAGATTACAATTTTCATGGACCAGCACAACCAACTTAACCCGAACCAGCATGGTTTTAGAGCAGGACAATCATGTCTGTCACAGCTGCTGAACCATTATGACAGAATTACGGAGGCACTGGAAGACGACCAAAACGCAGATGTGATTTACACTGATTTTGCAAAGGCATTTGACAAATGTGATCATGGAGTGATAGTGCACAAAATGAAGGCCATGGGCATTACCGGGAAGGTAGGCAGATGGATTTTCGGTTTCCTAACACACAGAACACAAAAAGTAGTAGTGAACAGGGCAAGATCCAGCATCAGCGAGGTCAAAAGCTCAGTGCCCCAAGGCACTGTCCTGGCACCTCTGCTGTTCCTCATCCTCATAGCAGACAGACAAAAACACCCAGCACACTTTTGTATCATCATTTGCAGATGACACTAAAATAAGCATGAAAGTCAGTAAGGTAGAGGACACTGAAAAAGTACAGAAAGACAAACAGGATTTTCCAGTGGGCAGTGGAGAACAACATGACGTTCAATGGCGATAAGTTCCAGCTGCTTAGATATGGAAGAATGAAGAACTCAAAAGAAGCACTATATACAAAACTCAAGAGGGACACCAAATAAAACGTAAGGAACATGTAAAAGACCAACGAATAATTATGTCAGCGGGCCTTTCTTTTAAAGACCACAACAAGACAAAGATCATGCCAGCCAGGAAGATGACAGGGTGGGTATTGATTACTTTCAAAACAAGGGAAATAATGCCGATGGTGACACTCTTCAAATCACTAGTGCTCCCTCATTTAGAATATTGCTCAGTGCTAATGGCCCTGTACAAAGCAGAAGAAATATCCGACCCGCAACAAATACAGAGATCATTTACAGCTCACACTGAGCCTGTAAAGCATCTAAACTAATGGGAACGCCTGCAAGTCTTGAACATGTATTCATTGGAGCGGAGGAGAGAGAGGCACATGATAATATACACCTGGAAGGTACTCTAGGGCTTGGTTCCAAATCTGCACACTGTCATAACATACTGGAGTGAGAGATATGGGAGAAAGTGTAAAATAATCCCAGTGAGGAGCAGGGGTGCTGTGGGGACAATAAGGGAACACTGTATCAACATCCGGGGTCCTAGACTATTCAACATCTTACCAGAAGATATCAGAAACATGGCTGGAACCAGTGTAGAAGCCTACAAGAGGAAACTGGACAACTATTGCCACCAGGTGCCAGATCAACCAGGCTGTGATGGATATATGGGGCAGCAGGCCTCCAGCAGAAACAGCCTGGTTGACCAGGCAAGCATGAGATGAGCCGGGCCCCATGGCCAGGTTTAGAGTAGATAAACTCTCGAAACTCTTCAAAGGTACATCAAAGGTATACCTCATTCGGCCGCCACCTCCCAGAACCTACAGGTATACCCATTACCATAAGGGCACTCCACCCATTTCCCGGAAATCCAGGAAGGGAACAGGCACCTTCAGACAATTCAGTGAAGTCTTTTCTCAAGTATCACTCTGAAAATCCCAGAGTGTTCAAGAAAAACATTGTCTCATCACTCATCAATACTCTTCAATAAAGGTTACTGTCATTTTAAACAATTATTTATATAGTTATTGTGGATGTCTCATTGTTTTCTTTGTAGGGAAATGTATATTTATTTCATGAAATTTTTCTTTTTTTTAATACTTTTGGCTGTCTGGAACGGATTAATTAAATTTCCATTATTTCGTATGGGAAAATTAATTTGGCTAACGATAATTTCGTCTAACAATGAGCTCTCTGGAATGGATTAATATTGTTAGCTGAGGGTCCAATGTAAATGGTAAAGTAGGCAAATAATAGATTTTCAATTTTCTGAAAAAACAGAATACAAATAGTAGTTAACAGAGCAAAATCATGCATTAGCAAAGTAAAAAGCTCAATACTAGGACTAACTCAGCTCCAGGACTAACATCCCCACCCATCCTTCCAGAGTACAGGCACAGTACTTACCCTCTCCAGGACTAACATCCCCACCCATCCTTCCAGAGTACAGGCACAGTACTTACCCTCTCCAGGATTAAAATCCCTACCCATCCTTCAAGAGTACAGTCACAATACTTCCCACCTCTAGGACTACAATCCTCACCCAACCTTCAAGAACACAGGCATTGTACTTCCCTCCTCCAGACCAACATTTCCACCCATCCTTCAAGAGTACAAGAACAGTACTCTTCTTCAGGCTTCAACACTGCTAACTGGTTGCCCTGGACTGTACCTGTGGCCATGGATTCTCTTCTCAGCTCAGAGTACATCTTAGCAACTTTGTCTTGGTCCATCTGATGCAACTTAGGTCGCACTTTCTCCCGGCCATATATGATGTATTTCTTCAACAATTCTTGTGGGATCTTCTCTACACCAGAAAGTTCTGATCCTCCAACCATACAACCATCCTAAAAAAAAAAAAATTAACAGTATTAACCCTTTTAGGGTCCAGAGGCCAAATTTCAAAGAATACACCAGTGTCCAATAATTTTCAAAAAATAATTTTGTTATTTTTTCTTATGAAATGGTAGAGAATCTTTTTCTGAAGGCAATAAACAAAAAAGTACGAAATTTGACAGAAAATTGACAAAATTATGCTCTCGCGAATTTTGCCGTCAGCGATATTTACACATCGGCGATTTTGCAGACTTTGATTCCCATTTTAGGCCAATTACATTATTCCAGTCGACCAAACTCTTAGCTATTTCACTAGTATTACTTCTATTCTATCTATTGAGCCACAAGACGGGCAGAAAGCAGCAACTTCACTCTGGCTGTATGTACCCTTCTCCAGAACATCACTCCATCTGAGATCATACATACCCAGGATGACTCAGTATGGAAAACATTGTACAGCATAATGATGTCAACGAGATAAAGTCAGTTGATCAAATGAAAATGCTGGCCCACAGATGGCTCCAACTTCATCCTGTTCCCTACTTGTATGTCTCATAACAATAAAAATGCTTTCAAATGAGCTGATGTAGGTAACAGCTCTTAGCTTGCCAATAAGTTAGGAATCCTTAACCTGTAAATAGCTGTCAATAAAGCTAGGGATCCTTAACATTGTCAAACCCTGTGTAAAAAAAAATCACCAAGTCAACTGTTTCAACTACAAAATAAAGGGATTGGAAATTGGTAATTTGGCCAATTTCACGCAAAGTTCAAAATAATCTAATTTCAAAATAGGGTCCAGAATAAACAATGCGGGCATTCCTGGCACTAAACTAACATTTCCTCTGTTCATTAGTTATGTTTTCAGGTTTTACTAATGAATTCCATTTTAATTTTTTATTCACATAATGAATTTTTATTCAAACCAAAAAATAGAAGATTTACTGTTATGCAATATTGTAAAAATTGTATAAATAATATCAGCACATTTGTGAACGTATATCAGACCCACCAGCAGGCGTGTATTAGATGTGTGAGGTCATTTGTTTACTCTTTAACATGGCAAAAATTTAACATTTCTGCTACTTTGAGCTCAGTTTCAAGCCATTTCCAGTACTAGAAACCAATCAAAATCATCTCTATTTCTGCAATATGTCTTCCATTCTATCAAATATGACCAAGAAATCACAAATACAACTATAAAAAACATACGAAAAAACACTGCAAAGTCGCTGTTTTAATAGAAAATTATGGTCTCAGTTTTTTCTCATTATGCACTATGTGCTGTAGGATTCATTTTATGTGGTGCACACATACCCCATAGATGTATTCTCTCATATGAAGGCCAAAATTTACTGCTCACAGCTTATCAAAGTGAGCTGAGCTCATGACGTAGATCTACGGTTTGGACCCTCAACGAAAAGCTGTAGATCTACGGCACGGACCCTCAATGAGTTAACCAAAATTTAAATTGCATATTCATAACCTCAGCTGTCTCTCTTGTAGGTAAGGTGACCCAAAATAAAGGAAACAAACCACGATACAGACAGGGATGAACTCACGGCGAGCGAGTCACAAAATTCCAGACCGACACCTTAGCCACTGGCCCAGTGGCAAACGCATCAGTCTGAAGTTTCATGACTCTCTCACCACGAGTTCAATCCCCGACCATACCGTGGTTTGTTTGCAATTGTGTCATGATTTCAGGAGTCATAAATGAAACAAATTCACCATCACTCATGCAATGTCTAGACAATTTCCCAGAAGTGCACACATTAATGGTGACATTCAATACCCATATTACTTGTTTTTCAAGTTTGATTCATACATTAAACTATACATACAGAGTATAAGATTATAACTAAACTATACAGAGTACAAGATTGCCACACATTCGACAACCTAAGAGCCACACAAGCTGGCAACCTGGGTCCTCCTGTACAGATTTCACGTGAGGTGAAAAGTTTGTAATATTTATGACAGCTTAACAAAGTTCCTGGAGTGTGAAAAGTTGCCACAATAAATATCAATAGTTGCAAGTGTTCAGTTACCTGACAAGGTGATAATTACCACAGGGTTGGCAGTAGCAGCATCAGCAGCAGTAGCTCCAGGGTGGTGGCGAATGTGGGAACCAACAACAAAACGTGCGAGGTGCTCATCTTGTATGGGGTCCACAGTGTCACGAACTACACACAATATATCAAATCGAGAGAGAATGGGTTCGGACAGACAACCTGGGAACAGAAGATAAAATTTTCCCGCTTATGTATATTTGATG
>NC_069411.1:55534204-55666424 GCF_026875155.1 Cherax quadricarinatus
AAAGCTTTGGGGGATTAAAGGAGGGTCCATCAACAAGATAGGAAGGTAAAGAAAGGGCACCCGAGCAAGATGACATGGAGGTAAATTCTGCATGTTCGTTGATAGTGGGCAGTCCAACAGAATATGGCTAACAGATACTGGAACTTGACAATTCTCACAGAGAGGAAACAGGTGCCTTTCCATGAGATACCCGTAAGACGGGTGTGGCCGATGCGAAGACAGGAGAGAGCAGTCTCTCACCTCAACAGTGATGACAAGAGATGGCCAGAAACCTATACTCAGTTTAATAGAATGAAGTTTGTTCGTTGTTGCCAACGAGTGCAAAGTGGGTAGCAATCACAGCAAAGTAGTCCGTGAATGGAACACCTCTATATGAGACTGGGAGGTCACGTACTGCTGACCGCACAGCAGTATCTGCCTGTTCATTGCCCTGTACATCAACATGATCAGGGACCCAACAAAAAACAATATCTTTGTGTTTGCTAGAGATACGACATAACCAAAGTTGGATACGAAGAATTAGGGGGTGAGGTTTATCAAATTTTCCTATAGCCTCTAAAGCACTAAGGAGTCTGAAACAACCACAAATGGTGACACAGGCATAGATGCAATACGGATAAGTGCTTCAAGAATGGCATACAATTCAGCCGTAAAAATGCTCTCGCACAACACTGTGCGGAAACGCTGCTGTGAATCTGACGCCATCAGAAGACTTAGAACCATCGGTGTACACGGTGATGGCATTAGAATGAGAGGGAAGTGGTCAAGAAAAAGAGCGGGAAGCCATTGTAGGTAGTTGGGCTTTCGCACATGGCAGTGGAGAAGAACAGACACGAACAGCTGGAACTTCCCAAGGGGCAGGGAAAAGTAAGATGCTAGATGAACATAGAAAGGTGGTAACTGAAGAAAGACAAGAGCGAATGGAGCAGAGAGAAAAGGGACCAGAGTAAACAGGGGCGATGAACAAATAAAGAATGTCTACTAACATCAGTGACTATCCTATATACGAAAGGACTTTGGAGGTCATGAGATTGAACATAATAGCGAAGGCAATGAGCATCACGGTGATCGGACAAGAATGGAATATTCACTTCTGCATAGAGGCTCTCAACAGGGAATGAACGAAAGGCACCAAGGCACAGATGGAGACCTTGGTAATGAATGGCATCTAACTTAGAGTTGGGGGGAGAGGCCGCAGAATAGATTTGGTCACCATAATCTAGCTTTGACAAGACCAGGGTGGAATGCAAACGGAGGAGTGTGTGCTGATCTGCTCCCCATGCCCACTATGGCAAGGTGTCTTTAAAGAAGAAATGTGAGGTCTCCACGTCATCCAGCAATCAAAGAGCAGGCCTAGAAACTTGACCATATCACATGCTGGAATACGTGAACCGCGTAAGTACAAGGGAGTATCTGGAATAAGTGGACATCTAGTGAAAGTAATGAATCGGGTTTTTGTACTAGAAAATTTAAAGCCACGAGAAGTGGTTCAATGGGAGATTCAGTCTATTACAACCTGATGGGAGGCTGCTACCAGTCGACAGTCAGCGCCCAAGTAAGCTATAGCGAAGTAATCAGCATAAAGTGAAAACCCAAAAAAATGCAAAGGAAGAACGAAAGGTGGGTCATTTATAGCCAAGAGAAAAAGAGTAGTGCTGAGGACACACAACCTCATGGGACCCCCTTGGCTTGTACGAAGTCCAAGGAAAGCGAGGCGCCAATACGGACCCAAAAATGTCTATCAGACAAGAAAGCAGCAAAGTTTGGCAGATTACCGCGGAGGTCTAAGGAGTGGGCTTGGGCTAGAATGTTATACCTCTAAGTGGTGTCATATGCCTTCTCCAGATCAAAAAAGACTGCTGGGACAGAGTGGATGTTAGCAAAAGCATTCTGAATATACATATCTAAGTGGAGCAAGGGTCTAAAGTAGAGCGGCCTTTGCGAAACCCCATATTGGCAAGGGGAAAGGCTATTGTCTCTAAGAACCACGTCGGACATCTATTCATTAATCGTTCCATCACCTTGCAGACCATGCTGGTTAGGGCAATGGACGATAGTGAGAGGGTGTCAAGCCCCCGAGGTGCCCGGTTTGCGAAATGGTAGTACAATAGCCAATTTCCAGTGTTGAGGAGAACCCCTCACTCACAAATAAGATTGAAAAGATGTAAAAGAACGAGAAAGGCCATAGAATGGAGATGATGTAGCATACTGATGTGGACATCAGGTCCATTGCCAACGGCCGCAAATGGAAAGTGTGGACTCCAATTCTCGAAGAGTAAAGAAACATTATATGGCTCCAATCCATTGGAGGAGAAATCTAAGGGCAATTGCTCTTTGTTAGGTTTAGATGCAAGAAATGAGGGACAGAAGTGAAGCCCTCGGGAGATACGGACAAAACAGTTCCGATTTCTGTGGCAACTTCTAGAGGTTCTGCGACATCAACTCCAGCAACCCACAAAATGGAAGCTGGGTCCGGAGTTGTACTTACCAAACAATTTCCGCATCTTTTCCAAATCGCACACAGTGCTCCGGGATAGCAGCCTAACATCTACCGAGCTACCTCAGCAGACAAAAGAAAGGGCAGTCGGAAACCCGCCACAAATCAAACTGATCAGACATATAACAGTTACAAAATCTATATACACTGATCACAACATCATAGAGGTTCAAACTAGTATTAATTCAGGGGTAGGAAACTGTGTCACTAAAGTTAGAGACGGGATGTTCAGTAAGTTTAATTTTAACAACCATAGAACTGAGAAAAAAAACCAAGAGCTATCAGACATACTCTGGGAATCAGACATGAGCATCCTAAATCCCCACCAGTGCCTAGAGAAGCTGAATACAGAAGCATACAAAGTATATATGAAACACGTACCATTGAGGAAACCCAGAAGAAGATTCGATATAGAGAGAGCGTAGGAGATGGTACAGAAGAAGAAAACGGGTTACTGAATTGCTTAAAAACACAAATATGCTACAAGAGAGGAAAGATAGACTTTGCAGAGAGATCACTGAATTAGAGCAAAAACTTAGTATGTCATACCTCACAGAAGAAGTACAAAGGGAACAAAGGGCCATACAGGATATTGCAAGAAACCCAAAATATTTCTATTCCTATGCAAAATCCAAGCTAAAAACTACCTGTAGAATTGGGCCACTACTGAGAGGAGACTCGTATACTGACGAGGAACAGGAAATGAGTGAAATCCTAAAAGAACAGTATGAGTCGGTGTTCAGCAACCCACTAAATGACAGCAAGGTAGAAAATGCAGAAATATTTTTCACTCCAGAAGGCCGCACAGACCAACTAACTGACATCAGAACAAATCCCATAGTTTTCGAAAAAGAAATGGAAAACGTGCCCACTCACTCCGCACCGGGACCAGATTCATGGAATGCTCTATTTATAAAGAAGTGCAAAGTACCACTAGCACGAGCCCTTAGTATTCTTTGGAGGAAGAGCTTAGAGCTAGGTAAAATACCCAAGGCCTTAAAGAGTGATGACATAGCTCCTTTGCGTAAGGGAGGTAGTAGAGCACTAGTTAAAAATTATAGACCAGTAGCCATAACCTCTCACATTGTAAAAATCTTCGAAAGAGTGATGAGACGGCAGATTACAATTTTCATGGACCAGCACAACCAACTTAACCCGAACCAGCATGGTTTTAGAGCAGGACAATCATGTCTGTCACAGCTGCTGAACCATTATGACAGAATTACGGAGGCACTGGAAGACGACCAAAACGCAGATGTGATTTACACTGATTTTGCAAAGGCATTTGACAAATGTGATCATGGAGTGATAGTGCACAAAATGAAGGCCATGGGCATTACCGGGAAGGTAGGCAGATGGATTTTCGGTTTCCTAACACACAGAACACAAAAAGTAGTAGTGAACAGGGCAAGATCCAGCATCAGCGAGGTCAAAAGCTCAGTGCCCCAAGGCACTGTCCTGGCACCTCTGCTGTTCCTCATCCTCATAGCAGACAGACAAAAACACCCAGCACACTTTTGTATCATCATTTGCAGATGACACTAAAATAAGCATGAAAGTCAGTAAGGTAGAGGACACTGAAAAAGTACAGAAAGACAAACAGGATTTTCCAGTGGGCAGTGGAGAACAACATGACGTTCAATGGCGATAAGTTCCAGCTGCTTAGATATGGAAAGAATGAAGAACTCAAAAGAAGCACTATATACAAAACTCAAGAGGGACACCAAATAAAACGTAAGGAACATGTAAAAGACCTACGAATAATTATGTCAGCGGGCCTTTCTTTTAAAGACCACAACAAGACAAAGATCATGCCAGCCAGGAAGATGACAGGGTGGGTATTGATTACTTTCAAAACAAGGGAAATAATGCCGATGGTGACACTCTTCAAATCACTAGTGCTCCCTCATTTAGAATATTGCTCAGTGCTAATGGCCCTGTACAAAGCAGAAGAAATATCCGACCCGCAACAAATACAGAGATCATTTACAGCTCACACTGAGCCTGTAAAGCATCTAAACTAATGGGAACGCCTGCAAGTCTTGAACATGTATTCATTGGAGCGGAGGAGAGAGAGCACATGATAATATACACCTGGAAGGTACTCTAGGGCTTGGTTCCAAATCTGCACACTGTCATAACATACTGGAGTGAGAGATATGGGAGAAAGTGTAAAATAATCCCAGTGAGGAGCAGGGGTGCTGTGGGGACAATAAGGGAACACTGTATCAACATCCGGGGTCCTAGACTATTCAACATCTTACCAGAAGATATCAGAAACATGGCTGGAACCAGTGTAGAAGCCTACAAGAGGAAACTGGACAACTATTGCCACCAGGTGCCAGATCAACCAGGCTGTGATGGATATATGGGGCAGCAGGCCTCCAGCAGAAACAGCCTGGTTGACCAGGCAAGCATGAGATGAGCCTGGCCCATGGCCAGGTTTAGAGTAGATAAACTCTCGAAACTCTTCAAAGGTACATCAAAGGTATACCTCATTCGGCCGCCACCTCCCAGAACCTACAGGTATACCCATTACCATAAGGGCACTCCACCCATTTCCCGGAAATCCAGGAAGGGAACAGGGCACCTTCAGACAATTCAGTGAAGTCTTTTCTCAAGTATCACTCTGAAAATCCCAGAGTGTTCAAGAAAAACATTGTCTCATCACTCATCAATACTCTTCAATAAAGGTTACTGTCATTTTAACAATTATTTATATAGTTATTGTGGATGTCTCATTGTTTTCTTTGTAGGGAAATGTATATTTATTTCATGAAATTTTTCTTTTTTTTAATACTTTTGGCTGTCTGGAACGGATTAATTAAATTTCCATTATTTCGTATGGGGAAAATTAATTTGGCTAACGATAATTTCGTCTAACAATGAGCTCTCTGGAATGGATTAATATTGTTAGCTGAGGGTCCAATGTAAATGGTAAAGTAGGCAAATAATAGATTTTCAATTTTCTGAAAAAACAGAATACAAATAGTAGTTAACAGAGCAAAATCATGCATTAGCAAAGTAAAAAGCTCAATACTAGGACTAACTCAGCTCCAGGACTAACATCCCCACCCATCCTTCCAGAGTACAGGCACAGTACTTACCCTCTCCAGGACTAACATCCCCACCCATCCTTCCAGAGTACAGGCACAGTACTTACCCTCTCCAGGATTAAAATCCCTACCCATCCTTCAAGAGTACAGTCACAATACTTCCCACCTCTAGGACTACAATCCTCACCCAACCTTCAAGAACACAGGCATTGTACTTCCCTCCTCCAGGACCAACATTTCCACCCATCCTTCAAGAGTACAAGAACAGTACTCTTCTTCAGGCTTCAACACCTGCTAACTGGTTGCCCTGGACTGTACCTGTGGCCATGGATTCTCTTCTCAGCTCAGAGTACATCTTAGCAACTTTGTCTTGGTCCATCTGATGCAACTTAGGTCGCACTTTCTCCCGGCCATATATGATGTATTTCTTCAACAATTCTTGTGGGATCTTCTCTACACCAGAAAGTTCTGATCCTCCAACCATACAACCATCCTAAAAAAAAAAAAATTAACAGTATTAACCCTTTTAGGGTCCAGAGGCCAAATTTCAAAGAATACACCAGTGTCCAATAATTTTCAAAAAATAATTTTGTTATTTTTTCTTATGAAATGGTAGAGAATCTTTTTCTGAAGGCAATAAACAAAAAAGTACGAAATTTGACAGAAAATTGACAAAATTATGCTCTCGCGAATTTTGCCGTCAGCGATATTTACACATCGGCGATTTTGCAGACTTTGATTCCCATTTTAGGCCAATTACATTATTCCAGTCGACCAAACTCTTAGCTATTTCACTAGTATTACTTCTATTCTATCTATTGAGCCACAAGACGGGCAGAAAGCAGCAACTTCACTCTGGCTGTATGTACCCTTCTCCAGAACATCACTCCATCTGAGATCATACATACCCAGGATGACTCAAGTATGGAACACATTGGTACAGCATAATGATGTCAACGAGATAAAGTCAGTTGATCAAATGAAAATGCTGGCCCACAGATGGCTCCAACTTCATCCTGTTCCCTACTTGTATGTCTCATAACAATAAAAATGCTTTCAAATGAGCTGATGTAGGTAAAAAGCTCTTAGCTTGCCAATAAGTTAGGAATCCTTAACCTGTAAATAGCTGTCAATAAAGCTAGGGATCCTTAACATTGTCAAACCCTGTGTAAAAAAAAATCACCAAGTCAACTGTTTCAACTACAAAATAAAGGGATTGGAAATTGGTAATTTGGCCAATTTCACGCAAAGTTCAAAATAATCTAATTTCAAAATAGGGTCCAGAATAAACAATGCGGGCATTCCTGGCACTAAACTAACATTTCCTCTGTTCATTAGTTATGTTTTCAGGTTTTACTAATGAATTCCATTTTAATTTTTTATTCACATAATGAATTTTTATTCAAACCAAAAAATAGAAGATTTACTGTTATGCAATATTGTAAAAATTGTATAAATAATATCAGCACATTTGTGAACGTATATCAGACCCACCAGCAGGCGTGTATTAGATGTGTGAGGTCATTTGTTTACTCTTTAACATTGGCAAAAATTTAACATTTCTGCTACTTTGAGCTCAGTTTCAAGCCATTTCCAGTACTAGAAACCAATCAAAATCATCTCTATTTCTGCAATATGTCTTCCATTCTATCAAATATGACCAAGAAATCACAAATACAACTATAAAAAACATACGAAAAAACACTGCAAAGTCGCTGTTTTAATAGAAAATTATGGTCTCAGTTTTTTCTCATTATGCACTATGTGCTGTAGGATTCATTTTATGTGGTGCACACATACCACATAGATGTATTCTCTCATATGAAGGCCAAAATTTACTGCTCACAGCTTATCAAAGTGAGCTGAGCTCATGACGTAGATCTACGGTTTGGACCCTCAACGAAAAGCTGTAGATCTACGGCACGGACCCTCAATGGGTTAACCAAAATTTAAATTGCATATTCATAACCTCAGCTGTCTCTCTTGTAGGTAAGGTGACCCAAAATAAAGGAAACAAACCACGATACAGACAGGGATTGAACTCACGGCGAGCGAGTCACAAAATTCCAGACCGACACCTTAGCCACTGGCCCAGTGGCAAACGCATCAGTCTGAAGTTTCATGACTCTCTCACCACGAGTTCAATCCCCGACCATACCGTGGTTTGTTTGCAATTGTGTCATGATTTCAGGAGTCATAAATGAAACAAATTCACCATCACTCATGCAATGTCTAGACAATTTCCCAGAAGTGCACACATTAATGGTGACATTCAATACCCATATTACTTGTTTGCAAGTTTGATTCATACATTAAACTATACATACAGAGTATAAGATTATAACTAAACTATACAGAGTACAAGATTGCCACACATTCGACAACCTAAGAGCCACACAAGCTGGCAACCTGGGTCCTCCTGTACAGATTTCACGTGAGGTGAAAAGTTTGTAATATTTATGACAGCTTAACAAAGTTCCTGGAGTGTGAAAAGTTGCCACAATAAATATCAATAGTTGCAAGTGTTCAGTTACCTGACAAGGTGATAATTACCACAGGGTTGGCAGTAGCAGCATCAGCAGCAGTAGCTCCAGGGTGGTGGCGAATGTGGGAACCAACAACAAAACGTGCGAGGTGCTCATCTTGTATGGGGTCCACAGTGTCACGAACTACACACAATATATCAAATCGAGAGAGAATGGGTTCGGACAGATCAACCTGGGAACAGAAGATAAATTTCCAGCTTATGTATATTTGATGATTAGTCTCAAGTCGAAACCCTATAAACTACCCAACTTGCTATGTTTAAAGTGAATTGACTACACAATTGTTGGTTTATTAGATTAAACGTCTACTACACGATGGTTGATTTATTAGATTAAATAAATTTCTGTCTACTACATTATTGTAGATTCATCAGGCTGAGCTCCTCACATACCTCTTGATCGTTTATTGTGAGTTTCCTACCTTCTTTCCTCAGCCTGATCACCCGATCTTTGACTGTTGTCTTCCTCCTGATGTGGCTATACAGTAGTTTCAGGTCAGACTTGACTTTCAATGCTATGTTGTTTTAGTACTGTCACTGGGCCTACCTTCCCATCTGTGCATACTCGTTTCCGGCTCTTCAACTAATCTCCTTATTTTCCTGGGTCCTTTGCCTTCTGTACTTTTACCATTCTCTAGTGCACTTAGTTTTTGCCTCCCTACACCTTCGGGTAAACCAAGGGCTCGCTCTGGTGTGTGTGTGTGTGTGTGTGTGTGTGTGTGTGTGTGTGTGTGTGTGTGTGTGTGTGTGTGTGTGTGTGTGTCTGCATGAGTGTGTCTGCGTGTGTGTGTGTGTGTGTGTGTGTGTGTGTGTGTCTGCGTGTGTGTGTGTGTGTGTGTCTGCGTGTGTGTGTGTCTGTGTGTGTGTGTCTACGTGTGTGTGTCTGCGTGTGTGTGTGTCTGCGTGTGTGTGTGTGTGTGTCTGCGTGTGTGTGTGTGTCTGCATGTGTGTGTGTGGTGTGTCTGCATGTGTGTGTGTGTGTGTCTGCATGTGTGTGTGTGTGTGTCTGCATGTGTGTGTGTTTGTGTGTGTGTGTGTGTATGTGTGTGTGTGTGTGTCTGCATGTGTGTGTGTGTGTGTGTGTGTGTGTGTGTGCGCGTGCCTGCGTGTGTGTGTCTGCGTGTGTGTGTCTGCGTGTGTGTGTGTCTGCGTGTGTGTGTCTGCGTGTGTGTCTGCGTGTGTGTGTGTGTGTGTGTGTGTGTCTGCGTGTCTGCATGTGTGTGTGTGTGGTGTGTGTGTGTGTGTGTGCGCGCGTATGCGTGTGTGTGTGTGCGTCTGTGTGTGTGTGTCTGCATGTGTGTGTGTCTGCATGTGTGTGTGTCTGCGTGTGTGTGTCTCTGCGTGTGTGTGTCTCTGCATGTGGTGTGTGTCTCTGCGTGTGTGTGTGTGTGCGTGTGTGTGTGTGTGTCTGCGTGTGTGTGTGTGTCTGCGTGTGTGTGTGTGTCTGCGTGTGTGTGTGTGTCTGCGTGTGTGTGTGTGTCTGCGTGTGTGTGTGTGTCTGCGTGTGTGTGTGTCTGCGTGTGTGTGTGTCTGCGTGGTGTGTGTGGTGTCGCTGTGTACTCACCTATTATGTACTCACCTATAGGTGGATGCAAGGGTCATTCACAGCTCCTGGCCCCACCTCTACGCTGATTGCTACTAGGTCCTCTCTCTCCCTGCCCCATGAGCTCTATCATACCTCGCCTTAAAACTATGTATGGTTCCCACCTCAACTACGTCACTTCTAGGCTATTCAACGGCCTGAACTACTCTATGACTTAGAAATACTTTCCTAACATCCCTTTGTTCATCTGAGTCCTTCCAACTTCAATTGTGACCTCTTGTGGTCTGTGTCCCCTTCCTCTGAACATCCCGTCTTTCCCCTTGTCTATTCCCGCGCAGTATTTTAATGTCGTTATCATGTCTCCCCTGACCTCCTCCTGTCCTCCAGTGTTGTCAGGCCGATTTCCCTCAACCTTTCTTCGTAGGACAATCCCCGTAGCTCTGGGGACTAGTCTTGTTGGCAAACCTTTGCACTTTCTCTAAATTCTTGACGAGCTTTGACTAGTGTGGATTCCAAACTGTGCTGCATACTCCAGTATGGGCCTGACATAAATGGTATACAGAGTCTTAAACGAAACCTTACTGAGATTATCAGAACGCTATCCCGTAGGTTTGCCAGTCGCCCCGTATGCCTGCAGCATTATCTGATTTGATGTGCGCCCAGGAGATATGCTCGTTTATACTCACCCCCCAGGTCTTTTTCCCTTGAGGGAGGTTTGGCAGTCTTTGGCCATCTAAACTATATTTGTACTGCGGTCTTCTTTGCCCTTCCCCCAATCTTCATGACTTTGCCTTTGGCTGGTTAAATTCAAGGAGCCCAGTTGCCTGTGACTCAGGCTTGTAGCCTGTCCGGTGGTCTCTTGTAGTCCCAGCCTGATCCTCATGCCGATGATTCTCCTCATTAACTCGCATCATCTGCACACAAGACACTCCCTTCTGAGTCCTATCCCTTCAGTATGTCGTTCACATATACCAAGAACAGCACAGGTCCTATGACTGACCCTGTGAACCCGCTTCAAGGCTCCCACTCTGAACACCACGTCGCGTACCATGACTCGTTGTTGCTCCCGGACAGGTATTCTTCCTCTGATCCATTGGCAGTGCCTTTCCTGTTATGTGTGCCTGATCCTCTAGCTTTTGCAGTAACCTCATTGTGATGAACGTTCGAAGGCCTTCTGCAGTCCCAAAAATATGTAGTCGATCCCCCTCTCTCTCTTTCTTACTTCTGTCACCTTGTCATAAAACTCTAGTAGGGTATTAGTGACACAGGATTTGTCCTTCCATGAAACCGTGCTGGTTGTCAATTATACACATGATTATTTCTTTCCAGGTGCCACACCACTCACCTCCTGATTATCTTCTCCTTTACCTTGCATACTATACACTAGTGATACAGGTCCTGTAGTTTAGTGCGCTCGTTCTGTACCACCCTTTTTAAAAATTGGGACTAGGACATTTGCCATTTTCCATACCTCAGGGAGTTGCCACAGTTTAAGTGATGTGTTGAAGATCTTTGTTAATGGCTCCACACAATAACTCGGCTCCTCTTTAAGACCCATGGAGAGGAGTTGTCCTGTCCCACCGCCTTTGAGGTGTCGAGTTCGCATAGCAGCTTCTCACCTCCTCCTTGATTATATGTACCGCATTCCAGCACATTGCGGGTGTGCCCCCCCCCTTTTCTGATTTCCTGGAGTCCTACTGGGTTCCACGAAAATACCTCTTTAAATCTTGTGTTGAGCCCTGACAACCTCTTGGTCTTTTCTTGGAATTCCCCATCACCCTCCCAGTCTGATTACCTGGGCCCTTGACTGTTTTTTTCCTCCTGATGGGGCTTACAACACTTGGGGTCATTTTTACTTTTGATGCAGTCTTTTTCTATTGTCCTGAGCCCCCCTCTTACTGTGCATATTCGTTTCTGGCTCTTCGCGATTTCTTTTTTTTCCGATTCTCTGTCTTCTTACCTTTTCCATTCTCAGTAACCATTTTTTGCCTCCCTACCCCTTTTGGGGTGAACCAAGGACCTTCTGTTTTTCCCATTATTTCTTTTTCCCTTTGGGAAACAAACCTCCCTCTGCTCCTTGCACGTACACTGTGGGTGTGTCGCGTGTGAGTGTGTGGCGCGCGCGTGTGTGGGCGCGCTGTGTGTTGTGTGTTTTGGGTTGCGGTTGTGTGTGTGTGTGTGTGCGCGGTGTTGGGCGCGCGTGTGTGTGGGGGGCGTGTGTGTGTGCGCGCCTGTGTGTTTTGCGTGTGTGTGTCCCGCGTGTGTGTGTGGTGCGCGCGTGGTGTGTGCGCGGTGTGTGTGCGCGTGTGTGTGTGGTGCGGGTGTGTGGGTTGCGCTAGTGTGTGTGGGTGTGGGGTGGGGGTGTGGGGCGCATTTTTGGTGTGGGCGCGTGGTTGGTGTGCGCTTGTGTGTGGTGTGCGGGTTTTTGTGGGGTGGGGTTTTTCGTGTTGTGTGTGGTGTGTGTGTGTGTGGTGTGTGGTGTGTGGTGTGTGTGTGTGTGTGTGTGGGGGGGGTGTGTGTGTGTGTGTGTCTCATGTGTGGTGGTCTGCATGTGTGTGCGGCGCATGGTGTGTACTCACCTATTTTTTTTGCAGGAGTCGAGTCAGGGCTCCGGGCCCCTGCCTTTTCTTTGGCCATACTGGGCACTCTCCTGCACATAGCTTTATCATACCTCTGCTTAAACTATGAATGGATCCGCCTCCACTACTCGCTTCCCCCAACTATTCCACTTCCTGAAAAACGTGACGAAGAAATATTTTCCTAACATCCCTGTATTCATCCGAGCTTCAACTTCCAACTGTTTTCCCCTTGTTGCTGTCCCATTTACTCACCATTTGTACCACCTTTTTTGTGGTTGCAGGGGTCGATCAAAGCCCTGGCCCCGCCTCTTCGCTATTGCTCGGGGTCCTCCTTTTTTCCTGCCCCATGAGCTCTATCATACCTCGCCTTAAAACTATTATGGCCCCCGCCTCCACAACGCACTTTCTAGGCTATTTAAAAGGGCCTGACTACTCTATGACTGAAGAAAACTTTCCAAAACATCCCTTTGTTTCATCGATCTCAACTTCCAATTGGACCTTTTGTCTGTGTCCCTTCTCGGGAACTCCCGCTTTTTGGGCCACCTTGTCTATTTCCGCCAATTTTATTCTTATCTGTCTCCCCTGACCCTCCCCTGTGGGGTGGTGTGGTGGGGTTTGTGGGTAAATTTTGCCAAATTTTTACTCACCTAGTTGGGTTGCGGGGGGGCGAGTCCGAGTCCGGCCCTGCCTCTTTACTGATCCTACTAAACCTCCCCTGACCGTACTTTATCATTCCTCTGCTTAAAGCATGTATGATCCGCCTCCCCACACGCTTCCCAAACTATTCCATTACTGACTACCGTGGCTGAAGAAATACTTCCTAACATCCCTGTGATTCATTTTGTTTCAGCTTTCCCAAAGTGTCCCCTTGTTACTGGGGTTCCAATCCTGGAACATCCTTCTTTGTCCACCTTGTCAATTCCTCTCATATTTTTTATGTCGTTTCATGTCCCCCCCTCTCCTGTCCCCCCAGTGTCGCAGGTTGATTTCCTTTTAAACCTCTCCTGAGACAACCCTTGCTCTGGGACTATCTTGTTGCAAACCTTTGCACTTTTTCATTTTCTTTACGGCTTGGGGTAGGTTGGGGTTTCCAAACTGGTGCCGCAAACTCCAATATGGGCCTAATGTACACGTACAGGGTCCTAATGATTCCTTATTAAGAGTCGGAAGCTGTTCTGAGGCTTCTAGGCGCCTAGCTGCAGCAGTTATTTGGTTGATGTCCTTCAGGGGATGGCCCGGTTTATACCTCCCCCAAGATCTTTTTCCTTGAGGAGGTTTTAGTCCTGGGGCCCCCAGACGTACTCCTCGCGGCCCTTTGCCCTTTTCCCCAATCCATGACTTTTTCATTGGGGGGATTGAACCCAGGGCCAATTGCTGGACCAGGTCTGCAGCCTTTCCCGACCTTTTTAGTTCTGCCTGGGCTTCGATCGAGTGAAATTTTTTCTCATCAACTTCACATCATCTGCAAAAAGGGGCACCTCAGATCTATCCTTTCCCTCATGTCGTTCACAAATACCAGAAACACACTGGCCTAGACGACCCCGCGGGACCCCCGCGGTCCAGGTGCCCACCTGACACCTCGCCACGTACCATCCGCTGCTGTCTTCCTGACAAGTATTCCCTGATCCTTGAGTGCCTTCCCTGTTATCCCTCTTGGGGCCTCCAGTTTTTGCACCAATCTCTTGTGTGGAACTGTGCCCAAACACCTCCTTGCAGTCCAAGAAAATGCAATCCCCCACCCCTCTCTCTCTTGCTTACTGCTGTCACCATGTCATAGAACTCCAGTGGGTTTGTGACACAGGATTTCCCATCCCTGAAACCATGTTGGCGGGCTGTTGATGAATCGTTCCTTTCTAGGTGTTCCCCCACTCTTCTGATAATCTTCCCCAAATGATTTTGCATACTATAACATGTCAGCGACACTGGTTTGTAGTTTAATGCTTCATGTCTGCCCTCCTTTTTTAAAGATTGGGACCACATTTGCTGTCTTCCATGCCTCAGGCAATCTCCCTGTTTCGATAGATGTATTGAATATTGTTGTTAGGGGGTACACATAGTGCCTCTGCTCCCTCTCTCAATACCCCATGGGGAGAATGTTATCTGCCCCATTGCCTTTGAGGAACTAGTTCACTCAGAAGCCTTTTCACTTCTTCCTCGGTTGTGTGCACTGTGTCCAGCACTTGGTGTGGGGCCCCACCTCTCCGTCTTTCGGGGGTCCCTTCTGTCTCCTCTGTGAACACTTCTTTGAATCTCTTGTCGAGTTCTTCACATACTTCACGGTCATTTCTTGTTGTCTCTCCTCCTTCCTTCCTTAGCCTGATTACCTGGTCCTTGACTGTTGTTTTCCTCCTGATGTGGCTGTACAACAGTTTCGGGTCAGATTTGGCTTTCGCTGCTATGTCATTTTCATATTGTTTTTGGGGCCTCCCTTCTTATCTGTGCAATTCGTTTCTGGCTCTACGACTGTTCCCCTTATTCTCCTGGGTCCTTTCCCTTTCTATATTTCTTCCATTCCCTAGCACACTTGATTTTTGCCTCCCTGCACCTTTGGGTAAACCATGGGCTCATCCTGGCTTTTTCATTATTCCTGTTACCCTTGGGTACAAACCTCTCCTCACCTCCTTGCATTTTGTTGCTAAAATATTCCATCATCTCATTAACTGGCTTCCTGCCAGTTCTCTGTCCCACTGAACCCCGTTCAGGTATTCCCTCATTCCGTGTAGCCCCCTTTCTTGTAAGTTTGGCTTCATTCGTCCTGGCCTTCCTGCTTCTCCCTCCACTTGTAGCTCTACTGTGAAATTTCGAAGCTTAAAACCACAGGGAAACACTGGCCCCAAGGGGTCTTTCATATGTGATGTCCTAGATATCTGCACTACTCAAGGTGAATACTAAGTCCAGCCTTGCTGGTTAAATCCCTCCCTCTCTCTCTTGTAGTGTCCCTTACGTGTTGGCACATGAAGTTTTCCAGTACCACCTCCATCATCTTTGCCCTCCATGTATCTTGGCCCCCATGTGGGTCCAAGTTCTCCCCAATCGATCTCCTTTGGTTAAAGTCACCCATGATCAGGAGCTTTGCCCTGCATGCATGAGCTCCCTTTTGGCCACTCTAGCCAGTGTGTCAACCATCGCACTATTGCTCTCGTCGTACTCTTGCCTTGGCCTCCTGCTGCTCTGGTGGTGGGTTAAAACATCACTGCTATTACTACCTGGGACCTCCAGAGTGAAGTTTTTTCCCGCTATGTAATCACTTTCTTCTCCGCTGTCTCCTCTCTCCAGCTCATCAAAATTCCAGCGATTTTTGATCAGCAACGCCACTTCCCCCCACCCCCCCCCCTGTTCCTTCGTCTTTCCTAGGGTTTGGTATCCCGTTGGGAAAAATGGCATCTGTTATCATATACCTGTAAGCTTGGTTTCTGTGAGAGCATGATGTCCGGTATGCTTCTTTGACTCTTTCAATGACACTCCTCCCACTTATTTGTTATTCCATCAGCGTTTGTGTACCATACCTTCAGTTTCCTTTCCAACACTGTGGTTTGGGGGGCCTGTGAGGTGGGGGACCTGGGGGCATACTGTGGGATTCTATAGCTCGTGTTGGGTGGAGGCTGTGGGTATGGATTGTAGTGCGTGTTGGGATGGTGTGATAGGTTGTATGGTTCTGAGAATAGTTGTGTGCGCGCTTTGCCCTTGCTGTTCTGTTCTGCTCTGACTGACCTCTGCTGGTTCCATCCTTGTCTCTTTTTCCCAGCTCCTTTCCTTTTTTGTCCTCTCCCTCAGCTGCTGTCATTCTGATTTTTTTCTGTCTCTGTCTAGGAACACCCTCTTTTACTCTTCCAAGTATTTCAATCGTGGTTTTTCTTGGAGGGTCCTGTTCCGCACTGTTTCCGCCTGAGAATCAGCTTTATTGGTCGGTTTCCTCCCCTTTGAGTACCCCCCAATTCTCTGAAAATTTACAATCTCGTCCATCTCCCTTTACCTATTTCCGGGATGAAATTTTTTCAATCTCCTTTCTTTCTTCCTGCGCCTTTCAGTGTGTGTCCTTTCCTCCTTTTCTCCTGAAGCCCATGGATAAACACTGATTTTGCCCTTTCTTCCTCCCATTGCCTCACCCCCTGTGACTCTGGATCCTGCCTGTATGTGGTCAGTTTCTCTCCCTTGATTTTTTTTAGTGGCTCTTGATAGCCTGGTTGTGCCTCAGCATTCGACCTATCACCCTCTCCCATCTGCAACCATCTGTTCTTCCCTTTCACTCCTTGGTCCTCCTTGGCAGGCTGATATGACCTTAGCATAATTCATAATTCCTTCCTTCCTGTTCGGCCTCGCAGCTTCATATGCTGTGTCTTCTCTGGTCACTGCCCCTGTAACTTGCTTCAGCCTGTTATCTCAACTTCTAGACCCTTATCTTGGCTACTTCAGTTTCGACTTGTGCCTCCCAATTCTTTGTCTCCTTCTCCAACCTCTTTTCCAATTTCACAGAGAACTCTTTCTCCATTTTTTCAGAAAGCTCTCCTAATTTTCTCTCCCACTCTTGTTCCATCCTTTTCCACTGCTCCTCCATCCACTTCTCCCTACCAGAACCATTCTCATCTGATCCTTGGTTCCTGCGAGTCCCCACCATTTTTTTTTTTTTTTTTTTTGTGAGAGAAGAGAGAAGGGAAAGGTAAAGGAGAGAGAGAAAGAGTGAGAAGGAAAGGGGAGAGAGTGTGAGAGGGGAAAGAGAGAAGGGAAGGGAAGGAGAGGGGAGAGTGAGAAGGGAAAAATGGAGAAGAGATGGAGAGAGAGAGTGAGAGAGAGAGAGAGAGAGAGAGAGAGAAGGGAAGGTAGAGAGAGGGGATAGTGAGAAGGAAAAAGGGAAGAGAGTGGGAGTGAGAGAGGGGAGAGAGAGTGAGGGGAAGGTAGGAGAGGGGAGATTAGAAGGGAAAATGGGGAAGAGAGAGAGCAAGAGAGAGAGAGAGAGAGAGAGAGAGGAGAGAGAGAGAGAGAGAGAGAGAGAGAGAGAGAGAAGGCAGAGAGGGGGAGAGAGAGGGGGAGAGGGGGAGAAGGGAAAGAGGGGGGAGATGGAAGAGCGAGAGGGAGAGAGGCTAGGGGAGAGGGAGGGGAGGAGGGGAGAGAGATGGGAAAGGAGAGGGAGAGATAATGGGAGGGGAGAGATGTTAGAGGGGGAGAGATGTTAGAGGGGGGAGGTGTTAGAGGTAAGAGATGTTAGAGGGGAGAGATGGGAGAGGGAAGAGAGAGAGAGAGAGATAGGTAGAGAGTGATAGGTAGAGAGAGATAACGTAAAGAGTGAGAAAGGTAGAGATAGGTCTCTACCTAGATAGGAAGAGGGGGGAGAGGAGCAAGGTTCAGATGGTCAGTTCACAGGACGGTGTGAAATCCTGTGTATGTGTGTGTTTGCATGTGTACTACAGCTTACAAGTGCTTGTTCCTGTGTGGTGTGTGTGTGTGTGTGTGTGTGTGTGTGTGTGTGTGTGTGTGTGTGTGTGTGTGTGGTGTGTGTGTGTGTGTGTGTGTGTATACTCACCTAGTTTGTACTCACCTAGTTGAGGTTGCGGGGTCGAGTCCGAGCTCCTGCCCCGCCTCTTCACTGATCGCTACTAGTCACTCTCCCTGAGCCGTGAGCTTTATCATACCTCTGCTTAAAGCTATGTATGGATCCTGCCTCCACTACACATCGCTTCCCAAACTATTCCACTTACTGACTACATCTTGGCTGAAGAAATACTTCCTAACATCCCTGTGATTCATCTGTGTCTTCAGCTTCCAACTGTGTCCCCTTGTTACTGTGTCCAATCTCTGAACATCCTGTCTTTGTCCACCTTGTCAATTCCTCTCAGTATTTTGTAATGTCGTTATCATGTCCCCCCTATCTCTCCTGTCCTCCAGTGTCGTCAGGTTGATTTCCCTAACCCTCTCCTCGTAGGACATACCTCTTAGCTCTGGACTAGTCCTTGTTGCAAACCTTTGCACTTTCTCTAGTTTCTTCACGGCTTGGCTAGGTGTGGGTTCCAAACTGTGCCGCATACTCCAATATGGGCCTAACATACACGGTGTACAGGGTCCTGAATATTCCTTATTAAGATGTCGAATGCAGTTCTGAGTTTGCTAGCGCCCATATGCTGCAGCAGTTATTTGGTTGATGTGCGCTTCAGGAGATGTGCCTGGTGTTATACTCACCCCAAGATCTTTTTCCTTGATGAGGTTGTAGTCTCTGACCCCCTAGACTGTACTCCATCTGCGGCCTTCTTTGCCCTTCCCCAATCTTCATGACTTTGCACTTGGTGGGATTGAACTCCAGGAGCCAATTGCTGGACCAGTCTGCAGCCTGTCCAGATCCCTTTGTAGTTCTGCCTGGTCTTCGATCGAGTGTATTCTTCTCATCAACTTCACGTCATCTGCAAACAGGGACACCTCAGAGTCTATTCCTTCCGTCATGTCGTTCACAAATACCAGAAACAGCACTGGTCCTAGGACTGACCCTTGCGGGACCCCGCTGGTCACAGGTGCCCACTCTGACACCTCGCCACGTACCATGACTCGCTGCTGTCTTCCTGACAAGTATTCCCTGATCCATTGTAGTGCCTTCCCTGTTATCCCTGCTTGGTCCTCCAGTTTTTGCACCAATCTCTTGTGTGGAACTGTGTCAAACGCCTTCTTGCAGTCCAAGAAAATGCAATCCTAGGTCTGTGTCTATACATCTGTGTCTATACATCTGTCTGTCTATACATCTGTCTGTCTATACATCTGTATATACATGTCTGTCTATACATCTGTGTCTATACATCTGTGTCTATACATCTGTATATACATCTGTCTGTCTATACATTTGTCTGTCTATACATTTGTCTGTCTATACATCTGTCTATATATCTGTCTATCTGTGTCTATATATCTGTGTCTATATATCTGTCTATATATCCATCTCTCTCACAGGTATACATAAGTACAATTATACATAGTTTAAATTACCTAGGATAACCCAAAAATTCCAGGCAGTACCATACAGTGCATGTAGATACAAGACATAATAAGTATGACTGGCAAGTAATACTCATTTTCACTTGATCAGGAATCAAACATGACAACTCTGCATCATGTGTAATACCTGTTGGTTTATGAGCCGCTCTGAGATAGAGAGACAAGCAGATGGAAAAACAGACACACACAGGCAAAGACAAAGACAGATAAGCAGAGCTAGACAGAGATGTTTGTGTGTAACAGTGAAAACAAATATAGCCAGGGTTCCCTGGAGCAGCACATGTTCATCAAGTGTCGCTGCACTGTTGGCAGTTTAGTGATACTCGTCTTAACATTGTGCTTCAAGGAGTTTCACATACAGTGGATCCCCAAGTTTCATGAGCCTCGTGTCCGAGCGGCCTCCCAGCAGCCAGGCGCACACAAAAGCTCTCACACACCACCATTCAGAGAGTCAGTGTGGCATTGTTTCTGGGCGAGCGACCATCACCCCACGCATTCATATGATACATTTTGTAATAATCCATTGTTTTTTGTGCTTGAAACTGCTAAATAAGCCACCATGGGCCCAAAGAAAGCCTCTAGTGCCAACCCTTCAGTAAAGAAGGCGAGAAACACGATAGAATTAAAGAAAAAGTTTGTAGAAAAATAGTGGTAGAGGGTGGCAGTGATGGTAGTAGAGGGTGGCAGTGATGGTGGATAGAGGGTGGTAGTGATGGTGGTAGTGATGGTGGTAGAGGGTGGTAGTGATGGTGGAAGAGGGTGGTAGTGATGGTGGAAGAGGGTGGTAGTGATTGTGGTAGAGGGTAGAGCTGTAAGAGCTCTCTTTATGGAAGGGTATTCCCCTTCCAAACAATAGTGTAACTTTTCCATTCTCTCCCTTCCTCCTGTCTTCCAGACACCAACAAGAATCTTCAATAAAGGTAAGTGTGATGGTATTAATGTTTTATACTTTATTTCTCATTCTTTTCTATATATAAATCTACATTAAATCTATAAAAAAATAATTTTGTCAATACTTTTGGGTGTCTGGAACGGATTAATTGGATTTACATTATTTCTAATAAGGAAAATGGTTTCAACATTCGTGAATTCCAACTTTTGGCAGACTCTCTGGAACGGATTAATCACAAAACTTGGGGGCCTACTGTATACTCCAGCATGTCTAAAACATTGCTGAGACCTATAAATACTTCCTATATATTTTTAGATAATAGTAAATGACCATACAAGTGAAAATGTTTGCCTGCCAGTGTGTTTGTGACTATCTGAGTACTATTTCAGTACCCAATATTAGTGTCAGAACAAAGATTGGCTATGAAATCACAAGAACTACTATAAATTGTAATTATCAAGACATAAAAATTATATAAATTAAAATAAAAACGAGAAAAACAGGTATATTGGCAACACTTCTGCAAGGGGCAGGACTCGATGTTGCCATCAGTGAGCATCCAGCAACAACTTCGCGATCTTATATCTTGGTAAGTACCGATTCTAAATTATATTTTTTGTCTTATTACACAGATAAAATTGCCCTTTTTAATTTAATTTTTTTTTTTTTTTTTTTTTTTCAAAATATTTGGAGAGCTGGGAGTGAAAATGTAGATCTACGTTTCGACAGTTTAAGGGTTAAGCGCTGGTAAGACAGAAAACATCATCAATCCTGTCAGTGCAAAACAGTGAACAGATTTCTATTAGATGCTCATTTGAGAAGCCATGAGTACCTCCTAGAGTGACACTTACATTTTCTGCGAAGGTCATTGAAGGGTCGTATCTCCCACCAATTGGGTTAGCAGCAGCAATAACAGCACAGCGAGCCTGCAGAGATGTGACAATACCAGCCTTGGAGATGGAGATGCTTTGTTGTTCCATAGCTTCGTGGATGCTGGTGCGGTCAGCATCGTTCATCTGACAGAACATTAGTAGCATTACATTTATGGGGAGCATGAAGTATTAACAGATTTAATGCAAGGATAATCATGTTTCATCTAAGGATAATCAGTTTTAATCTAAGAAGGAGGTATGTAGCTTCAATTCCTTGGACCAAGAGTTTTTTGAAGGTAGAAGCTGGAATATGAAGATTCAGTCACTAACTTAATGAATGGTTTATTAAATCTAAAAGTTATCTACTGCATAATAATTGGTGTGCTAGGTCTAAAATTTACTACATGAAGGTCATTAAGGCTGCACGTCACCTGTTTACAACCGGTCAAGAACACTTTAACACCTAAACTAGTGATTAATGCAAGCTACCAGTGTATTTGCACTGAGATACACACTTCTTACTATATATGCACTGACATACACCTCTCAGTGAATATATACATAGAAAATCATTCTTGGTATATACAGACATATGCACCTGTGTGTGTGTATAACCTTCAGTAACTTTATAAGCATTATAGCATACAGAACAAAAATCATATAAAAGTTTATGATGAAATTTAAGTTAACCTCACCCCCAGAGTGAGGACACAACACATCTATATTTCATACAAATCTGAACAAGGCCTTAGATCATCATCGTTGACTAACCTTATCAAACTCATCAATGAGACAGACGCCTTTATCAGCTAAGACCAGAGCACCAGCCTCCAGTGTCCACTCTCGGGTTACTGGTGACCGTTGAACATAAGCTGTCAGTCCCACAGCACTAGCTCCCTGACCTGCAATAAAACATTAACCCTTTCAGGGTCAGTCCCGTAGATCTATGGCTTTACGTTGAGTGTCCAAACCATAGATCTACGCCAAAATTCTAGTGCCGTCAAATTTAGCGCGAAAGCGCTCATAGGCCTACATGTGAGAGAACGGGTCTGCGTGGTGGGTGTGCGCCATAAACAAAAAATCTAGGCGCCCGCATAGCATTGTGGGAACGCCGGCTCAGTTACCCTTGTTCACCATGCCTCGTCGCAAGTCAGCTCTCACTCCCCGGAAAATTGGGACTCTCCTCTTCCTATCTGATAGTTCTGACACTGATGGAAGTGGAAATGAAGACGAATTCTACGGCTTTGATCAGTTAGTGACCGAAAAGAATGACCAGGATATCGATAATTATGCTGAAAACCCTGACGATCCTCAACCTTCTACCTCTGGTGTGGGCACTCGTGACTCACGGTCAGTTGTTCCTCAATGCAAGAGAAAGCTAATATTTTCACGTGGCCAGGCCTCTGACTTCAGTAATGATGATGATAGTGACGTGGATTGTGATTTTATTGCGCTCGACGATCATTCGAGTAGTGATAGTGAGGAATCATATTCACCAGTGAAGCGTCGGTATGTTCGCCGCCGCATGCGCTCGGGTAGTGTACCCTATGCTGTGCCCAGGGGACGGAGTACATCCCGTGGCCCTACACCAGTTTTAGGTAGTGATAGTGAGGATGATGTGGCTACACTTGGCATGGATAGACCACAGACATCAGTGGATGGTGGTAGTGGTGATGGTAGTGGCACCGCCATGCGTGACTCACCAGCCCACGCTGGGACCCATGTTGCTGACTCGCCAGTTCATATCCACCAGCAAACCTTATGTGGGATTGGCTGCAAAATCCCAATTTTGTTCCCAAACCTCACCACTTTGATGACTCTCAAAGTGGAATTCTACCTACTTGTCCCCTTGGAACCACAGCCAATGAACTGGTATTCTTTGAATTATTCTTTGACCAGCCATTGATGGAAACTATTGTCAGGGAAAGTAATAAGTATTTTGAGTACACCATGGCAAATACGATCTTATCACCACAGTCAAGACTACACAGGTGGAAAGAGACGACTGTTGCAGAAATGTATTTGCTTTTTGCAACAATAATGCTTATGCCTCATGTCTATAAGCATAATATAAAAGCATACTGGTCCACAGATCGGCTAATTTCTACCCGTCTTCAGTGAAATCATACCAGTGAACAGGTTTATCTTACTGTTACGTATGTTTCACTTCTCTGACAAAACCAAGCCTGACAGAAGTGACAGGTTATACAAGATTAGAAATGTTTTCATGTATCTCAAACAAAAGTTCAGCATATACTTTCATCCATTCAAGAATGTTGTAATTGACGAGTCTTTGATTTTGTTCAAAGGTAGACTGTCATTCAAGCAGTATATACCGAGCAAGAGGAAACGCTTTGGTATAAAACTGTTTGTACTCTGTGACTGTGACAGTGGCCTGGTGTTGGATATTGTTGTATACACGGGAAGTAAAACATTGAAAGATACCAAAATGTTATTGGGTATCTCAGGTGACATAGTGAAACATGATGCACCTTATCTTGGTAAGGGCATACATTATATACCAATAACTGGTACACAAGCCCATTACTCAGTATTTCATGCGAGTGAACAAGACAGAATGTGTGTGCACAGTGCGTTCTAATCGTAAACATATCCCAGGCTCAACGCAGGTGCTCGTGGTGAAGACGTGCAGGTGTTACTGCCAATGACATCACGGCATTACGGTGGCATGACAAACGAGATGTCACATTGTTGACAACCATTCCCTGTAATGAAATGCAAGACAGTGGCAAAGTTGACCGAGTGACTAATGAACGTATTCGAAAACCAGTGACAGTGATTGATTATACACAAAACATGCGCTTGGTTGACAAATGTGACATGCAGATTGGTTTTGTTGACTGTGTTCGTAAGAGTTACAAGTGGTACATGAAACTTTTCTTCCATCTCATGGACATTTCAATGCTCAATGCATATAATAAGTACCAAATAGACTGGCAACAGACCACCGTATGGTGAATTTTGTTTGTCTGTTGTCAGACAACTCATAATGAAGTACCAGGTAACAACACCTGCTATACAACAAGGTCCTCGAATTCCTCAGGATATACCCAAGCGTTTGAGGAGGGAAAGTGATCATTTCATAATACAGCTTCCTTCAACTCAGAAGAAATTTGCTCAGAAGAGATGTATCGTCTGTGCACAAACAAAACGACGGCAACAAAGATGCAAAGACACTCGGTTTATGTGTGAGGAATGTAAGGTGCCTCTGTGCATGGTGCCTTGTTTCAAGAGTTTCCACAAGCTCCAGCAGTTCTAAAAACCATGTCCAGTGATTGTAAATATGTAAATATATGATAGAACATTAGTATTATACAAGATTTGTGCATGTTTATTGTAATAAACAACAGTGGTAAACAATAATATGATAATAACTTTAGTGCGGTTATTGTGTTCAATACATTGATTTATATATATACATTATATACAATATTGGTCTCTCAGGCCCCAAATGTTAGTAGGAATAGAAAAAAATTGGAAAAGAAAAGAAAAAACTTAAAAAATCGCTAAATAATGTAATGCGCGTATGTGGAATTCGTCGATGTTGCTGCCACCACATCATTTTTGACAAACTTCTCGGCACTGTATCTCGGTAAGTACTGATCAGAATTTTTTTTTTTTTGTCTTATTACCTTCACAAAAATATGCTCTTTAATTCTGTAAGAAAAAATATTTTTTTTTTTTTTTTCAAAATTTCTTGGACACTGGAGCACCACTTCAGATTTTGGCCTTGGACCCTGAAGGGGTTAATACAGTTTTTTGTGGTTTTTGACACATCAGTCATCTCCCACTGAGGCAGTGTTACCTGAAAAAGAAACCAAGATTTTCTTCTTTTTACACTAAGAATTTTTACAGGAAAAGGGGGTCACAAACACCTTGCTCATGGCATTTAGTAATTTATATAGGTTCATAATACCCTGGCTTCATATAGATTATCTTATGATATCTTACCAACACAACTGTAATTTTAATACCTAACTCCATGCACTATATGATGTACATTTATTGTAAACAATGAGTGAAATTGACAGTGTTGAAGATTCTTAGTACAGTGACCTGACTCACCTTAGTATAACTGCCATGTACCTGTAATAGATCTCCATCAAGCTCTGAGTCTAGCACAACTCCCATAGTCTTGGAACACACAAAGCAATAACACTTGTAGAACAAAATAAAGAAACTATCCAAACATTGACACTCCACCAAGCCTCAGTAATTAACCCGTAAACGGTCCAAACGTATGTTTTTACCGCTAGTGACCCAAATGTATATATATTTTTTTTTTCAGCAAACCGGCCATATCCCACCAAGGCAGGGTGGCCCAAAAAGAAAAACAAAAGTTCCTCTTTTTAAATTTAGTAATTTATACAAGAGAAGGGGTTACTAGCCCCTTGCCCCCGGCATTTTAGTTGCCTATTACAACACGCATGGCTTACGGAGGCAGGAAAAATAAAACGTATATAAACGCTTTGTATGCTTCTAAGCTGTTGTTTTCTGAGCACCTCTGCAAAAACAGTGATTGTGTGTGAGTGAGGTGAAAGTGTTGAATGATGATGAAAGCATTTTCTTTCTTTTTTTGGGTCACCCTGCCTCGGTGGGAGATGGCCGACTTGTTAAAAAAAAAATGTACGTTTTATTTTTCCTGCCTTCAAATTTGGCACAATTGGCCTGAGATGCCTTGTTAGCACAGAATGGGTCTTAACCCTTTCAGGGTCCACAGGCCCTCTTCGAGACTTGTTCTCAGGGTCCCCTAAATTTAAAAAAAAAAATTATTATTTTTCTTGTGAAAAGATAGAGAATCTTTTCCCGATCATAATGACACCAAAAGTATGAAATTTGATGGAAAACTTACGGAATTATGCTCTCGCGAAGTTAGCGGTCTCGACGATGTTTACGCATCGGCGATTTTGCCCACTTTGAGCCCTATTTTCGGCCAATTCCAGTGTACTAGTCGACAAAAATCATAACTATTTTGCTAGAACTCCATTTTTTCGATCGAATGAGTACAAGAAGCCACCCATTTACAGATTTCAACTATCCAATACATGGTCAGAATTTAGCAATTTTGCCAATTTCACACAAATTTCAAAAGATGCCAATTTCCGAATAGGGTCCAGAATAAACAAGAAAGACATTCCTGGCACTAAAATAACATTTCCTCTGTTCATTAGTCACGTCTCCATGCTTCTCTTACATTCTTTTGCTTTTCACTTTGAATTTTTCTTCTTCTTTCAACATACCAGCCGTATCCCACCGAGGCGGGGTGGCCCAAAAGAAAAAACTAAAGTTTCTCTTTTTAAATTTAGTAATATATACAGGAGAAGGGGTTACTAGCCCCTTGCTCCCGGCATTTTAGTCGCCTCTTACAACACGCATGGCTTACGGAGGAAGAATTCTGTTCCACTTCCCCATGGAGGTAAGAGGAAATAAACAAGAACAAGAACTAGAAAGAAAATAGAAGAAAACCCAGAGGGGTGTGTGTGTGTATATATATGCTTTACATGTATGTGTAGTGTGACCTAAATGCAAGTAGAAGTAGCAAGACATACCTGAAATCTTGCATGTTATGAGACAGACAAAAGACACCAGCAATCCTACCATCATGTAAAACAATTACAGGCTTTCGTTGTACACTCACTTGGCAGGACGGTAGTACCTCCCTGGGTGGTTGCTGTTTACCAACCAACTTTATTCTCACAAAAAAAATAGATTTACTGTTATGCAGACTACTGCATTAGTGTAGAAATGGTATAAATAATATCAGCGCACTTGTGAAAGAATATTAGACTCACCAGTTGACATGTATTGGACACATAGCATGATTTGTTTACTTTTGAACTTTGGTAAAAATCGAACATTTCTGCTACATTGAGCTCAATTTCAAGGTACTTTTCATTGTAAAACCAATCAAAATCATCTCAATTTCTGTAATATGTCTTCCATTCTATAAAATGAGACCAGGAAAACTAGAATACAACAATAAATACCATAGGAAAATACAGTGCAAAGTTGCTTTCCAAAAACACGGTCAAAGTTTTTTTTTCTTCTCATTACGCACTGTGTGCTGCAGGATTTTTTTTATATTGCGCACACTGACCACATAGACCCATTCTTTCATATGTAGGCCTACCAGCTTTCTCTCACTAGATTTGAGGGCGTTAGAATTTAGGCATACTAGTACGTCATGGACACTGGTGCGTAAGCCGTACTATACGGCCGAAACCCTGAAAGCGTTAACACTCAGTGTGCACCTTATTAAAAAAATCTGGGACCACTTAGTACCTTGTGGGAGCACCAGTTCAAATGAGCACCAGCTAGAGCAAACAGCGTGGCAAACACCTGGGATTCACTTATTCATGTAGTATTAACACTCCCATTTTAAGAGGAAAGTGATTTTGACCCCGAGTTCATGGCTTTGAGTGGATGTGGCCATAAGTGGTCAAGGAAATATCACAAAACCTCAATAATAACCCATGGCAATATTTGTGCAACACCCTTTTTCAAAATGTTTTTAAAACCCTAGCCCAAAGTAAAGAGAAAATTCGGGATGAATACTTTTTCAACGGGCAGGCAGGCAGGCTGCTGGCTGCTGGAGGGCAGCCTGGCTCACTCAGTTGCGCTTTATCATGCTTGTAAAACTCTTTCTGTCAAACCCCACGGGTACACAAATCAAGTAATATGTAAATTCCCAGAAAACCCCAAAAAAATCCAACAAATGCATACTCGGGTTAAGAACGAGTAAACGCTAGACGCAGTCTTGTACCTCTCTCTGAGACGAGCTAGACAATAGAAAACTTGAAACACAGACTTTTTGTTACCGGAAAAAAAAGTGGGGGGCCGCGCTCAAAATGTCACCCTAATCTTATCTATCAAGTCTTATCACTGAAACCCCTCGCAATGCTCATCAAATGTCACCAATTACTAAATTTATCATTCCTTTCAGGGTGGATTGAGGCTTGTTTTCATACACAAGGAAGAAGAAAAACCACCCCCACACTACTACCACCACTTTCTTTTTCCTTCTTCCTTCTTTCCTTTTCCCTTCCCTCCTCCTCCCCTCCCCCTCCCCCCTCTCCTCCTCCTCCTCCCCCCTCCTCCCCTCCCCTCCCCCCTCCTCCCCCTCCCTCCCCCCTCCTCCCCTCTCCTCCCCTCCTCCCCTCCTCCCCCCTCCCCTCCTCCCCCTCCTCCCCTCCTCCTCCCTCCCCCCCCCTCCCCCCCCTCCCCCTCCCCCCTCCCTTCCCCCCCCCTCCTCCCCTCCCCACCCCCTCCTCCTCCCTCCCCCCTCCTCCCCTCCCCCTCCTCCTCCCCCTCCCTCCCCCCTCCCCCCTTTTCCCTCCTCCTCCTCCCCCCCCTCCTCCTCCCTCCCCCTCCCTCCCCCCCCCTCCCCTCCCTCCCTCCTCCCCCCCCCTCCCCTCCCTCCCTCCTCCCCTCCCCCCCCTCCCCTCCCCTCCCCCCCTCCTCCTCCCCCTCCTCCTCCTCCCTCCCCTCCCTCCTCCCCCCCCCCTCCCTCCCCTCCCTCCCCCTCCCTCCTCCCCTCCTCCCCCTCCCCCTCCTCCCCCCCTCCCCCTCCTCCCCCCTCCTCCTCCCCCCCTCCTCCTCCCCCTCCTCCCTTTCCCCCCCTCCCCCCTCCTCCTCCCCCCCCTCCTCCCTCCCCCCTCCCTCCTCCTCCCCCCCCCCTCCCCCTCCCCCTTCCTCCTCCTCCTCCTCCCCCCCTCCTCCTCCTCCCCTTTCCCCCCTCCTCCTCCCCCTCCCCCCCTCCCCCCCCCCCCTCCCTCCTCCCCCCCCTCCTCCTCCTCCCCCCCCTCCCCCTCCCTCCCCCCCCTCCTCCCCTCCCCTCCTCCCCCCCTCCTCCTCCCTCCCCCCCTCCTTCCCTTTTCCCTCCTCCTCCTCCTTTCCCCTTCCTCCTCCTCCTCCTCATTTCCCCTTCCTCCTCCTCCTCCCTCCTCCTCCTTCCCCTTCCTCCTCCTCCCCCTCTCCTTCCCTTCCTCCTCCTCCTCCTCCTTTCCCCCTTTCCTCCTCCTCCTCCTCCTCCCCTTCCTCCTCCTCCTTCCCCTTCCCCTCCTCCTTCCCCTTCCTCCCCCTCCTCCTCCTTCCCCTTTTCCTCCTCCTCCTTCCCTTCCTCCTCCTCCTCCTCCCTTCCCCTTTTCCTCCTCTCCCTTCCTTCCCCTTCCTCCCCCTTTCCCCTCCTTCCCCTTCCTCCTCCTCTCCTCCTTCCCCTTCCCCCTTCCTCCTTCCCCTTCCTCCTCCTCCCTTCCCCTTCCCCTCCCCTCCTTCCTTCCCCTTTCCTTCCTCCCCTCCTCCTTCCCCCTTCCTCCTCCTCCTTCCCCTTCTCCTCCTCCTCCCCCTTCCTTCCTCCTCCCTTCCTCCTTCCCCTTCCTCTCCTCCTTCCTCCTCCTCCCCTCCTCCCTCCCCCTCTTCCTCCTCCCCTCCTTTCTTCTTCCTCCTCCTCCTTTCTTCTTCCTCCTCCCCTCCTTCCTTCCCCCTTTCCTCCTCCTCCTCCCTCCTCCTTCCCTCCTCCTTCCCCCTTCTTCCTCCTCCTTCCCCCCTTCTTCTTCTCCTCCTCCTTCCCCTTCTTCTCCCCTTCCCCTTCTTCGCTCCTCCATCCCCCTTCTTCTTCCTCCTTCCCCCTTCTTCCTCCTTCTTCCTCCTACTCCTCCTTCCATCTTCTCCTTAAATACTCAGTGTCCAAAACATTGCTGGGACCTATAAATACTTTGTATATATTCCTAGACAATAGTAAATGACCAAGGTAGGTGTAAATGTCCACCTGTCAGTGTGTTTGTGACAATTTGAGTACAACTTCAGTACCTAATATTAGTGTCAGAACAAAGATTGGTTATGAAATGACAAGAACTACTATAAATTGTAATTACCTGAACATAAAAATTATAAAAATATGAAAAAGAGAAAAAAAGGTATATCGGCAACACTTCTGCAAGCGGCAGGACTCCATGTTTCCCTCAGGTGATCGCCAAGTGCCAACTTCTCGGCTTCATATCTCTAAGTACTGACCCTAACTTTTTTTTATCCTGTAACACTTAGAAAAATGTGCTCTTTATTTCCATAAAAAAAAAATTTATTTTTCAAAATATTCAGGGCACTGGGGTAGTGAATGTATATTTACGTTCAGACTGTTTACGGGTTAATTGTTAGTCTGCAGACAGAACAATAATTACTTCAAGAACTGTGACTTACCAGTGGTGAAGACAGCACGAGGTGCAATCTTCTCTACATACTTCAGGAACTGTGACTTAGCAGTGCCAGGGTCGCCACAAGCAAGTACATTAATGTCACCACGAACCTTGTGCTTCAGCCCTGAAACACGAACATTTAAACTAAGAAAATATGAAGAGTGCCATTAAAAGTGCTCACAGTATTGACATTAAAAAAAAAAAATCTTCCAAAATGGTAAAGAATTTTTTTTTTTGAAAGCAATGATACCAAAAATATAAAAATTTGCCTGAAAGCTTATGGAATTATGCAAGTGAAAGGTTAGCAATCTGGGCACAATTTAAGCATTGGTGATTACACCCACTTTAGAGTCCTATTTTAAGCCAATTCCATTGCTCCATTCAACCAAATTCCTGGTTATTTTGCTAGTATGCCTTCTGTTCTATTAATAAGACTCCCCATTTAACTATCAAAACTACCCTATAAAATGCACAGAAGTCGGTAATTTGGTCAATTCTGCACAAAATTAAAAAATTACAATTAAAATATAGAGTCCAAAATAAACAATGAAAACACTGCAGGCCCTGAAGTAACATTTCCTCTGTTCATTAGTCACATCCTAAGGCCTCTCCTATATTACACTTACCCTCCACTTGGAATTCACTGCACATAAAATAAAAGATTTACCCTATTATTCTTCTCTCAACAAACTAGCCGTATCCCACCAAGGCAGGGTGACCTAAAAAGAAAAACAAAATTTTCTCTTTTTAAATTTAGTAATGTATACAGAAGAGGATAACATATATGTGTATTCTACTAATGAACGTTTCTTTTGTAATAATGGTGGTAGAATTACCGACAATGTTAGGTACGAGGACACAGATTCAACTAATTTGACATTTTATTGTGACAACATTTCATCCTCCAGGAACTCTGTCAAGCTGTTACAAACAACACAAGGACACAGAGGCTGTATATACTACCTAACCTGACATTTCACCTGGTACCTATACAGATTATTCTCACTTCACAATGGCTCAACTTACAATATTTTAACTGTACGATGGTGCAATAGCACCATCGATGGCGACATTCTGACTGTATGATGGTACAATAGCACCATCGATGGCGACATTCTGACTGCATGATGGTACAATAGCACCATCGATGGCGACATTCTGACTGCATGATGGTACAATAGCACCATCGATGGCGACATTCTGACTGCATGATGGTACAATAGCACCATCATAAAACTGAAATATCGCCGCTGTACTGTACATTTATTGACAGGATGAACTTTCATTCATTTATGTACTTTTCAACACTGGTATTTAGTTACAGTATTTATTTCTTTACCTATTCAGTGACATTTATTTATCCTTTTATTTATCATATGTTCATAACCAACTTGCAATGTAACCCCATCGTAAGTCGAGGACCACTTGTATATATACATCCTCTGTTTGTAACAGCTTGACAAAGCTCCAGGAGAGTGAAATGTTGCCACATTAAAATGTCACATTAGTCGTACATTTGAATATTTACCTAAAATGTGTGCTTTCCTTACATAATGAGGGTAAGTGAAAAAAAAAAAAAAAAAAAGTAACATTGCAACAACTACAAAAACACTTGCCTGGATTTTTTGTTTCTCCACCAAAGAGTGAGAGAGCGAGAGCTCTCTTAATGTCTTGGTGACCATATATAGATGGAGCTACTGAGGCCACAATCCTTTCAGCAATACGCTCGTCTTTGCTGAGGCTGACGATGGCTTTTATGTCTTCATCAGTTAGTGCTGAAACATAACACATCAATAACACAAAATAAAACTAATTCCGATACAACATTGTTTAAACGGTACAGTGGAACCTTGGCTTTCATTTACCCTGATTATCGTCGAATTTGGTTTTTGATGACTTTTTTCATCAAAATATTGACCTAGGTTTCATTTGTCACCTTGGTATTCGTTGGCCATCCCCACCGCATCCGCCTGCCCACGCCTGCGCACACCCACACAAAGCATCATTGTGGTTTTGTTTCTTGCAGAGTAAACATTACTTTGCACATTCATACGAAACATTTCGTAATAATCTAATTTTTTTTTGAGCTCGTTTATTGAGTACAACTGCTAAATAAGCCACCATAGAGCCAAAGAAAGTTCCCAGTGCCAGCTCTTTGATATAAAGGTGAGAAACACGATAGAATTCAAGAAAGAACTTATAGAAAAATACGGAAGTGGCGTACGTGTGGTCGATCTCGCAAGAGGAAAAGGCACTGCCAGGACACAGGCCTATGAAGGATAGGCAAACTCTCTTGTTCTGTGGCAATGCTAGTGAGGATTTCAAAGTGAAGCCTTTACTGGTGTATCACACTGAAAATCCCCAAGTGTTCAAGAGAAACAATGTCATGAAGAGTAAATTGTGTGTGATGTGGAAGGCTAACAATAAAGTATGGGTCACAAGGCTACTTTTCATTGAGTGAGTCAATGAAGTGTTTGGACCGAGTGTGAAGAAATACCTCCTGGAAAATAAATTGCCACTTAAGTGCCTCCTGGTAATGGACAATGCTCCTGCTCATCCTCCAGACTTGCAAGACCAATTGTTTGAGGAGTTTAGTTTCATTACAGCGAAGTTCTTGCCCCCTAATACCACTCCTCTCATCCAGCCCATGGACCAGCAGGTCATTTCAAACTTCAAAAAACTCTACACCAAAGCAACGTTTCAAAGGTGCTTTGAAGTGACCTCGGACACTGAATTGACCCTCAGAGTTCTGGAGGAATCACTTCAATATCCTCAATTGCACAAGCCTTACAGATAAGACTTGGCAGGAAGTGACTTCCAGGACGATGAACTCTGCTTGGAAAAAATTGTGGCCAGAATGTGTCCAAGAGAAGGAGTTTGAAGGGTTTGAGGCTGACCCTGACGACCCTATGCCTGTTGTGGAATCTACTGTGGCATTGGGGAAGTCCAAGGGGTTGGATGTGAGTGGCCAGGATGTGGAAGTGTTGGTGGAGGACCACAGGGAAGAGCTAACCACTGAAGAGCTGCAAGACCATCAACTGGAACATCAACAGCTTGCAGCTGAGGAAATTGCTTCAGAGAAGGAAGAGAGAAGGGAGAATGTACCTTCTTCAGTGATTAAGGACATTTGTGCAAAGTGGAGTAAGGTGCAAAGTTTTGTGGAGAATTATCAACCTAACAAAATTGTTGCAAGTCGTGTCTGCAACATGTTCAGTGACAATCCCTTGTCCCATTTTAGGCAAATCCTGGAGACGCCAGAAACAGAGCTCTCTGGACAGATTTTTTGTGCGATAGGTGCAGTGACTCTCAAGCTGGTCCTAGTGCCTGTAAAAAGACAAAGAAGGGAAGTAGCCTGAGACACGGCTTTGATACCTGAAGTCCTTATGGAAGGGGATTCCCCTTCTAAACAATAAATTCTCCTCCCTCTTCCCTCCTCGCATTTCCCATACGCCAACCAGAGTCTTCAATAAAGGTATGTAATAGTGATTTAAACGTTAATTTATTCATTAAAATTAGTCATTTATATTTATTTCTCATTGTTTTCTGTATGTAAAACTATATTTATTCTCTATGAAATGTATTTTTTGTTAATACTTTTGGGTGTCTAGAAAGGATTAATTGGATTTACATTATTTCTTATGGGAAACGTTGCTTTAGCTTTCGTCGAATTTGGTTTTCGTCCAACTCTCTGGAGCCAATTAAAAACAAAAATCAAGGTTCCACTGTATTTATAAATATTGTCAGTATTTGTGTAGATACAGGAGGGCCCCAACTGCACAGCAAGTTAGGTTCCAGGCTACTGCTGTAAAGTGAAACACAGCCTGTTTTCACTTTCAAATGCACTTAAAAGCCTGATAACATGTTTACACTATCATATTTATAGTGAGCAATAGAGCTAGGCTTAAAAATGCATGTACAGTGGACCCTCGCCTAACAATATTAATCTATTCCTGAGAGCTCATCGTTAGCCGAATTAATTTTCCCCATAATAAATAATGAAAATCCAATTAATCCATTCCAGACAGCCAAAAGTATTAATTTTTTTTTTTCATGAAATATACATTTCCCTACAAAGAAAACAAAGAGACATGCACAATAACTATATAAATAAATGCTAAAATGACACTTGCCTTTATTGAAGAGTACTGATGAGTGATGAGACATTTTTTTTCTTGAACACTCTGGGATTTTCAGAGTGATACACGAGTAAAGGCTTCACTTTGCAATCCCCACTAGCATTACAACAAAACATGAGAATTAGTATGTCTTTCACAGGCTTGTGTCCTGGGAGTGCCTTTTCCTCCTGAGTAATGCAGGTCCTGTTTGGCATTTTCTTCCAAAACAGGCCTGTTTCGTCACAATAGAACACTTGTTGGGGTTGGAATTTTTCAGCTTCACCATGCCTTATCGCACTGTCTATGCCACTACAATTCTTAAATCTCTCAAACCAACCTTTGCTGGCCTTAAATTCACCAATATGAGCACTAGTTCCAGGCATTTTTCCTGTTCACCTGGGTGTTAGTCGACAGTTGTGGGTCGCAACCAGGCTCACTGAGACAAGTGCAACCATAATAGACCACATATGGACCAATATACTAGCCCCCCTTAAATCAGGGATAATCATAGATAGCACTACAGACCACTACCCTACCTTCCTCTTGACAAACATTAGTAAACCACCACTTGAATACAACAAAGTCTCATTTAGACTCCATGATGAGGCCTCAATAAGGAAGTTCACAGCTGACCTAGAGACTGTTGACTGGCCTACAGAATTCTCCAAGGCCAATGGTATTGATGACTGGACAGACATTTTTCTTAACGAATTACTTAGACTATACAACAAATACTGTCCTATAAAAACGAAACAGATCACGAACAAACGGCTTGGTTGCCCATGGCTAACCAGCACCATTCTGAAATCCATTGATAAGAAACACCAATATGAAAACCAATATAGACAGGGCTTAATAAACAAAGATATTCTTAAACACTATTCATCAGTTCTCACCAAAGTAATAAAGAAAGCCAAACAACTATACTACTCCAGCAGATTCACTGACACAAGAGGAGATATAAAAAAGACCTGGAAAACACTCTCTCAGATTCTAGGGACCCACAAACTGAAAAAAAACAAGAATATTGTCCTAACTAAACCTAATGAAACACCACTGCATCCCACTGACAGCTAACAAGATAAACGACTTCTTCTCAACCATAGGATCTAATCTCGCCAATAAAATCCCACATACCAATGCCCATGCCAGGGACTATCTAGATGGAAATTTCCCAAATTCCTTCTATCTTGTACCAACTGAGCCCACGGAAGTCACCAAGATTATAAAGTCACTTAAAAATAACTCGGGGAATCTGTCTCATGTCCTACCATTATTGTACAAGCGAGCGGCCCATGTCCTTTCGCATGCTATTTCATTACTTTTTAACAAGTCACTAGAAACTAGCACCTTCCCGAAACTACTCAAGACAGCAAGGGTTACACCAATACATAAAGGTGGTGACCCTACAGATTTAAACAACTATAGGCCAATATCAAACTTACCATTGCTATCCAAAATCTTTGAGAAACTCGTGCACAGGAGACTATATTCATTTATAACGGCACAAAACATACTCAACCCCTGCCAATTTGGATTCAGAAAAAATAAAAGCACTAATGATGCAATTATAAAAATGCTAGATCTGCTTTACACAGCATTGGAAAATAAGGAATATCCACTAGGAATTTTTATTGACCAAAGAAAAGCTTTTGACACAGTAGACCACTGCATCCTACTCCACAAACTTGACCATTACGGTATAAGAGGCCATGCGCTTGCATATTTCAAATCTTGTCACCATTAAAGACAGCATCAACAACATGGCCACTTGATACTGGAGTTCTGCAGGGAAGTGTCTTTGATCCTTTGCTCTTCCTCCTTTACATCAATGATCTTCCAAACGTATCCCAACACCTGAACCCCATTCTCTTTGCTGACGACACGACTTATGTCATCTCTCACCCTAATCTTGCCACCTTCAACACCATTGTTAACGAGGAGCTGTTCAAAATATCTACTTGGATGACAGCCAATAAACTTATGCTTAACACTGACAAAACCTACTACATTATGCTTGGTAGCAGAGCAGGAGTTGCGCAAATTAACATTAAGTTCGACAACACTCTAATTGCCAGACATAATGAGGGCAAATTCCTAGGCCTATACCTCGACAACAACCTGAATTTCAGCACCCATATCCAACACGTAACCAAAAAAGTATCCAAAACGGTTGGGATCCTCTCCAAGATACGATACTACATGCCGCAAAATGCCCTTCTCACACTATACCACTCACTTATTTATTCATACCTCACCTATGCTATTTGTGCTTGGGGATCAACTGCAGCAACACACCTAAAGCCAATAATAATCCAACAAAAAGCTGCAGTAAGAATAATCACTAAATTCCATCCCTGGCAACACACCCCCCCCCCACTCTTCATAGATCTAAACTTACTCCCTGTTCAGTACATCCACACTTACTACTGTGCAATCTACATCTTCAGGACCTTAAATTCCAATATTAACCTTGACCTAAAATGCTTTCTTGATAGTTGTGACAGAACCCACAGGCATAACACCAGACACAAACATCTCTATGACATTCCCCGTGTCCGACTAAACCTTTACAAAAATTCAATGTATGTCAAAGGCCCTAAAATCTGGAACACCCTACCTGAAAACTCTAGAACTGCAGACAAATTCATCACCTTCAAAACTACCATTAGAAAACATCTTATCTCCCTGATACACCCTGTCAACTAACTACACGAATACCACCTGGTGGTTCACACTTACACTCACTCACCCATTTGACCATAAACAGAAATATCAATCTCAATCTTAAAATAATGAATCCTAACTAGTCATAAGTTTGCCTGTGATACTCCAATACTGAAACTATGTATTGTGCCAAAACAAAAGCATTCATATTGCTAAACTCACAAACTAGTATTTAGTCTCTTAGCCATAATACCAACTTACCTCATAATTTGTAATATTTTAAAGTTAAGAATTAATCTAAGTCTGCCCGAAATGCCTAGCCATGCTAGGTGTTCTAGTGGCCCCCCTCTGTAATTAGTATTTTACTACATGTAAACAACACAATAACCAAATGCTGTAAACTCAGCATTGTAATCCTTATAGAGAATAAACTTTGAATTTTAATTAGGGGACAAGATTAAGGACCCCAATGGAAATAAGTTAGACAGTCCTCGATGATGCACTAGGTTTTCTTGTGTGGCTAACCATCTGGGGTTAATTGTTTCTCAGTAATTGTTTCCCGTTAAGGCACACCAACAACAGTCTCTCCACATCTTCAAGTAGTACAGCTGATGGTTGTGGAGCAACAGCTGATGGTGGTGCAGCAACAGCTGACGGTGGTGCAGCAACAGCTGACGGTGGTGCAGCAACAGCTGATGGTGGTGCAGCAGCAGCAGCTGACTGTGGTTCAGCAGCAGCAGCTGACTGTGGTTCAGCAGCAGCAGCTGACTGTGGTTCAGCAGCAGCAGCTGACTGTGGTTCAGCAGCAGCAGCAGCTGACTGTGGTTCAGCAGCAGCAGCTGACTGTGGTTCAGCAGCAGCAGCTGACTGTGGTTCAGCAGCAGCAGCTGACAGTGGTTCAGCAGCAGCAGCTGACAGTGGTTCAGCAGCAGCTGACAGTGGTTCAGCAGCAGCTGACAGTGGTTCAGCAGCAGCTGACAGTGGTTCAGCAGCAGCTGACAGTGGTACAGCAGCAGCTGACTGTGGTGCAGCAGCAGCTGACCGTGGTGCACCAGCAGCTGACAGTGGTGCAGCAGCAGCTGACCGTGGTGCAGCAGCAGCTGACCGTGGTGCAGCAACAGCTGACCGTGGTGCAGCAACAGCTGACCGTGGTTAAGCAGCAGCTGACCGTGGTTAAGCAGCAGCTGACCGTGGTTAAGCAGCAGCTGACCGTGGTTAAGCAGCAGCTGACCGTGGTTAAGCAGCAGCTGACCGTGGTTAAGCAGCAGCTGACCTGTGGTTAAGCAGCAGCTGACCGTGGTTAAGCAGCAGCTGACCGTGGTTAAGCAGCAGCTGACCGTGGTTAAGCAGCAGCTGACCGTGGTTAAGCAGCAGCTGACCGTGGTTAAGCAGCAGCTGACCGTGGTTAAGCAGCAGCTGACCGTGGTTAAGCAGCAGCTGACCGTGGTTAAGCAGCAGCTGACAGTGGTTAAGCAGCAGCTGACCGTGGTTAAGCAGCAGCTGACCGTGGTTAAGCAGCAGCTGACCGTGGTTAAGCAGCAGCTGACCGTGGTTAAGCAGCAGCTGACCGTGGTTAAGCAGCAGCTGACCGTGGTTAAGCAGCAGCTGACCGTGGTTAAGCAGCAGCTGACCGTGGTTAAGCAGCAGCTGACCGTGGTTAAGCAGCAGCTGACCGTTGTTAAGCAGCAGCTGACCGTGGTTAAGCAGCAGCTGACCGTGGTTAAGCAGCAGCTGACGTGGTTAAGCAGCAGCTGACCGTGGTTAAGCAGCAGCTGACCGTGGTTAAGCAGCAGCTGACCGTGCTGCAGCAACAGCTGACCGTGGTGCAGCAGCAGCTGACCGTGGTGCAGCAGCAGCTGACAGTGGTGCAGCAACAGCTGACTTTGGTGCAGCAGCAGCAGCAGCTGACCGTGGTTAAGCAGCAGCTGACCGTGGTTAAGAAGCAGCTGACCGTGGTTAAGCAGCAGCTGACCGTGGTTAAGAAGCAGCTGACCGTGGTTAAGCAGCAGCTGACCGTGGTTAAGCAGCAGCTGACCGTGGTGCAGCAGCAGCTGACCGTGGTGCAGCAGCAGCTGACCGTGGTGCAGCAGCAGCTGACCGTGGTGCAGCAGCAGCTGACCGTGGTGCAGCAGCAGCTGACCGTGGTGCAGCAGCAGCTGACCGTGGTGCAGCAGCTGCTGACCGTGGTGCAGCAGCAGCTGACCGTGGTGCAGCAGCAGCTGACCGTGGTGCAGCAGCAGTTGACCGTGGTGCAGCAGCAGCTGACCGTGGTGCAGCAGCAGCTGACCGTGGTACAGCAGCAGCTGACCGTTGTGCAGCAACAGCTGACCATGGTACAGCAGCAGCTGACCGTGGTGCAGCAGCAGCTGACCGTGGTGCAATAGTATTATTTCGATAGTATTTCTCACCCTTTTTACCACAGGGTTGGCACTAGAAGCTTTCTTTGGGCCCATGGTGGCTTATTTAACAGTTACAAGCACTATAAACAATGGAATACAATACAAAATGTATCGAATGTATACATGCAACCGGCCACCCTGGCTTACCTGGAGGTTATTCTGGGGATCAACACCCCCGCGGCCCGGTTCATGACCAGGCCTGCCGGTGGATTAGGGCCTGATCAACCAGGCTGTTATTGCTGGCCGAACGCAGTCCAACGTACGAGCCACAGCCCGGCTGATCCAGCACTGACTTTAGGTATCTGTCCAGCTCTCTCTTGAAGGCAGCCAGGGGTTTATTGGTAATTCCCCTAATGCTTGATGGGAGGCTGTTGAACAGTCTTGGGCCCCGGACACTTACGGTGTTTTCTCTTAGTGTACCAATGGTGCCCCTACTTTTAATTGGGGGCATTTTGCATCGCCTGCCCAGACTTTTACTTTCGTAGGGAGCGATTTGTGTGTGCAGATTTGGGACCATTCCTTCCAGGATTTTCCAAGTGTAGATTATGATATATCTCTCCCTCCTGCGTTCCAACGAGTACAAGTCAAGTGCTTCCAAGCGTTCCCAGTAGTTAAGGTGCTTGACAGAACTTATACGTGCAGTAAAGGATCTCTGTACACTCAAGATCTGCAATTTCACCTGCTTTGAATGGAGATGTTAATGTACAACAGTATTCCAGCCTAGAGAGAACAAGTGATTTGAAAAGGATCATCATTGGCATGGCATCTCTTGTTTTGAACATTCTCATTATCCATCCTATCATTTTCTTTGCACTTGTGATCGTGGCACTGTTGTGATCCTTGAAAGTGAGATCCTCAGACATTACTACTCCCAGGTCCCTTACATTATTTTTCCACTCTATTGCATGGCCAGAGTTTGTAGTATACTCTGGTCTAGTTATTATCTCCTCCAGTTTCCCATAACAGAGTAGTTGGAATTTGTCCTCATTGAGCATCATATTGTTTTCCGTTGCCCACTGGAAAACTTTGTTTATATCTTGGAGGTTAACCGCGTCCTCAGCAGATGACACCCTCATGCAGATCCTAGTATCATCCGCAAAGGATGATACGGTGCTGTGGTGTATATCTCTGTCTATGTCTGATATGAGGATGAGGAATAAGATGGTGGCAAGTACAGTGCCTTGTGGAACAGAGCTCTTCACTATGGCAGCCTCCGATTTAACTCTGTTGACCACTACTCTTTGTGTTCGATTTGTTAGGAAGTTGAAGATCCATCTCCCCACTTTCCCAGTTATAGCTTCAGCACGTATTTTGTGGGCTATTACGCCATGATCGCATTTGTCAAATGCTTTTGCAAAGTCTGTGTATATTACATCTGCATTCTGATTTTCAGCAGGGCAGCTGAGGCGCTCAGGCTGGATGGACAGATTTGGGAGGAATCACGTTGGGCGAGTTTTTTATCGTAAGGCCAGGCAAAATTTTTGTGTTCAAATGCTTCATATGGTGGAATTAATGTTAAGCAATGTGTTAGTTAGGTGGGGGTCCACTGTACAGTGGACCCTCGTTTTTCGTAAGGCTCGAAAGTTGTAATTTTCGAAAATCGTAATGTTTTTTCATCAAAACATTGGCTCACAAATCGTCGTTTGTCTGGGACATGTACACACGGCCCCGAGCCACCTCACACTCCATTCCCTGCAAGACTGCCATTGTTTATCAGTGAGTGAGGATGATCCCACGAGTTCATACGATACATTTCATAATATTACATTCGTTTTAGTGCTTGCAACTGCTAAATAAGTCACCATGGCTAAGAAGAAAGCTTCTAGTGCCAGCCCTTTAGTAAAGAATGTGAGAAACATATATAATTTAAGAAAAAGTTTGTAGAAAAATACAAAAGTGATGGTGGTAGAGGGTGGTAGTGATGGTGGTAGAGGGTGGTAGTGATGGTGGTAGAGGGTGGTAGTGATGGTGGTAGTGATGGTGGTAGAGGGTGGTAGTGATGGTGGAAGAGGGTGGTAGTGATGGTGGTAGAGGGTGGTAGTGATGGTGGTAGAGGGTGGTAGTGATGGTGGTAGAGGGTGGTAGTGATGGTGGTAGAGGGTGGTAGTGATGGTGGTAGTGATGGTGGTAGAGGGTGGTAGTGATGGTGGTAGAGGGTGGTAGTGATGGTGGTAGAAGGGTGGTAGTGATGGTGGTAGAGGGTGGTAGTGATGGTGGTAGAGGGTGGTAGTGATGGTGGTAGAGGGTGGTAGTGATGGTGGTAGGGGTGGTAGTGATGGTGGTAGTGATGGTGGTAGAGGGTGGTAGAGGGTGGTAGTGATGGTGGTAAGAGGGTGGTAGTGATGGTAGTAGAGGGTGGTAGTGATGTGGTAGAGGTGGTTGATTGTAGGGTGGTAGTGATGGTGGTAGAGGGTGGTAGTGATGGTGGTAGGGGTGGTAGTGATGGTGGTAGAGGGTGGTAGTGATGGTGGTAGAGGGTGGTAGTGATGGTGGTAGAGGGTGGTAGTGATGGTGGTAGAGGGTGGTAGTGATGGTGGTAGAGGGTGGTAGTGATGGTGGTAGAGGGTGGTAGTGATGGTGGTAGAGGGTGGTAGTGATGGTGGTAGAGGGTGGTAGTGATGGTGGTAGTGGGTGGTAGTGATGGTGGTAGTGATGGTGGTAGTGTGGTGGTATGAGGTGGTAGAGGGTGGTAGTGATGGTGGTAGAGGGTGGTAGTGATGGTAGTAGAGGGTGGTAGTGATGGTGTAGAGGGTGGTAGTGATGGTAGTAGAGGGTGGTAGTGATGGTAGTAGAGGGTGGTAGTGATGGTGTGGTAGAGGGTGGTAGTGATGGTGTAGAGGGTGGTAGTGATGGTGGTATAGAGGGTGGTAGTGATGGTGGTATGAGGGTGGTAGTGATGGTGGTAGAGGGTGGTAGTGATGGTGGTAGAGGGTGGTAGTGATGGTGGTAGAGGGTGGTAGTGATGGTGGTAGAGGGTGGTAGTGATGGTGGTAGAGGGTGGTAGTGATGGTGGTAGAGGGTGGTAGTGATGGTGGTAGAGGGTGGTAGTGATGGTGGTAGAGGGTGGTAGTGATGGTGGTAGAGGGTGGTAGTGATGGTGTAGAGGGTGGTAGTGATGGTAGTAGAGGGTGGTAGTGATGGTAGTAGAGGGTGGTAGTGATGGTGGTAGAGGGTGGTAGTGATGGTGGTAGAGGGTGGTAGTGATGGTGGTAGAGGGTGGTAGTGATGGTAGTAGAGGGTGGTAGTGATGGTGGTAGAGGGTGGTAGTGATGGTGGTAGAGGGTGGTAGTGATGTGGGTAGAGGGTGGTAGTGATGGTGGTAGAGGGTGGTAGTGATGGTAGTAGAGGGTGGTAGTGATGGTAGGTAGAGGGTGGTAGTGATGGTAGGTAGAGGGTGGTAGTGATGGTAGTAGAGGGTGGTAGTGATGGTGGTAGAGGGTGGTAGTGATGTGGTAGAGGGTGGTAGTGATGGTGGTAGAGGGTGGTAGTGATGGTGGTAGAGGGTGGTAGTGATGGTAGAGGGTGGTAGTGATGGTGGTGTATGTAGAGGGTGGTAGTGATGGTGGTAAGAGGGTGGTAGTGAATGGTGGTTTAGAGGGTGGTAGTGATGGTGGTAGAGGGTGGTAGTGATGGTGGTAGAGGGTGGTAGTGATGGTGGTAGAGGGTGGTAGTGATTGGTGGTAGAGGGGTGGTATGTGATGGTGGTAGAGGGTGGTAGTGATTGGTGGTAGAGGGTGGTAGTGATGGTGGTAGAGGGTGGTGAGTGATGGTGGTTAGAGGGTGGTAGTGATGGTGGTAGAGGGTGGTAGTGATGGTGGTAGAGGGTGGTAGAGGGTGGTAGTGATGGTGGTAGAGGGTGGTAGTGATGGTGGTAGAGGGTGGTAGTGATGGTGGTAGAGGGTGGTAGTGATGGTGGTAGAGGGTGGTAGTGATGGTAGTAGAGGGTGGTAGTGATGGTAGTAGAGGGTGCCTTCATCAGTGACTATTAACTCCTGCAATGTTGTTGGTGTTATATAGGGCTACAGAAAACACCGCCACCTCAACTGCTGCTTCACCACCATTATGGATGGCCTATGCTCTCAGTGGCCCTTATACACCCAACAATAAAAACAGAACACCTCTTGTGACATTCATAATGACTTATTTTATTCATTCTAGAGTATATTCCATGTTTTTATGATATTAATATTGATTAATATGTCAAATTAGTTGAATTGTGATACATAAATAAGCCGTAGAGTTGATATTAGTGTCGTATTCTCCAACAATAAACTCGCCTCCCCTCCCTCTGCCCTATTTGCCATACACCAACAAGAGTCTTCAATAAAGGTAAGTGTGATGTTAAATGTTCAGAATACTCCATTCTACTGAATGTACAACAATGCATACAACCATATGACCTGTCTTTGTAATACTCACTTGTGCTTTATAGTAACCTGTTTACATTAATGTTTTATCACTGATTTCATCATTGCTTAGTTAATCTTAAGTTAATTTTAAGCCAGCCCGTAATGCTATGCATAGTATAAGTGGCTTTGGCATACTGCTCTTACCTGTATTTGTTGTACCTCTGTATGTGTGCTCAAATTTTTAAATAAATAAATAAATAAAATAAATAAATACATTTTATTAGTGCATTACATTTATTTGGCATTCTTTTCTGCATGTAAATCTATATTTAAGCTAGGGAAGTGACCCGTGGAGTGACCTAGAGTCCTTATGGAGGAGGATTCCCCTTCCAAACAATAACCTCTCTTCCCTCTCTCCTCCTCCCTGTCTTCCATCCATCAACAACAGCCTTCAATAAAGGTAACTGTCATGTTGAATGTCCATTCTTTTGTGCATGTAAATCTATCTTTAAGGTAAAAAAAATTTTTTTTGTCGAACTTCTGGGTGTCTGGAACGAATTAATTAGATTTACATTATTTCTTAAGGGGAAAATGGATTCGCAAATCGTCAATTTCAATAATAGTCACACTCTCTGGAACGGATTAATTACGAAAAACGAGGGTCCACTGTACAGTGGTACCTCGGTGCATGTCCTTAATCCATTTCAGGACCTTGGACTTCCACCAAACACGATGTATACCAAACAAATTTTCCCGTAAGAAATACAGGGAAAACGATTAATCTGTTCCCATGGAAAAAAAAATCCTATTGTTATTGGCATATTACACATTGATGGGGTTGTATAAAATAATTTAAACACTGCTTAATACTATGTAATTTAAACACTGCTTAATACTAAAATACATATATAAATACAAAAGAATTACATGAAATAACTGCAAATTTAACCTCACTTTACTTTGCTGAAAAGAGTCAAGTGCCTACTAGGATAATGCTGAGAAGGGAGGAGAAGGAAATGTTTGGAAGGAGAGTCCCCTTCTCTTTTCTGTTTCATTTCCCTATTTGGACCTGGGTAAAGCTCACCAGGTTTGACTTTTACTAAAAATCTGTCCAAAGAACTTTGCTTCTGCCTTCTCTTCAGGATGTTTCGGAAATGTGACAGTGTCTGGTCATTCTAGACAATGCTATTACGGCTTGTTTGGGCTTTGTTGGAGTGGTACTTCTGTGCAAAGTTTTTGATGTCCATCCATCTGGCAAAGATTTCCTTGACTAATGAAGTAGGGGCTTCCTCTATCTCCTCTTCCGAGCTTGAAGAGAGTGCATCCATCTTAGTCTTGTGCTTCTCCAAATTCCTGCAGCTCCTCAGTGGTCAGTCACCTTCATACTTTTCAACAAGCCACCTTCATACTTTTCAACAATCTCTTTTTTCACCTCCATGGTGATCCTAACTATTTTCTTCATTGCTTGGTTCTTCTCATTAACTTTCTTAGAACTCATGGTTAATGAATTTACTAAAAATTTATATGAAAAAAAAAAATCGCGTGAAAATTCAGAGTTACAGCGCGGGTCGTTCTGAATGGTAGCAACAGGTGTACTGACACTAGCGGGCAGTCGTGGCTTTGTCTCGAGAGAGAGGTAAACGAGGGTAGTGAGCGGTGTTGTGACTCATTTTGACTCATACAAGTTCTAGCACACGAGTTGTATTCCAAACAAAGGTCGTATACCAAGCAAAAATTTTCACATCCGAACAGGACGTATATCAAGTTGGACTTATTCCAGAGTGGACGTATACCGAGGTACCACTGTACAATACACACATTACGTAAAATATTTTCATCCTTAACTTATAGCGTGAATACATTTATTGTAGGTAGTCTGAATAATTCAAATGAACAATGAGTATAATTGAATACCACTGTTCGTGTTCACGAAGGTTTGCCAGGACAGGTCCTGGCCGAGTCTTCTCTATGTGGTGACCCTGGCAGTGACTCCCAAAGGAGCGTCAGAGTGCGTACAAGTGATGGACTGTTTACAGCCCTATGGCAGGGGCATGGTGAGCATTCATGTCAGGTTTAGTACCATTTACAGCCCTATGGTGGGGGCAAAACTGTGACAAGGGCACAGTGAGTCTTTCAACTCCATTTGAGCCATTCTTGACACTCAGGCTGCAGCCTGAGTGTCTGAATGACTGTGTCCAATACACAAACACAGTGTCCATGTATTGTTTGTAACAGTTTGACAAAGCTCCTGGAGAGCAAAACTTTGCCACAATAAAATGTCACATTAGTTGCATTTGTGTCTTTTTACCTAATAACATTATGGTTTGAACACAGCAAGCAAACAATAATATGTAAATAACAGTGTGCAAACAATAACACATAATAAACACTATGCAAATAACAGGCTGATGCTCCACACCTCAAAATACACCATTTTTTTTTTTTACCAAGTGGCAGATCAACTGGGCTGTGATGAATATATGGAGCAGTGGGCCACCATCAGCAAAAGCCCGGTTGATCGAGCCAGCACCAAACCAGCCTGGCCCAAGGCATGCCCAGGGCTGGGCTATAGGGAAAGGTAATCTCTGTAAACCCATCAAAGGCACATTGAAGGTATAAAGGTACTTGGTAAAAAGTCCTACCTTTCCTCTGATATACTACCTTCAAATAGTGTAAATTCAAATCAATTCAAATTACAGTGGAACCTCAGCTTACAAGTGCCCCACCATATGGGTTTTTCAGGATATGAGCAGTTGCTTGGTCGATTTTTTGTTTCTGGATACGAGCAAAAATTCAGGATGCGAGCTTTCCCCTCAAACAACTTTTTTTTAGACCTCCATACCTTACAAAAGTAAAAGTGAATATATAATTGTATTTCATTGTCGTGATGTATTATGTTGTTTTTACTGCTTACGACTATAACAGCATCAGAAATAATAGTATTTCTTAAATTGTGGGTGCTGGTGTTTGTGGATGATTGTGAAGAGAGTGTAGAGTTATGTTGTGGTCCTACTGGGCTGAGGTGGATGGTAGAGGTTCTGGTACTGAAGTTGATGGTTGTACTGGAGTGTGCATAAATTCTGTAATGGATTTCTGTTCTATTTTACCCTGCAGTACATTATACAATTGATGGTAATGCATTAGCTGCTCCTGACACCATTTCAAGGTCCTCTTCAGTGAAAAAGTCCAACTTTAAGTCATTCAGTCAAGTCAATAAGTGTGGCAAATCAATTCAGAAAATGCAAATCCGGATAGTGTGACCACTCCAAAGTATTCAACATTTGCAAGAATCGAGCCTACATGTATACGTTATTCACAATAATCAATATAATTTTACCTTTGATGAGTTGCAAGACTCTTCCTACCTCCCGGAGCCCAGCCATAGTTCAGGCTGGTCTAGTGCTAGCCTGGTCAACCAGGCTGTTGCTGCTGGTGGCCCACTGACCCACATATCCATCGTAGCCTGGTTGATCTGCCACTTGGCAAAAAAAAAATTGTTTGGCCTATTTTGAGGTGTGTGGAGCATCAGCCCATTGGTTGCACAGTGTTCATTGCAAATTATTGTTTGCACGCTGTTCATTATGTAAAGTTGTTCGCACACACAACTCATCGTATAATGCTATTGTTTGCACACACTGTTCATTACATGTTACTGCTGGCACAGTATTCACCTATTTGTGGTTGCAGGGGTCAATTCACAGCTCCTGGCCCCTACTTTTCACTAGTTGCCACTAGGTCCACTCTCTCTCTGCTCCATGAGCTTTATCATAAGAACAGGACCTTAAATTCCAAAATTAACCTTGACCTAAAACACTTTCTTGATAGTTGTGACAGGATCCACAGGCATAACACCAGACACAAACATCTCTGACATTCCCCGAGTTCGACTAAACCTTTACAAAAATTCAATGTATTTCAAAGGACCTAAAATCTGGAACACCCTACCTGAAAACTCTAGAACTGCAGACACATTCATCACTTTCAAAACTACAGTTAGAAAACATCTTATCTCCCTGATCCACCTCGACAACTAACTACAGTGGTCCCTCAATTATCGTCCTTAATCCGTTCCTGGAAGTGGGACTATTATCGAAATAGACGATTTTCCAATCAATTTTCCCCATAAGAAATAATGTAAATCCAATTAATTCGTTCCAGACACCCAGAAGTATCAACCTAAAAGATAGATTTACATGCACAAAAGAATGAACATTCAACATGACAGTTACCTTTATTGAAGGCTGTTGTTGATGGATGGAAGACAGGGAGGAGGAGAGAGGGAAGAGAGAGTATTGTTTGGAAGGGGAATCCTCCTCCATAAGGACTCTAGGTCACTTCAGGGGTCACTTCCCTAGCCACTTCCCTAGCATAAATATAGATTTACATGCAGAAAAAAATACCAAATAAATGTAAAGCACTAATAAAATGTATAAATGAACATTGGTAATAGGGGTAGTTGATGAGTGGAACGGTCTGCCTAGTAGGGTGATCGAAGCTAAAACATTGGGTAGTTTCAAATTTAGGTTGGATAAATACATGAGTGAGAGGGGTTGGATTTGAGTCAGACTTGCACCTGAGCTTATTGCTTGGATAGCATTTGTTCTGTTAGTGGGTTGGTTTTGTGAAGGACCTGCCTAGTATGGGCCAGCAAGCATGTTGCAGTGTTCCTACTTTCTTAAGTTCTTATGTTCTTATTTAACATCACACTTACCAGTAGGGTGATCTTGGGTAGCCTTAAGAAGAGATTGGACAAATATATGAGTGGGAGGAGCTAAGTTTGATTTGTGTCATTGAGTACGGGAGTAAATTCTTGGGTAGCTTTGGGTAGAGGTCATTTTGATAAGGACCTGCCTTGTATGGGCCAGTAGACCTGCAGTGTTCTTCCATTGTTATGTTCTTAGTGGAAAGGATTGTAAAGGACCTGCCTAGTATGGGCCAACAGGCCTACTGCAGTGTTCCTCCCTTCTTATGTTCTTATTGAAGACTTGTGTGAGGGAGGGATGGCAAGTTTATTGTTGGAGAATATGACACTAATATCAACTCTACGGCTTATTTATTTATCACAATTCAACTAATATGACATAATAAACAATATTAATAACACAGAAACATGGAATATACTCTAGAATGAATAAAATATTAATAACACAGAAACATGGAATATACTCTAGAATGAATAAAATAAGTCATTACGTATGTCACGAGAGGTGTTGTGTTGTGTTGTGTTGTTGGGTATACAAGGGCCACTGAGAGTAAGCCGTCCATAATGGTGGTGAAGCAGCAGCTGAGGCGGCGGTGTTTTCTGTAGCCCTACATAACTCCAACAACATTGGAGGAGTTGGTAGAATCGCTGAATCACTAAAGAAGGAACCCTCTACCACCATCACTATGACCTTCTACCACTATTACAACTGTTACCACCATCACTACTACCTTCTACGTTTGTAGAAGAATGGTTCAAAGAACCGACACGTTGTTAAATTAGACACATGTGCAACTCTTGGGTATCTTTATTGAGGAAACGTTTCACCACTGATGATGGACTGATGAAGCCACTGTGTGGCGAAATGTTTCCTCAATAAAGATACCCAAGAGTTGCACATGTGTCTAATTTAACAACTACCTTCTACCACCATCACTACCACCATCAACCACTATCACAACTGCTTCAGTTTGTCTATCTGTTTGATAACCATGTCCCTCGTAACAGTAATATTAGTTAATTTGAATTCATCAGGAACTGAATAACTGTTAATTTCTGGAATCTCATTTATGTCCTTGGAATCTTATTTATGTCTTATGTTCTTATGTTCTAAAAGCTATGGCTTGAGTAGTTTCAAATATAGGTTGGATAAATACACGAGTGAGAGGGGTTGGATTTGAGTCGGACTTGCACCTGAGCTTATTGCTTGGATAGCATTTGTTCTGTTAGTGGGTTGGTTTTGTGAAGGACCTGCCTAGTATGGGCCAGCAAGCATGTTGCAGTGTTCCTCCTTTCTTAAGTTCTTATGTTCTTATTTAACATCACACTTACCTTTATTGAAGACTTGTTTGTGTGAGGGAGGGATGGCAAGTTTATTGTTGGAGAATATGACACTATCAACTCTACGGCTTATTTAACTAACACAATTCAACTAATATGACATAATAAGCAATATTAATAACATAGAAACATGGAATATACTCTAGAATGAATAAAATAAGTCATTATGTATATCACGAGAGGTGTTGTGTTGTGTTGTTGTTGGGTATATAAGGGCCACAGAGTAAGCCGTCCATAATGGTGGTGAAGCAGCAGCTGAAGCGGCAGTGTTTTCTGTAGCCCTATATAACTCCAACAACATTGGAGGATTCTTCCTCCGTAAGTCATGCGTGTTGTAAAAAGTGACTAAAATGCCGGAAGCAAGGGGCTAGTAACCCCTTCTCCTGTATATATTACTAAATTTAAAAGGAGAAACTTTTCTTTTTCCTTTTGGGCCACCCTACCTGGGTGGGATACGAATGGTACGTTGAAAGAAGAACATTGGAGGAGTTGGTAGAATGCTGAAATCACTGAAGAAGGCACCCTCTACCACCACCATCACAACCACTACCATCATACTACCCTCTACCACCACCACCACCACCCTCTACCACCATCACTATCACCCTCTACCACTATCACTGCTTCCACTCTTCCACCACCACCTTCATATTTTTCTACAATTTTTTTCTTAAATTATGTGTTTCTCATATTCTTTACCAAAGGGCTGGCACTAGAAGCTTTCTTTGGAGCCATGGTGACTTATTTAGCAATTGCAAACACTAAAACGAGTGGAATATTATGAACTGTATTGTATGAACTCGTGGGATCATCCTCACTCACTGATAAACAGTGGCATACTGGCTGGGAATGGAGTGTGAGGCGGCTCAGGGCTGTGTGTACGCGTCCCAGAGGAACAACTATTTGCGAGTCAAACGACGATTCGTGAGCCAATGTTTTGACGAAAATAATGTTATGATTTTCGAAAATTACGACTACTGAGCCGTACAATTATCAAGGGACCACTGTACATCGGAAACCCTGAAAGGGTTAAAATCCATAAGAAGCTTATAGAAAGTCAAAGAATTAATGTGAAAAGCAAATGATTTTCAGTACATTTGTACAAATTTCTTACACTAGTGTGCTTTTGGGATCACTGGTCAATACAGTCAAAATTACCCCATTGAAAAATAAAATATTTGCCACTGAGAGGGAGATGCTTTAACCCAAATAGCACTTTCCTTAATCAAACCTTTAATAATACTGACATTGTTGTTCTTTAAAACTTTTAATAATACTGGCATTGTTCTCTTAACAAACCTTTAATAGCATTGGCATTGTCCTTCTTGGCAATGTGATTGGCCATTATTATGGTAGCAAATACGGGAAATCCCTGACTTGTGTTGAGTGACCCATCGTAGTTATTAGTGTACACTCCAGTCACCTCTATGTCATCCCCAGGCTTGCAAGAGTCACATAGGTCACCTAGGAGGATAACATCCTTAGAACGAGGGAGACGACCAGCTGCAACCTGGCAAACACACATAATCGTATTAAAAGTAAGCAGTAAATCCATGTAGGTCTGGGTAGTAGGTTAGGATAGTCGAGTTTAAAATCTATCTACTACATGAGGGTCATTATAGCTTAATGTCACCTGTTCATGTTAACTTCCAGTGTATATATACTAAGACATACACCTCACTGTGTATATGAGTATATGGAGAGTAAAAGAAAGGTGAAGAGAGTGGAGAGAGAGAGTGCAAAAGGAGAGCAGATGATAGAGCGGGAGAGGCACTGTCAAGAAATTTTGGTGAAAAAGGAGCGAGACAAACAAGTTAAGAAAGCCTAGGGAACGAATGGATTTGTCAGTTAAAAACAGAGTAGGGGAGTTAGTAGATGGAGAGATGGAGGTATTGGGTAGATGGCAGGAATACTTTGAGGAACTTTTAAATGTCGATGAAGAAAGGGAGGTGGTAACTTCATGCACTGGCCAGGGAGGTATAACATCTTTTAGGAGTGTAGAAGAGCAGGATGTAAGTGTGGGGGAGGTGCATGAGGCATTATGTAGAATGAAAGGGGTAAAGCAGCTGGAACTGATGGGATCATGACAAATGTTAAAAGCAGGAGGGTATATAGTGTTAGAGTGGTTGGTATTTTTGTTTAATAAATGTATGAAAGAGGGGAAGGTACCTAGGGATTGGCAGAGAGCATGTATAGCTCCTTTATATAAAGGGAAGGGGGACAAAAGAGATTGTAAAAATTATAGGGAAAGAAGTTTACCGAGTACACCAGGAAAAGTGTATTGTAGGGCTATTATTGAAAGAACCAGAGGATGAGCAAGGAGGCTTTGGAGTGGGTAGGGAATATGTAGATCAAGTGTTTACATTGAAGCATATATGTGAACAGTATTTAGATAAAGGTAGGGAAGTTTTCATTATGTTTATGGATTTAGAAAGGGCATATGATAGAGTGGATAGTGGAGTAATGTGGCAGATGTTGCAAGTATATGGAATAGATGGTAACCTGGAGTTTACCTGGAGAGAGTTCCGAGGGTCAACGCCCCCGCGGCCCGGTCTGTGACCAGGCCTCCTTAGGTCAGTGTCCCAGGATGCGACCCACACCAGTCGACTAACACCCAGGTACCCATTTTACTGATGGGGAACATAGACAACAGGTTGAAAGAAACACGTCCAATGTTTCTACTCTGGCTGGGAATCGAACCCAGGCCCTCACCGTGTGAAGCGAGAGCGTTAACCACCAGGCCACCAGAGCCCAGCCACCAGGCCACCAGAGTTTTTATGAGTATAGTGATGTGCAGTTTAGGGTGTGTAGAAGAGGGGTAGATTACTTCCCGGTAAATGTAGGTATTAGACAGGGATGTGTAATGTCACCATGGTGCGTGAGCGTGTTAGATAGGAGTGAATGGAGACGAATGGTACTTGGGACCTGACAATCTGTTGGAGTGTGAGCAGGGTAATATTTAGTGAAGGGATTCAGGGAAACCGGTTATTTTCATATAGTCGGACTTGAGTACTGGAAATGGGAAGTACATTGCCTGCACTTTAAAGGAGGGGTTTTGGGATATTGGCAGTTTGGAGGGATATGTTATACAGTGGTATCCCGGATTTCATCAATAATTCGTTCCAGAAGGCTGTTTGAGTGCCGTTACCAAACGAATTTGTTCCCATAAGGATGAATGTAAATTAGATTAGGCCGTTTCCAACCCCCAAAAATACACTTACAAAAGCACTACAAAAATACACTTACACAATCGTTCAAGTTGGGAGCTATACGAAATCCAGGGTACCACTGTTCATCTTTATATATGCTTCTAAACTCTTATATCTGGGCACCTATGCAAAAGCAGTGATTATGTGTGAGTGTAGTGAAAGTGTTGAATGATGATGAAAGTATTTTCTTTTTTGGGGATTTTCTTTCTTTTTGGGTCACCCTGCCTTGGTGGTATAGATATGAAAGAGTTCAAGAGGTCAGAAGCCAGTAATGTTGAATGATGAAACTTAAAGAGGTGGGGACAGGAGGTAGGATTCAACCCAGGCAAACACAAACTGACAAATAGGGTAAATACGATCATAGGTTTTTCACTTGTGCTAATGGTTGCAGAGATCATCAACTCTGCAACATATTTAAAACAACCTTAAAAATGAAAACAATGTTAAAGGACAAGAAGTACACTAAAGAATAAAACAATCACAATACCATGACTGGAACAATACACAAATAACCTGCACACAGAAGAAAGAAACTGATGACATTTCAGTCTGACTTGGACCATTGTGTGTGACTCATCAATGGTCCGAGTCGGACAAATGTAGTCATCATTTTCTTCCCCCTATGTGCAAGTTATTTGTGTAAGAAGTACACTATAGTATAAATAATACACTATGTTATAGGATGACCTACCTTGCTGGGAGATTCCAGACACTGAGGACGACCTACCTTGCCGGGTGACTCCTGAAGTGTGATTCTCTGGTAGTTCTGGTAGATAGTCTGTTCCATATTAATTGAAAAAGGTCCTTTGCTCTGACATTCAGGGCACGACCCAGGCTTCACTTCAGAATTCTGTGACTGAACAAATGGTCCCAGTACATAAGAACATTTGTTACAGTCATATTTAACAACAGAGAGTTGAGGGAGGATGCCAGTGGTTGATGTCACTACTCCAGATGTGCGAATGAGTTGATTCAAATGTAGTTGTCTGTCAGGAAATGATTTAGTTACAATACTTCATTTGGACATGATACATAGTTATTATTTTATTTATTAACACACTGGCCGATTCCCACCAAGGCAGGGTGGCCCGAAAAAGAAAGAAAACTTTCACCATCATTCACTCCATCACTGTCTTGCCAGAAGGGTGCTTTACACTACAGTTTTTAAACTGCAACATTAACACCCCTCCTTCAGAGTGCAGGCATTGAACTTCCCATCTCTAGGATTCAAGTCCGGCCTGCTGGTTTCCCTGAATCCCTTCATAAATGTTACTTTGCTCACACTCTAACAGCACGTCAAGTATTAAAAACCACTTGTCTCCATTCACTCCTATCAAACACACTCACGCATGCCCGTTGGAAGTCCAAGCCCCTCGCACACAAAACCTCCTTTACCCCCTCCCTCCAACCTTTCCTAGGCCGACCCCTACCCCGCCTTCCTTCCACTACAGACTGATACACTCTTGAAGTCATTCTGTTTCACTCCATTCTCTCTACATGTCCGAACCACCTCAACAACCCTTCCTCAGCCCTCTGGACAGCAGTTTTGGCAATCCCGCACCTCCTCCTAACTTCCAAACTACGAATTCTCTGCATTATATTCACACCACACATTGCCCTCAGACATGACATCTCCACTGCCTCCAGCCTTTTCCTTGCTGCAACATTCATCACCCATGCTTCACACCCATACAGGAGCGTTGGTAAAACTATACTCTCATACATTCCCCTCTTTGCTTCCAAGGACTAAGTTCTTTGTCTCCACAGACTCCTAAGTGCACCGCTCACCCTTTTCTTATCAATTCTATGATTCACCTCATCTTTCATAGACCCATCCGCTGACACGTCCACTCCCAAATATCTGAAAACATTCACCTCCTCCATACTGTCTCCCTCTAATCTGATATCCAATCTTTCATCACCTAATCTTTTTGTTATCCTCATAACCTTACTCTTTCCTGTATTCACTTTTAATTTTCTTCTTTTACATACCCTAACAAATTCATCCACCAATCTCTGCAACTTCTCTTCAGAACCACCCAAGAGCACAGTGTCATCAGCAAAGAGCAACTGTGACCTCCCATTTTATGTGTGATTCTTTATCTTTTAACTCCACACCTCTTGCCAAGACCCTCGCATTTACTTCTCTTACAACCCCATCAATAAATATATTAAACAACCACGGTGACATCACACATCCTTATCTAAGGCCTACTTTTACTGGGAAATAATCTCCCTCTTTCCTACATACTCTAACTTGGGTCTCACTATCCTCGTAAAAACTCTTCATTGCTTTCAGTAACCTACCTCCTACACCGTACACCTACAACATCTGCCACATTGCCCCCCCTATCCACCCTGTCATACGCCTTTTCCAAATCCATAAATGCCACAAAAACCTCTTTAGCCTTATCTAAATATTGTTCACTTATACGTTTCACTGTAAACACCTGGTCCACACACCCGCTATCTTTCCTAAAGCCTCTTTGTTCATCTGCTATCCTATTCTCTGTCTTGCTCTTAATTCTTTCAATAATAACTCTACCATACACTTTACCAGGTATACTCAACAGACTTATCCCCCTATAATTTTTGCACTCTCTTTTGTCCCCTTTGCCTTTATACAAAGGAACTATGCATGCTCTCTGCCAATTCCTAGGTACCTTACCGTCTTCCATACATTTATTAAATAATAGCACCAACCACTCCAAAACTATATCCCTACCTGCTTTTAACATTTCTATCTTTATCCCATCAATCCCAGCTGCCTTACCCCCTTTCATTTTGCCTACTGCCTCACGAACTTCCCCCACACTCACAACTGGCTCTTCCTCACTCCTACAAGATGTTATTCCTCCTTGCCCTATACACGAAATCACAGCTTCCCTATCTTCATCAACATTCAGCAATTCCTCAAAATATTCCCTCCATCTTCCCAATACCTCTAACTCCCCATTTAATAACTCTCCTCTCCTATTTTTAACTGACAAATCCATTTGTTCTCTAGGATTTCTTAACTTGTTAATCTCACTCCAAAACTTTTTCTTATTTTCAACAAAATTTGTTGATAACTCACGCACTCTCTCATTTGCTCTCTTTTTACATTGCTTCACCACTCTATTAACCTCTCTCTTTTTCTCCCTATACTCTTCCCTCCTTGCATCATTTCTACTTTGTAAAAACTTCTCATATGCTAACTTTTTCTCCCTTACTACTCTCTTTACATCATCATTCCATCAATCGCTCCTCTTCCCTCCCGCACCCACTTTCCTGTAACCACAAACTTCTGCTGAAAACTAACACTACATTTTTAAACCTACCCCATACCTCTTCGACCCCATTGCCTATGCTCTCATTTGCCCATCTATCCTCCAATAGTTGTTTATATCTTACCCTAACTGCCTCCTCTTTTAGTTTATAAACCTTCACCTCTCTCTTACCTGGCCCTTCTATTCTCCTTGTATCCCATCTACCTTTTACTCTCAGTGTAGCTACAACTAAAAAGTGATCTGATATATCTGTGGCATAACAAGATGATCAATTTGCTATTAGTTGTCTTGAAGTTTTAAGATTTAAGTAAACGGAAGATTTATTGGTAAAGTTAAATACCGAGTATTGATTATTTAGTCCAGAGAGAGTGTTTTTTTTTTTCAGAAGAGTCTTAAATTGATTTTCAGACCAGGTTACTTTAGTATTTTCTGGTAATGAATTCCAAATTTTGGGGCCCTTGATGTGCATAGAGTTTTTACACAGTGTGATATGGACACGGGGTACATCAAAAAGAGATCTGTGTCTTAGTGTTATGGTCGTGTGTCCTGTTAAGGTTGGTGAGGAGAAGTTTGAGTGGAGGGCTTATGTTTGCGTGTAATGCATGTAGTTAAAGTCGACTAAAATGCCAGGAACAATGGGCTAGTAACCCCTTTTCCTGTAATAATTACTAAAAAGAATAAGAAGAAAACTGTCAAAGCGGGAAGTCTGAATGCGCGAGGATGTTGTGCGAATGATAAGAAAGAGATGATTGTGGATGTAATGAATGAGAAGAAGCTGGACATCCTGCCTTTAAGTGAAATAAAGCTGAAAGAGGTGGGAGAGTTTCAGTGGAGAGGAATAAATGGGATTAAGTCAGGGGTTTCTAATAGAGTTAGAGCTAAAGAAGGAGTAGCAATAATGTTGAAGGATAAGCTATGGCAGGAAAAGAGGGACTATAAATGTATTAATTCAAGGATTACGTGGAGTAAAATAAAGGTTGGATGTGAGAAGTGGGTTATAGTAAGCGTATATGCACCTGGGGAAGAGAGAAGTATAGAGGAGAGAGATTGATTTTGGGAAATGTTGAGTAATTGCATGGGGAGTTTTGAGTACGTGAGAGTACTTGTGGTTGGGGATTTTTAATGTTAAAGTGGGTAAAAATGTTGTGGAGGGAGTAGCAGGTAAATTTGGGGTGCCAGGGGTAAATGAAAATGGGAAGCCTTTAATTGAGCTATGTGTAGAAAGAGGTTTGGTAATAAGTAATACATATTTTATGAAAAAGAGGATAAATAAATATACAAGGTATGATGTAGCACGTAATGAAAGTAGTTTGTTAGATTATGTCTTGGTGGATGAAAGGTTGATGGGTAGGCTCCAGGATGTACACGTTTATAGAGGGGCAACTGATATATCAGGTCATTATCTAGTTGTAGCTACAGTTAGAGTAAGAGGTAGATGGGATACCTGGAGTTTACCTGGAGAGAGTTCCGGGGGTCAACGCCCCCGCGGCCCGGTCTGAGACCAGGATAAGAGGAAAATAGCAACAACAAGTAAGAGGGAGGTGAAAGTGTATAAACTAAGGGAGGAGGAAGTTCGGGTGAAATATAAGCAACTATTGGCAGAAAGGTGGGCTGGTGCAGGTATGAGTAGTGGGGGGGGTTGAAGAGGGTTGGAATAGTTTTAAAAATGCAGTATTAGAATGTGGGGCAGAAGTTTGTGGTTATAGGAGGGTGGGTGCAGGAGGAAAGAGGAGTGATTGGTGGAATGATGAAGTAAAGGGTGTAATAAAAGAGAAAAAGGTAGCTTATGAGAGGTATTTACAAAGCAGAAGTGTTATAAGAAGAGTAAAGTATCTGGAGAGTAAAAGAAAGGTGAAGAGAGTGGTGAGAGTGTGCAAAAGGAGAGTGGATGATAGAGTGGGAGGGGTACTGTCAAGGAATTTTAATGAAAATAAGAAAAAATTTTGGGGTGAGTTAAACAAGTTAAGAAAGCCTAGGGAACAATTGGATTTATCAGTTTAAAACAGAGTAGGGGAGTTAGTAGATGGGGAGATGGAGGTTTTGGGTGGATGGCGAGAATATTTTGAAGAACTTTTAAATGTCGACGAAGAAAGGGAGGCGGTAATTTCATGCACTGGCCAGGGAGGTATAACTTCTTTTAGGAGTGAAGAAGAGCAGGATGTGAGTGTGGGGGAGGTGCGTGAGGCATTACGTAGAATGAAAGGGGGTAAAGCAGCTGGAACTGATGGGATCATGAAAGAAATGTTAAAAGCAGGGGGGACATAGTGTTGGAGTGGTTGGTATTTTTGTTTAATAAATGTATGAGAGGGGAAGGCACCTAGGGATTGGCAGAGAGTGTGAATAGACCCTTTATATACAGGGAAGGGGGACAAAAGAGATTGTAAAAATTATAGAGGAATAAGTTTACTGAGTATACCAGGAAAAGTGTACAGTAGGGTTATTATTGAAAGAATTAGAGGCAAGACAGAATGTAGAATTGCGGATGAGCAAGGAGGTTTCAGAGTGGGTAGGGGATGTGTAGATCAAGTGTTTACATTGAAGCATATATGTGAGCAGTATTTAGATAAAGGTAGGGAAGTTTTTATTGCATTTATAGATTTAGAAAAGGTATATGATAGAGTTGATAGGGGAGCAATGAGACAGATGTTGCAAGTATATGGAATAGGTGGCAAGTTACTAAATGCTGTAAAGAGTTTTTATGAAGATAGTGAGGCTCAGGTTAGGGTGTGTAGAAGAGAGGGAGACAACTTCCCAGTAAAAGTAGGTCTTAAGACAGGGATGTGTAATGTCACCATGGTTGTTTAATATATTTATAGATGGGGTTGTAAAAGAAGTAAATACTAGGGTGTTCGGGAGAGGGGTGGGATTAAATTATGGAGAATTAAATACAAAATGGGAAGTGACACAGTTACATTTTGCTGATGATACTGTGCTTATGGGAGATTCTAAAGAAAAATTGCAAAGGTTAGTGGACGAATTTGGGAATGTGTGTAAAGGTAGAAAGTTGAAAGTGAACACAGAAAAGAGTAAGGTGATGAGAGTATCAAATGATTTAGATAAAGAAAAATTGGATATCAAATTGGGGAGGAGTGGTATAGAAGAAGTGAATGTTTTCAGATATTTGGGAGTTGACGTGTCAGCGGATGGATTTCTGAAGTATGAGGTTAATCATAGAATTGATGAAGGAAAAAAGGTGAGTGGTGCATTGAGGTATATGTGGAGGCAAAAAATGTTATCTATGGAGGCAAAGAAGGAAATGTATGAAAGTATAGTAGTACCAACACTCTTATATGGGTGTGAAGCTTGGGTTGTAAATGCTGTAGCGAGGTGGTGGTTGGAGTCAGTGGAGATGTCCTATCTAAGAGCTATGTGTGGTGTAAATATTATGCAGAAAATTTGGAGTGTGGAAATTAGGAGGTGTGGAGTTAATAGAAGTATTAGTCAGAGGGCTGAAGAGGGTTTGTTGAGGTGGTTTGGTCATTTAGAGAGAATGGATCAAAGTAGAATGACATGGAGAGCGTACAAATCTGTAGGGGAAGGAAGGCGGGGTAGGGGTCGTCCTCGAAAAGGTTGGAGGGAGGGGGTAAAGGTGGTGTTGTGGGTGAGGGGTTTGGACTTCCAGCTAGCGTGCGTGAGCATGTTAGAGGAGTGAATGGAGACAAATGGTATTTGGGGCCTGACGATCTGTTGGAGTATGAGCAGGGTAATATTTAGTGAAGGGATTCAGGGAAACCGGTTATTTTATATAACCGGACTTGAGTCCTGGAAATGGAAAGTACAATGCCTGCACTCTAAAGGAGGGGTTGGGATATTGGCAGTTTGGAGAGATATATTGTGTATTTTTATACGTATATACTTCTAAACTCCTAGGTAGTAGGTTGGTAAACAGCAACCGCCCAGGGAGGTACTACCGTCCTGCCAAGTGAGTGTACAACGAAAACCTGTAATTGTTTTACATGATGGTAGGATTGCTGGTGTCTTTTGTCTGTCTCATAAACATGCAAGATTTCAGGTATGTCTTGCTACTTCTACTTGCACTTAGGTCACACTACACATACATGTACAAGCATATGTATACAAACCCCTTTGGGTATTCTTCTATTTTCTTTCTAGTTCTTATTCTTGTTTATTTCCTCTTATCTCCATGGGGAAGTGGAACAGAATTCTTCCTCCGTAAGCCATGCGTGTTGTAAGAGGAGACTAAAATGCCGGGACCAAGGGGCTAGTAACCCCTTCTCCCGTATAAATTACTAAATTTAAAAGATAAACTTCATTTTTCTTTTTGGTGGGATATGACTGGTGTGTTGAAAGAAAGAAGAAGATTTCTAAACTGTTGTATTCTGGGCACCTCTGCAAAAACAGTGATTATGTGTGAGTGAGGTGAAAGTGTTGAATGATGAAAGTATTTTCTTTTTTGGGGATTTTCTTTCTCTTTGGGTCGCCCTGCCTCGGTAAGAGACGGCCAACTTGTTGAAAGAAAAAAGATGATGTAGTAGGCACATGAATAAGTGTAGATGTTCTTTATGGTGAGCAGATTTAGACTCCTGAATAAAGGTAGAGTATGCTGTCGCGAGTGAGAATTTATCATCATTCTGATTGCAGCCTTTTGCTGGGTTATTAGTGGCCTTAGGTGATTTATGTTGTTGATCCCCATGCAAAAATTCCATATGTGAGATAAGGGTAGATGATTGAATGATACAATGCAAGGAGAGCTGATTGTGGAACATAGTACCATATCTTCAAAAGTATGCCTACTGTCAGAAATTTTCTTGGAAATTTGTTGTATATGTGTCTGGAATTTGAGGCTACTGTCAAGGTGGATTCCTAGGAATTTTCCCTCTGAGTCTTGTGATGGGTGATCCATTTAGTGTTATGCTAAGTGGAACATTTGCAGCTCTGATTCCAAACTGAATGAAATAGGTTTTGTCAGTATTTAGGGCAAGTTTATTAGTCATCATCCAGGTAGACATTTCCTGTAATTCAGAATTGACAGTGTTGGCAAGTATGACTGGGTTTGGGTGGGAGAAGACGTATGTAGTGTCATCTGCAAATAATATGGGTTTGAGTAGCTGTGATGCATTTGGTACGTCATTGATGTAGATTGGTTGTGTGGAAGAGTTTACACCATTTGCATACACATATTGGCTTCTGTTACTAAGGTATGTCTTAAGGTAGTTGAGGGAGTGGCCTCTTATACCATAGTGTGCTAATTTAGTGTGCAGCAAGTCATGGTCGACTGTATCAAAAGCTTTACCTAAGTCAATGAAAATTCTCAGTGAGACTTCTTTCTTCTCGAGAGCGGTATATGTTAGTTCTAGCATGCGTATAATAGTATCATTTGTGATTTTATTATTCCTGAATCCAAACTGACAGGGGTTTAGTATGTTGTTTGAGACGAGGTAGGAATAGATCCGTCTATGAATTAGTTTTTCAAAGATTTTAGAGAGTAGTGGTAAGTTAGAAATTGGTCTATAGTTATATAAGTCGGCTTAATCACCTCCTTCATGGATCGGGGTGACCTTCGCTACTTTAAGAACTGCTGGGAAGGTGGAGGATTCAATGGATTTGTTAAAGTGTGTTGCAATAATTGGTGACAGTGCTTGTGAAGCTTTTTTGTACCAAAGAGTTGGCAAGTTTTATGTCTCCTGCCTTGTTTTTAAGGGCGTTGATGATGAGCGATACCTCTGTTGGGTTGGTTGAAGCTAGGAATAGTGTATGTGGGTAGGTGCCCGTAAGGTAGTCTAATGAACGGGTGTTTGAGTTTGGTATTTTGCTTGCTAGATTCTTTCCTATGGTGAGAAGAAAACAGTCTGTTTGCTGTTTCTTTCAGTTGGTGCGAGTAGGGGTTCGTCTGATTTTGTTAATTTGATTGTTTTGTTTTTGGATATCCTTTTAGTTCCTAGAAGTTCAGGCTGGTAAGGGCTGACGAGTAACGTTTAGACTGGTCTCTAGTTATTTGACCCATTCTGTACTGTTTTTCATATTGGTGCTTTGTGTTAATGGATTTGAGGATGGTGGGTGTTAGCCAGGGACTATTCAGTCTCTTAGCTGTGAGCTGGTTAGTTTTTTTAGGGCAATGCTTGTTATAGAGGTAGTGGGTTCTTTTTATAAAATTACGAATACATTCATTCATGTCTGTATATTTTTCGAGCTCATTACGCCAGTCGATGTTATTCTTAGCTGCTATAAAGTTATTTACAGCTGTTTCGTTATGTAGTCTGAAGGTAACTTTAGTAGTGTCTTGGGGCAATTTACCTAGGTTGGTTATGAGAAAGGTAGGGTAGTGGTCTGTGGTGTTGTCTGTGATTATACCTGATTTTAAAGGGGATATGGTGTTAGTCCAGGTGTGGTTCAATAAAGAGATACTAGTCTGGGAGATTCTTGTAGGTTTTGATACTGTTGGTACCAACAAGCAGTTGCTCATAGTGTTTGTTAATTCGGTTACTTGTGGGTCCTGGTCATGCAGTAGATTTATGTTGAAATCTCCTGTTAGTAGCAGGTGGTCTTTGTTCATATGTGCATCAGTTATCAAATTCCTTAATTTTAACTAAAGTTTTAAATGTTTGACCGTGGTACTCTGTAGATGTTCATGACTGAGGGCTTTTTGCAGGTCTTTTGATTTAAATTTAGCTATGATATATTCACAGTGCTCATCCCTTGTGCAAGAATTGTTGATACATTCAAGTTGATTTGAGTAGTACACAGCTATTCCACCCCCTTGCAGGTCTGTCCTACAGTTGTGTATAGCTGTGTATTCAGGAAAGGCATAGACATCTGTAGTGCCAGGCTTTAGCCAGGTTTCTGTGAGTGTGATGATTGACATACTGGAATTAAGGGAACTGAGTAATGCTGTGAGGTCATCATAATGTCTGCTCAAGGATCTGACATTGTAATTAAAGATAGTTATGCTATTGTTTGCTCTGAGTAATGTCTTAGCTTGGTCCACTGTATAATAATTACAGTTGCTGTTTGATTCGTTTAAGTCATTTAATAAAAGGTTTCAATCTGGATCAATGTTTGTAATCATGAGAATAAGACTCTACAACTAGATTTTTTAATAAAATATTTTGTAGAACTTAACAATTTTGATACTTAACTAATTTATCTTACTAGCTAATGGATTGTTATGCTAGTTTTTATGAAAAAAAAAAAAATACAGAGCTACAGTTTACTCTTCATATGGTACAGAATTGATGAATTTATACTGGACTGTCATAGATTTAGTTTTACAAAGTTGTAGATTTTGAATAGTTGTTTACTGAACACAAAAAAATTGCTAGCACTGGGAGTGATAATTAACCCTTTGACTGTTTTAGTCGTATATAGGCCCACATGTGAGAGAATGGGTCTGTGTGGTCAGTGTGCACCACATAAAAAAAACCTGCAGCACGCAGTGCATGAGAAAAAAAAAAAACTGACTGGTTTTTTAATTAAAATGCCGATTCTGTAGTCTATTTTCGTATAGTATTTATGGTTGTATTCTCATTTTCTTGGTCTCATTTGATAGAATGGAAAACATATAATAGAAATAGAAGTGATTTTGATTGGTTTTACTATAAAAAGAACCTGGAAATGGAGCTCAAAGTAGGGGAAATGTTTGATTTTTTGCAGATGTTCAAAAGTAAACAAATGTCCATTGTCCAATAAATGTCCAACTAGCCATTCTAATATGCAGTCACGAATAGGCTGACATTATTTCTACAATTATTACAATATTGCAGAAGTCTGCATAACAGTAAATCTTCTATTTTTTTGTATGAATAAAAATTCAAAATAGAAAGCAAGAGTAATATCAGAGGGGCCTGGAGACATGACTGATGAACAAAGCAAATGTTATTTTAGAGCCAGGAATGTCTGCATTGTTCATTCTGGACCTTATTTTGAAATTGTCATATTTTTTAATTTTCGTGAAATTGGCCAAATTGCAAATTTCTGACCACGTTATTGGGTAGTTGAAATTGGTAAATGGGCAGTTTCTTGTACTCAATCAATAGAAAAAACGAAGTTCTAAAGAAATACCTACGAGTTTGGGCGACTGGAACAATAGAATTAGTCGAAAATAAGGCTCAAAGTGGGTGAAATCACTGATTTGTAAATATTGCTGAGGTCGCTAACTTTGCGAGAGTGTAATTCCATCAGTTTTCCATCAAATTTCCTTTTTTGGTGTCATTACAATCGGGAAAAGATTCTCTATCATTTCATAGGAAAAAATAATTTTTTTTTCTTTAAATTTTGCGACACCAGGAGACACCTCAGGATTGGGGGTTATGACAGTCAAGGGGTTAAAAGTCTGCAGGTAATGGTAGTTTTTTTTTTTTTCAACAAATTGGCCGGCTCCCACCGAGGCAGGGTGGCCCAAAAAGAAAAACAAAAGTTTCTCTTTTTAAATTTAGTAATTTACAAGAGATGGGTTACTAGCCCCTTGCCCCCAGCATTTTAGTCGCCTCTTACAACATGCATGGCTTACGGAGGAAGAATTCTGTTCCCTTTCCCCATGGAGATAAGAGGAAATAAACAAGAACAAGAACTAGAAAGAAAATAGAAAAAAACTCAGAGGGGTGTGTATATATATGCTTGTACATGTATGTGTAGTGTGACCTAAGTAGAAGTAGCAAGACGTACCTGAAATCTTGCATGTTCATGAGACAGAAAAAAGACACCAGCAATCCCACCATCATGTAAAACAATTACAGGTTTCCGTTTTACACTCACTTGACAGGACGGTAGTACCTCCCTGGGCGGTTGCTGTCTACCAACCTACTACCTAGGATAATGGTAGTTATAGAAGAAATTAATGAAATAAGAGAAAACAAAAGATTATAAAACTAGATTTAGTAAGTAATTATAGAATACAGGGATTATAATTCTTATTATGGCACAAGTTTTACAATATAATATTGCACTGGTTATCAGTTCTATAATCTTAGTTTACAATAGTAAGCAAGTAATGGTATATTAAAATTAAAAAATAGAAATAAAAAGAGCGAATATAGAGTATCTAGTGATCAAATATACAAAAGTAAAATGGACTAATAGTAAATATGGCATTCAATAAATTTTAGTAATATTTATTAAAAAAAAAAATAAAAAAAAAAATAAAAAAAAAATAATATTCTATTTCAAGAATTAAATTTTTAAGAACAATTATGCACAGTTAATGCACAGTTTGTAATACAAGTGTACATGTACACAGGATCATGAAAAAGGATTTGTACATTAAGAATGGAAGAATTAACTGCTTGACCAACCAGACAGTTACTGCTAGTAACCCATTAAATTATTAATGTCAAAGCACACTCCAAAAGTTCCCTGTAGGCACCTCAGTAATTATAAAAACTCTGACAAAGGCAGAAAAGCCCAAGTCAGTCGAAGGGAGAGTGGGGACAATTAGGTAAACTTATACAAGAAGCTATCTATAACACTGACCTAAGAGATCGCAGTTCCTCTATCAGTGGAAGATCAGTAATACGAACATGAATTTCTTTAGTAATCCTCTCATACTGAGGAAACATAGAGAGGGTGACATCCTTGGCAGCCGAGTCCATTATCTCCAGCATCTCTGTCGGGGCCTCCGGCAGGAAGTAAGCCAGAACTTGCTCCTCTGAGGCAATGATGTTATAATCCACTTCGAACGATGACTTATTTTCTTCGCACATGTGACGAACCTTGTCTTTGTAGAGGTTGTTGCCCTTGTCGTTCACATAAGTTCGAAGGAAGTTCTTAAATCGGTTGTAAATTTCTGTTCTGGGACCCAGCATGGACACCCACTCACGAACACTGTGACCTTTCATGTCCTCCAAGTTTTCTATAGACTCAATCATCTGAAAAGTAAATTCAACACCACATGTACATAATACTGAATGATTGTACAACTGTGCACAGTAAGTCAACATTAAATCTTACTTTCAATGGCCAAAAAGATAAAAGATAGATTTTATTTCTTTGTAAAGGTTACAATGTGTAATTACAATTTTGGTTTGCTAAGCACAAAGAAAGCAATTATCATGCTGGGGCATTTTGGCCAGACTAATCCTAGTACACAATAGCAACTTAAATCAAGACAAGATAAAAGAGGTTAAGTCTCTCAAAAATCTTTATTTAGTCTAATACTAATGCCAGGTAGTCAAAGGTGGAGGTTTATAACAACATGCATTTACTTCTCTACACAAAGAATAATAATTAGCAATTACAGCCTCTCCTCACTTACCGATGGAGTTCTGTTCCTAAGACCACGTCGGTAAAAGAATTTGTAGCTAATCAAGGAACCACCCCTTACTGATACAGTGGACCCTCAACCAGCGATATTAATCAGTTCCTGAGAGCTCATTGTTAGTCAAAATTATCGTTAGTCAAGTTAATTTTCCCCATAAGAAATAATGGAAATCAAATTAATCCGTGCAAGACACCCAAAAGTATTGAAAAAAACAAATTTTTTACCACATGAAATATTAATTTTAATACACACAAACTGAAGATTACATGCACAGTTACATGACACTTACCTTTATTGAAGGTCTGGTGATGATTGATGGGATGGGAGGAGGGGAGAGGTGTTAGTGTTTAGAAGGGGAATCCCCTTCCATTAGCACTTGAGGCAGCAAGTCTTTTTCTGGGGTTACTTCCCTTCTTCTTTTAATGCCACTAGGACCAGCTTCAGAGTCACTGGACTTCTGTCGCACAACATATCTGTCCATAGATACCTGTACCTCTCATTCCTTTATGACTTTCCTAAAGTGGTTCACAACATTGTCAGTGTACAGGTTGCCAACACAGCTTGCAGTAGCTGTGTCAGGGTGATTTTCATCAAAAAAGGTTTGCACTTCAAGCCACTTTGCACACATTTCCTTTATCTTAGAAGTAGGCAACTTCTTCAATTTCTCTCTCCCCTCCTCCGAAGCAGTTTCCTCAGGTCTGCCCTCTTGCTGTTCAAGATGATCTAGCAGCTCATCAGTGGTTAGTTCTTCACTGTCCTCCATCACCAACTCTTCAACATCCTCCCCACTAACCTCCAACCTCAAGGACTTCCCCAATGCCACAATGGATTCCTCAACTGGCATAGAATTCTCAGGGTTAGCCTCAAACCCTTCAAAATCCCTTCTGTCTACACATTCTGGCCACAGTTTTTTCAAAGCAGAGTTCAATGTCCTCTTAGTCACTTCCTCCCATGCCTTACCTATAATGTTTACACAATTGAGGATGGTAAAATGATCTTTCCAAAACTCTCTTAGAGTCAGTTGAGTTTCTGAGGTCACTACAAAGCACCTTTCAAACATAGCTTTTGTGTACAGTTTCTTGAAGTTGGAAATAACCTGCTGGTCCATGGGCTGCAGGAGAGGAGTGGTATTAGGAGGCAAAAACTTCACCTTAATGAAGCTCATGTCCCTAGAAAATCGCTCTGCCAAGTCTGAAGGATGACCAGGAGCATTGTCTAATACCAGGAGGCACTTAAGGTCTAATTTCTTTTCAATTAGGTAATTTTTCACAGTGGGGGCAAATGCATGGTGTAACCAGTCATAGAAAAAGTCCCTAGTGACTCATGCCTTACTGTTTGCCCTCCACAGCACACACAAATTAGCCTTGAGGACATAGTTTTTCCTGAACACTCTGGGAGTTTCAGAGTGATACACCAATAAAGGCTTCACTTTGCAATCACCACTAGCATTGGCACACATCAACAGAGTAAGCCTGTCTTTCATAGGCTTATGTCCTGGGAGTGCCTTTTCCTCCTGTGTAATGTACGTCCTGCTTGGCATTTTCTTCCAAAACAGGCCTGTTTTGTCACAATTAAACACTTGTTCAGGTTTCAGTCCTTCACTGTCTATGTACTCCTTCAATTCCTGCACATATTTTTCAGCCGCTTTGTGGTCCGAACTGGCAGCCTCACCATGCCTTATCACACTATGAATGCCACTATGCTTCTTAAATCTCTCAAACCAACCTTTGCTGGCCTTAAATTCACTCACATCACTAGTTGTTGGCATTTTTTTAATTAAATCGTCATGGAACTTCCTAGCCTTTTCACATATGATCGCTTGAGAGATGCTGTCTCCTGCTATCTGTTTCTCGTTTATCCACACCAATAACAGTCTCTCAACATCTTCTATCACTTGCGATCTCAGTTTTGAAAACATAGTTGCACCTTTGGCAAGAACAGCTTCCTTGATTGCCGTTTTCTTGCCCACAATAGTAGCGATGGTTGATTGGGGTTTATTATACAACCTGACCAGCTCAGAGACACGCACTCCACTTTCATACTTAGCAATGATCTCTTTCTTCATCTCCATAGTAATTCTCACCCTTTTTGCTGTAGGGTTGGCACTAGACTTTCTTGGGGCCCAAGGTGACTTATTTTGCAGGTGCAATCACTACAAAGGCTGTGATAATATGAAATGTTCCAGTTGTTGTATGTTTGGAAGCGACCGCATTGGCTGGCTGGCTTGTAAACACTGGCACCCAAGGGACAAGTGAGGCGCGCTCAGGCCAAAGTGGACGCATATGGTACGGAACGAATAGCGCTGGTCGGGTTTTTAAGCGCTAGTTGAGGCAAAATTTTTGCGTTAAAATGTATGGCTAGTCATATTTATCGTTAATCGATGCCATCGCTGGTCGCGGGTCCACTGTACTTCAAAAATGTCACCACCCGAAATTAAAACATTCGGTTTTACGTTTGCTGTGAAAATTCTTTAAATCCGTTTATTAATGGTAATACAATGTGAAATAGGGCAATAACTTCCTTCCAAGATATTCCAGGAAACTTGCATATATCTGATTACTTGGGGAAAAAAAATTCAAAAAAATTGCACTGTTTCAGTCTTTGCATAGGATAAGAGTGATCTACAGCTAGCCCTCCACTTTTGCGAGTTCCATTTTCATGAACTTCGAACATTCACGAATGCCCAATCACCCAATCATATTTGCCAAACAAATGTGGGAAAAAAGTACGGGAAAACGCTTCCCGCTGCGTCCCTACTACCCTCCCTCTTACCCCCTCAACTGGCAGCCCGCCAGTCCGCCACTCACTCAGTCATTGTCCAGTTACTGTTCATGTCCATATAATCACCTCCATTCAACTGTCGTCAGTAACTACATGGCTAACTATCATCAACATCATTGTCAACATCATCATTACAAGTTGTCAGAGTTCATCTGCCTAACCTTACGAGTGGTGAGTGTTCTGTTTGTTCATTATTTATTAAACCATAACATGTATATACAATATTTTACATGTTTCATGACTGTTTGTGGTTCAATAGGTTAAGGAAGCAGCATTGTTAGGCTAAGTAAATGCTATTATTATATTTCCCTACAATGTATTCATGCATCAAAACATTCATGAACGGTACAGTACAGTATTATTACATTTCCCTACATCGTATTTGCACACCAAACATTCACAAATTTTCAAGATTCACGAGGCTCTTGATCCCCTAACCCTCGCGAATGTGGAGGGCCTCCTGTATAGTTACCCTTCAGGCACATAACGCCTAACATTTTCTATAGTGCCCGGAGAGCTGAAAAGAAAAAAAGACAGACCACTGAGCACAGGGACATCAGCTAGGGAAGAGACTGAAGGAAGGAATGCTTCAATGGAAGGAACTAAATCATCTCAGGAGATGCAAAGGGAAATACAGTGGGAGGACGAGAGGGACAGGTCAGTTTTTGTCTACAGGCTCCAGGAAGTCAAAGGGGAAACTTATGAAGCAAGAAGACAGGAGGAGAAAAAAGCGATTGAAAGTATCATGAGAGCAATAGGAGAGGACGACATGACCCAGCTGAAAAGCTTTCTGAGAATTGGGTGGTTTGCAAGAGGAAAAAACCGGCCAGTGAAAGTAACTTTCAAGGCAGAATCAGCAGAAAACAGGATCCTGCAGGAGAAAGCATGACTAACAGACATACCGAAGTACTGGAGGGTGTACCTCGATCAATACAGAACACAAGAAGAAAGGCAGAAACTGAAATAGAGGGTAAAAAGACGCAAGGAGGAACGAGAGGCAATGACAGAAGCAAGCAGGAGAATCCAGACTCAGGAGGAAGAGCAAACACAACCTTCTTCAGAAGCACCCACAGAAGGACCCCAACCATGACAGCCCCAATGCAACCATACAATCTAAACCAAAGCCCACACACACTGCACCCTCTGCCCCCACCCCCCCCTCACCACAAACTCCACCCCCACAGCAACCCCCCACAAGTCCCCGCCAGGGCTCCTGCTCCCCCAACACCAACATTCTCCCCAGACCACAGTTTTAGAAAAGAAGTTGAAGGTTTGGCATACGAATGCGGATGAAATAACATAAATGATAGGAGTGGCGTTAAAGAATCAAGATGTTCCCAGACATTATAGCAGTCACAGAAACGAAACTCACTGGGATAACAGATGCAATCTTCCCACCCAGACATCAGATCCTGAGGAAAGATAGCAGGAGCAGAGGGGAAGGAGGCGAACTGTTCATTAAAAACCGGTGGGGGATTGAGGAAATAAAATGAATGGACAAAATTAACAAAAGGGATTACATAGTAGGCACACTTCAGCCTGGGGGCCATAAGGTACTCATTGCAGTGATGTATAACCTGCCACAGAAGTGCAGGAGGCCAAGAGAAGAATATGAAGAGAGCAATAGAGCATAAGTAGACATACTAGCTGAGGTGGCCAGAAGAGCTCACATGCGTAGAACAAAGTAACTAGTTGTGGGCGATTTCAATCACAAGGAGATTGATTGGGAAAACCTGGAGCCACATGGGGGTCCCGAAAAATGCAGAGCCAAGATGGTGGATGTGGTACTGGAAAACCTCATGCATCAACATGTTCGGGACACTACCAGAGAAAGGGGAGGATGAACCAGCAAGACTGGACCTCGTGTTCATCCTGAGTAGCTTGGACATTGAGGACATCACATATGAAAGGCCCCTTGGAGCTAGTGATTACGTGGGCCTGAGCTTTGAATACATAGTAGAGTTACAAGTGGAGAGGGTAACAGAAGCAGGATAAGAAAAGCCAAACTACAAAAGGGGGGACTACACAGGTATGAGGAACTTCCTGCAGGAGGTTCAATGAGGAAGAGAATTGATAGGAAAGTCAGAAAACAAAATGATGGACTATGTAATAACAAAATGCAAGGAGGCAGAGGAAAGGTTGGTTCCCATGGGCAACAGAGATAATGGGAAGACCAGAATGAACCCTTGGTTTACCCAAAGTGTAGGGAGGCAAAAACAAAATGCACTAGAGAATGGAAAAAGTACATAAGACAAAGGACCCAGGAAAATGAAGAGATCAGTCAAAGAGCCAGAAACGAGTAAGCATAGATAAGGAGGAAGGCCCAGCGACAGTACAAAAACAACATACTGTCAAAAGTCAAATCTGACCCAAAGTTGCTGTATAGCCACATCAGGAGGAAGACAACAATCAAGGACCAGGTAATCAGGCTGAGGAAAGAAGGTGGGGAGCTCACAAGAAACAACCAAGAAGTATGTGAGGAGCTCAGCATGAGATTTAAAGAAGTATTTACAGTGGAGACAGAGGGGGGTTCTGGGAGGTCAGAACAAGAGGGGTACACCAACAAAGGATATACCAAAGTGTTGGATGAAATACACACAATCAAGGAGGAGGTGAAGAAGTTGCCAAGTGACCTTGATACTTCAAAGGCGATGGGACTGGACAACATCTCTCCATGGGTCCTTAGAGAGGCAGCAGAGATGCTGTGTATGCAATTTTAACACATTTTAACACATCCACTGAAACTGGGCACCTACCTGAGGTATGAAAGATGGCAAATGTAATCCCCCATTATTAAGAAGCCATAAACAAGGCACTAAACTACAGACCAGTGTCACTGACGTGTATAGTATGCAAAGTCATGGAGAAGATTATCAGGAGTGGTGGTGGAGCACCTGGAATGGAACAAGATTATAAATGACAAGCACGGATTCAGGGAAGGCAAATCCTGTGTTGCAAACCCACTGGAGTTTTATGACAAGGTAACAGAAGTAAGACACAAGAGAGAGGGGTGGGTTGACTGCATTTTCTTGGACTGCAGTAAGGCCTTCGATACAATTCCTTACAAGAGATTAGTGCAGAAGCTAGAAGATCAAGCACAAATAACAGGAGGAGCACTGGAAAGGATCAGAGAATGCCTGACAGGGAGGCAACACAGAGTAATGGTACATGATGAGGCATCACAGTGGGCGCCTGTGATGAGCAGGGTCCCACAGGGGTTAGTCCAAGGACCAGTGCTATTTTTGGTATATGTGAATGACATGATCCTAGGTAGTAGGTTGGTAGACAGCAACTGCCCTGGGAGGTACTACCGTCCTGCCAAAGTGAGTGTAAAACGGAAACTTGTAATTGTTTTACATGATAGTAGGATTGCTGGTGTCTTTTCTGTCTCATAAACATGCACGATTTCAGGTACGTCTTGCTACTTCTACTTACGCTTAGGTCACACGACACATACAGTGGACCCCCGCATACCGTACGCATCGCATACCGTTCAATCATCATACCGCTCGCTTTTTATCGCAAAAATTTTGCCTCGCATACCGCCCAAAAACCCGCTCACAGCTCTTCATCCGAGACGCGTCCAATGTGCGCCCTTAGCCAGCCTCACATGTACCGCCGGTGGCATTGTTTACCAGCCAGCCTCCGCGGTAACATCCAAGCATACAATCGGAACATTTCGTATTATTAGTGTTTTTGGTGATTTTTTCTGGAAAATAAGTGACCATGGGCCCCAAGAAAGCTTCTAGTGCCAACCCTACAGCAATAAGGGTGAGAATTACTATAGAGATGAAGAAAAAGATCATTGATAAGTATGAAAGTGGAGTGCGTGTCTCCGAGCTGGCCAGGTTGTATAATAAACCCCAATCAACCATCGCTACTATTGGTGGTACAGCTGCTGCTGCTGTTGTACCACCGTCAGCTGCTGCTGCTGCTGTAGTACCGTCTGCTGCTGCTGTAGCATCATCTGCTGCTGCTGTAGCATCGTCTGCTGCTGCTGTAGCACTGTCAGCTGCTGCTGCTGTTGTACCACCGTCAGCTGCTGCTGCTGCTGCTGTAGTACCGTCTGCTGCTGCTGTAGTACCGTCTGCTGCTGCTGTAGCATCGTCTGCTGCTGCTGTATCACTGCCAGCTGCTGCTGCTGCTGCTGTAGCACCGTTGTTGGTGTGGCTTATTGAGAATACCAAGAAACAATTAACCCCAGAGGATTTTCCACCGAGGATAACCCAAAAAAGTCAGTGTCATCGAAGACTGTCTAACTTATTTCCATTGGGGTCCTTAATCTTGTCTCCCAGGATGCAACCCACACCAGTCAACTAACACCCAGGTGAACAGGGAAAAATGCCTGGAACTAGTGCTCATATTGGTGAATTTAAAGCCAGCAAAGGTTGGTTTGAGAGATTTAAGAATCGTAGTGGCATACACAGTGTGATAAGGCCTGTTCTGGAAGAAAATACCAAACAGGACCTACAGTACTCAGGAGGAAAAGGCACTCCCAGGACACAGTGTCTCATCAGTCATTGCTGCATCTTCAATAAAGGTAAGTGTCATTTATTCTTCATTTAGTAGAGTAGTACATGCACAATATATATTGTGCATGTACTACTCTACTATTGTGCATGTATCCTTCTCTTTGTGTGTAGGAAAATGTATATTTCATGTGGTAAAAATAAATTTTTCATACTTTTGGGTGTCTTACACGGATTAATTTGATTTCCATTATTTCTTATGGGGAAAATTCATTCGCATACCGATCATTTTGCATAACAATCAGCCCTCTTGCACGGATTAAAGTCGCTATGCGGGGGTCCACTGTACATATGTATAAGTATATATATACACACCCCTCTGAGTTTCCTTCTATTTTCTTTCTAATTCTTGTTCTTGTTTATTTCCTCTTATCTCCATGGGAAGTGGAACAGAATTCTTCCTCTGTAAGCCATGCGTGTCGTAAAAGGCGACTAAAATACCGGGAGCAAGGGGCTAGTAACCGTTTTTCCTCTATATATTACTAAATGTAAAAGGAGAAACTTTCGTTTTCCCTTTTGGGCCATCCCGCCTCGGTGGGATACGGCTAGTACGTTGAAAGAAAAAAGAAATATACACACCCGTCTGGGCTTTTTTATTTTCTTTCTAGTTCTTATTCTTGTTTATTTCCTCTTTTCTCCATGGAGAAGTGAAACAGAATTCTTCCTCTATAAGCCACGTATTGTAAGAGGCGACTAAAATGTCGGGAGCAAAGGGCTAGTAACCTCTTCTCCTGTATATATTACTAAATGTAAAAGGAGAAACTTTCGTTTTTCCTTTAGGGCCATCCTGCCTCGGTGGGATACGGCTGGTGTGTTGAAAGAAGAAACATATATACACACACCCCTCTGGGATTTCTTCTATTTTCTTTCTAGTTCTTATTCTTGTTTATTTCCTCTTATCTCCATGGGAAAGTGGAACAGAATTCTTCCTCCGTAAGCCATGCATGTTGTAAGAGGCAACTAAAATGCCGGGAGCAAGAGGCTAGTAACCCCTTCTCCTGTATAAATTACTAAATTTGAAAGGAGAAACTTCCGTTTTTCTTTTTGGGCCACCCTGCCTCAGTGGGATATGGCCGGTTTGTTGAAAGAAGAAGAATGACATGATGGAAGGGAATGACTCAAAAGTGTCCCTGTTTGCTGATGATGTGAAGTTAAAGAAGAGAATTAAATCAGATGAACATAAGGCAGGATTACAGAGAGACCTGGGCATGCTGGATGCGTGGTCCAGCAACTGTCTTCTCGAATTTAACTCCGCCAAATGCAGTCATGAAGATCAGGGAAGGGCAGAGAAGACCGCAGACAGAGTATAGGCTAGGCGGCAAAAGACTGCAAACCTCACTCAAGGAGAAAGATCTTGTGGTGAGTATAATACCGAGCACGTCTCCAAAAGCACACATCAACCAGATAACTGCTGCAGCATAAGGGCACATGGCAAACCTGAGAATAGCGTTCTGATACCTGAGTAAGGAATCGTTCAAGAGTCTGTACACCATGTACATCACGACCATACTGGAGTACGCAGCACCAGTTTGGAACCAACACCTGGTCAAGCACGTCAATAAATCAGAGGAAGTGCAAAAGTTTGCAACAAGGATAGTTCCAGAACTAAGGGAAATGTCCTGCAAAGAAAGGATAAGGGAAATCGGTGTGACGACACTGGAGGACAGGAAAGTTAGGGGAGACATGATAATGACATACAAAATACCGAGAGGAATAGATAAGGTGAACAGACAGGATGTTCTGGAGAGGGGACACAGAAACAAGGGGTTACAATTGAAGTTGAAGACTCAGACGAGTCAAAGGAATGTTAGGAAGTATTTCTTCAGAGTTGTCAGGAAGTGGAATAGTCTGTGTAGTGATGTAGTGGAGGCAGGATCCATACATAGCTTTAAGAAGAAGTATGATAAAGCTCATGGAGTGGGAAGAGTGACCGAGTAGCAGCCAATGAGGCGGCGGGGCGAGGAGCTATGACTCGACCCCTGCAACCACAACTAGGTGAGTACACACACACACAAGCTGAAGGCCCAGATGAGTCAAAGGGATATTAGGAAGTATTTCTTCAGTCATAAAGTCAGGAAGTGGAATAACCTAGCAAGTGAGGTAGTGGAGGCAGGAACCATACATAGCTTTAAGATGAGGTATGATAAAGCTCATGGAGCAGGGAGAGAGAGGACCTAGTAGCACTCAGTGAAGAGGCGGGGCCAGGAGCCGAGTCTCGACCCCTGCAACCACTATTAGGCGAGTACAATTAGGCGAGTATACACACTCCCTGACACGCGTGCTCTCACACACACCCTCACACGCGTGCGCACACACTCCCTCACGCGTGCGCACACATTCCCTCACGTGTGCACACACTCCCTGACACACGAACACACTCCTTGACACAAATACACACTCCCTCACACACACACACATCACTCCCCTCATACACACACAACACTCCCCTACACACACACACACCACACACACACACACACACACACACACACACACACAAACACTCCCTCACACACACACACAACACTCCCCTCACACACACACACAACACTCCCTCACACACACACAAAACACTCCCCTCACCACACACACACACACACACACACACAACACACACACACACACAACACACAACACACACACACACACACACAACAACACACACACAACACACACACACAACACACACACACACACACACACAAACACACACACACACACACACACACACACACACACAAACACACACACACACACAAACACACACACACACACAAACACACACACACACACAAACACACAAACACACACACACACACACACAAAACACACACACACAAACACACACAACACACACACAACAAACACACACACACACACACACAACACACACAACACACACAACACACAAAACACACACAACACACACACACACACACACACACACACACACACACACACACAGGGAAGGCACTAAAATGGATCAGGGAATACTTATCAGGAAGACAGCAGAGAGTCATGGTACGTGGCGAGGTGTCAGAGTGGGCACCTGTGACCAGCGGGGTCCCACAGGGGTCAGTCCTAGGACCAGTGCTCTTTCTGGTATTTGTGAACGACATGACGGAAGAAATAGACTCCGAAGTGTCCCTGTTTGCAGATGACGTAAAGTTGAAGAGAAGAACTCATTCGATCGAAGACCAGGCAGAACTACAAAGGGATCTAGACAGGCTGCAGACCTGGTCCAGCAATTGGCTCCTGAGGTTCAACCCCACCAAGTGCAAAGTCATGAAGATTGGGGAAGGGCAAAGAAGACTGCAGACAGAATACAGTCTAGGGGGGCCCCGAGACTACAAACCTCACTCAAGGAAAAAGATCTTGGGGCGAGTATAACACTAGGCACATCTCCTGAAGCGCACATCAACCAAATAACTGCTGCAGCATATGGGCACCTAACCTAACCTAATCTAATAAGGAATCGTTCAGGACCCTGTACACCGTGTATGTTAGGCCCATATTGCAGTATGTGGCACCAGTCTGGAACCCACACCTAGCCAAGCACGTAAAGAAACTAGAGAAAGTGCAAAGGCTTGCAATAAGACTAGTCCCAGAGCTAAGAGGTATGTCCTACGAGGAGAGGTTAAGGGAAATCAACCTGACGACACTGGAGGACAGGAGAGAGAGGGGGGGGGACATGATAGCGACATACAAAATACTGAGAGGAATTGACAAGGTGGACAAAGACAGGATGTTCCAGAGATGGGACACAGCAACAAGGGGACACAGTTGGAAGTTGAAGACACAGATGAATCACAGGGATATTAGGAATTGTTTCTTCAGCCACAGGAAGTGGAATAGTTGGAGAAGCGATGTAGTGGAGGCATGATCCATACATAGCATTAAGCAGAGGTATGATAAAGCACACGCTTTGTAGACAGCCTGTACTGTCTGCACAGACAGCCCATGCTGTCTGCCAGCTTAGTTCATATTTCGCGCCACTCAAGTGCTGCCCTCTGTAGCCAGGCCTCTTGGTGGCCACTTGAGCCTGCCTGCCTGCCTTTGCCTCTGCCTCCCTCACACAGCAGCCTAGCAGCAAGACACAAGGCCTCCCAGCTCTCTCTCGTGGGATGGCCCTGCCCGGGCCATGGGCTCAAACACACAAGCCTGTGTACCCACCACGACTTAACAATAAAGTTAGAAGCCTCCGAAGACGTATAATTTACACCCCGCTACCATACTACCAAATAATCCCTTCGTTATAAATGGTGGAAAGCGGTGGTCGCAGCAGTTGTGTTTGCCCTGAGAGAGGAAAGAAGAGGTATGAAGTCATCTTCACTTCATCACCCCATGCAAGAAGCATCCATCTCTCAACGAGTTATCCTGATGTCGTGTCTGCACTTTTGAGCATCCAGACACAGGTACAAGCAGGATCCAGCCGAAATTTGCCGAAATTCTCCGAGAATTGTAAGTGACCCCACGCTACAGCGTCCCACTCTACAGTGTCCCACGCTGTTTCTCAAGTCACATGTTCAGCGTCACTTGTATGTTACTGCTGTTGTTGTTCAGCTCAGCACAGCTGTTTCAGCAAGACAGAGGTGAGTTTTGTGGTGATTTCTGCGTCCAGTGTGAGCTTCTCCACGTGTTTGTGGGTGGGGGAGGAGGAGAGGAAGTGGCTGTTCCTCACCTTGCCCATGCTCGCCCTACTCACGCTCACCCGTCTACCATACACTCACCACTGCTCACTCCCTCTGCTGTGTTTTCTGCTGTTTTTCGTGTGAATTCGTCGCCAGTGCTGTGTATCCCGAGGGCCCGAGGCCACTTGAAGCTACGTGGATCAGCATGCCACGTAGATCACGACGCCACGTAGATCATGACACCACGTGGATCACGACGCCATGTTGGGTGTGGGCGATGTCACGTGGATCTACCAGCCACGTGAGTTACCAGATGTCCCAGGCCTCATGCTGTGGTCTGCTGCCCGCATCACATTGACGTCACCTCACGATGTCTGCCTGACGTCACCTCGAGATGTCTGCTGATGTCACAGTGCTGCTGACGTCACCTTGCGACATCACGCCTGACATCACATGATGTCACCATCGAGTGTTCAGTAATTATTTCAATATTGTCGAGAAGACTAAGAGAAGATATATGTCGTGTGTTAATTAATTCCTCTCAGTCAGTGTTCTCACATGTTAGTGTACCGCGGTGTGTTTAAAGTTTCCGTGTGTCCAGTGAGGTCTGAACCAGACCTGAGTAGCACCACTGTGTTAAGTCACCCGTGTGACCAGTGTGTTTGACAGCTATCAGACAGCCCCGAGTGACCGAGCCCTCTTGTACAGAAAGCTTTTATGCTCGTCGCTCATGATGTTCTGCAGAATCGTACCTGCTACGATTCCCATCGAGATATGTTTCACTTCACCTCCAGACCGTCAGAGTGCAGTTATGTGTAGAGAAACAAGTCTGGGGATGCTTAGACTAACCTCTGCTATAACTCCAACTGTTGAGAGAATGACACACTGTGTCAGCCTTGTGTCACAAGCTTCAGTGAGCAGCCTGCACAAAGAAGATGTCACTTTGATTGCTAGCTCTCTCACTGCAGTCTGGTGTATGATGTTACGACTCCCAGATGTTTCGCCCAGTCGTCTCTGCCACGACTCGCTCTACAACTCGCTCCACGCTCGCCGGCAGTGACAGCCCAGCGACAGTACCAGTCGAGAAGTGTCCTCCTGAGTCGCTTGCCAGAAGTCCTGCCCAGTTGCCGAGTTTTGTCGACGCCTCACTCGAGGGCACCAGCATGTCATGCCCCAGGTTGAGTGAAAACCTGCAGCGGCTCCTACGATGACTGCTTCACCGTTCCAGAGGAGACCGTACCCTGTTACGTCACAGCTCAGCCGCAGCGATGTCTCCTGTGTTACAGTATCTGTCCAGACGCAGGAAGGCGTGCAGTGATGCCCATCGACGCTCACTGCCCATGACCACGATGTTTAGCACACCCCACACGTTTTTTTCTTCCCTCCCTGTAGGAAGTTTTTTTTTCCATGTTCATATGTATATATATGTTTTTATTTTGTGTTCTGTGCCCTGTTCCTACGAGAGAGAGACCGAGTTCCTTTTACCACCAGTATCGTCGCGTCGGGACGACGCGCGGTAGGTGGCCGAGCGTATGTAGACAGCCTGTACTGTCTGCACAGACAGCCCATGCTGTCTGCCAGCTTAGTTCATATTTCGCGCCACTCAAGTGCTGCCCTCTGTAGCCAGGCCTCTTGGTGGCCACATCAGCCTGCCTGCCCTTGCCTCTGCCTCACTCATACAGTGGCCTAGCAGCAAGACACAAGGCCTCCCAGCTCTCTCTCGTGGGATGGCCCTGCCCGGGCCATGGGCTCAAACACACAAGCCTGTGTACCCACCACGACTTAACAATAAAGTAAGAAGCCTCCGAAGACGTATCATTTGAACCCCGCTTTCAGCTCTACCAAACAAACTCGTTATAGGTTCAGGGAGAGTGACCTAGTAGCGACCAGTGAAGAGGCGGGACCAGGGGCTAGGACTTAACCCCTGTAACCTCAACTAGGTGAGTAAACACACACACACACCCTCACACAAACACACCCTCACACACACACCCTCACACACACACACACACACACACACACACACACACACACACACACACACACACACACACACACACACACACCTCCCCGTGGGTCCTTAGAGAGGGAGCAGATATGTTGTGCGTGCCACTTACCACAATCTTCAACACGTCCCTGGAAACTGGGCAACTACCTGAGGTATGGAAGACGGCAAATGTAGTTCCCATTTTTAAAAAAGGAGACAGAAAAGAGGCACTAAACTATAGACCTGTGTCACTGACGTGTATAGTATGCAAAATTATGGAGAAGATTATCAGGAGGAGAGTGGTGGAGCACCTGAACGGAACAAGAATATAAATGCCAACCAGCACGGATTCACAGGAAGGCAAATCTTGTGTCACAAACCATCTGGAGTTTTATGATAAAATAACAGAAGTAAGACACGAGAGAGAGGGGTGGGTTGATTGCATCTTCTTGGACTGCAAGAAGGCCTTTGACACAGTTCCTCACAAGAGATTAGTGCAGAAGCTAGAGCATCAGGCGCATATAACAGGAAGGGCACTGCAATGGATCAGAGAATACCTGACAGGGAGGCAACAACGAGTCATGGTACGTAATGTATGTATCACAGTGGGCACCTGTGACGAGCGGGGTCCCACAGGGTCGGTCCTAGGACCAGTGCTATTTTGGTATATGTGAACGACATGATGGAAGGGTTAGACTCAGAAGTGTCCCTGTTTGCAGATGATGTGAAGTTAATGAGGAGAATTAAATCTGATGAGGACCAGGCAGGACTTCAAAGAGACCTGGACAGACTGGACACCTGGTCCAGCAAATGGCTTCTCGAATTTAATCCTGCCAAATGCAAAGTCATGAAGATAGGGGAAGGCACAGAAGACCACAGACAGAGTATAGGCTAGGTGGCCAAAGACTGCAAACCTCACTCAAGGAGAAAGATCTTGGGGTGAGTATAACACCGAGCATGTTCTCCGGAAGCACACATCAATCAGATAACTGCTGCAGCATATGGGCGCCTGGCAAACCTGAGAACAGCATTCCGATACCTTAGTAAGGAATCATTCAAGACACTGTACACCGTGTATGTCAGGCCCATACTGGAGTATGCAGCACCTGTTTGGAACCCGCACTTGATAAAGCACGTCAAGAAACTAGAGAAAGTACAAAGGTTTGCGACAAGGTTAGTTTCAGAGCTAAGGGGAATGTCCTATGAAGAAAGATAAAGGGTAAATCGGCCTGACGCACTGGAGGACAGGAGGGTCAAGGGGAGACATGATAACGACATATAAAATACTGCGTGGAATAGACAATTGGACAAAGACAGGTGTTCCATGGAGGGGACAACAGAAACAAGAGTCCGACAATTGGAAGTTGAGAACACAAATGAGTCAGAGAGATAGTAAAAAGTATTCTTCAGTCAGAGTTGTAAGCAGTGGAATGATCCTAGAAAACGACGTAGTGGAGGCATGAACCATAACACACTTTTAAGACGAGGTTGATAAAGCTCATGGAGCGGGGAGAGAGAGGGCCCAGTAAGCAACCGGTGAAGGAGTCGGGCCAGGAGCTTAAGACTCGACCCCTTCAACACAAATAGGAGATACAAATAGGTGATTACAAACACAACACCCCACACGACACACACATCAACAACACACACACTACACACACACACACACACCGAGCGCGCGAGTCACACCTTCCGTGCTCCGCGAATATAAGTGTTTTTGAGGGCTACCCAAGTGTTCTGCATTTGTTGCAAAGTGTGTTAGGGTAGTGAACAATCCTAGAAACTATTTACAATCTGCCTGAGCCACATAAGTGTGGGGAGAGCCACAATTTTGAAAGTGATCCAGAAAGTAAACTTGGTGGCACAGTCAGAGCGGGCAGGCTAGTGTGGGTGGTAAGGCGACGTTGTCACATGTCACCCAAGAAAGCTAATAAAGTGAAACAATCGTGTGTCCAGCGAGAGAAATGCAGTGAATAGGGTACATTAGTAACGAGAAGAAACTGAGGTGGATCTATGCCAGGACGTCACATGAGCTGGACAATCTACAGGCTGCTACAGCTGCATTGCAAGTACTGTACTCACCTACGAGTGGTTGTGAGGGTGTAGGGTTACATGTTCCAATTAACCACCAAGCTGATTGCGAATGGTCCCTCATAGCACAATAAAGAATAGGCACTCAAGTATTCAATAAGGAATAGCAATTGGTAATTCAATGAACAAGGCGAGTAACTTACTATAAGCTAGGTGGCAGGACAAGCTTTTAAGGGCAACATTGTAAGTAGGTGGGGTCAAGTCCCAGGAGGGTGGGGGTCAGGTCACAAGAAGTTGTGGTCAGTCAAGGAGCACTGAGACTCCACAAGTCACCTACCTCTCTCACACACACACACACACACACACACACACACACACACACACACACGTCACCTACCTCACACACAAAAAAAAAAAACAGGAAAAAGTTTGTTTTCTGCTGGTCTCATAGAAATTCCACTATTGGAAACATTACATACGTACATACATGCAGAGAAAGCATTGTACATATACTCATTGTGTATAAGTCTCACACACACACACACACACATCCAGACTCGCACATACACTCCCCCCCTCCCCACCGACACCTCACTCCTTCCCCTGATCCCTCCCCTCCATCTTTCACCCTGCCCCTCCCCACCTCTCCCCATATTCCCCCCTAAATCCCGCTCCCACGCCTCTCCCACATAGCCACAGTTCCCCCTCTACCTCCCCCCCCACACTCTGACATACACACTACTAACCTAACACACAGGATTACATAGGTTTCCCACTCTGAGGCAATCAGGATAAAACAAAAATGGGTTGCCAGAGAGCAACAAGAAAATACAAGGGGCAGGAGGAGGAAGCTGCAAAGGAAGATTGGGTAGCAGAGCTCATAAAAAGGGAACATGAATGGGAAAAGAAACTAGAAGAACTTAGCATGAGAATGGAAGAGAGGATAGATATGGAAAGCAGGAAGTGAGAGGTGCAAGTCAAAGCAGCAGAGGCTAGGATATAGAGTTTAGAAGAGGAACTGAAAAATCTGAAACAGCCAAAAGAACTAAAGAACATTTTGGGATTGACAACAGAGACTGCTACCTCAGTCACAAATAAGGGGACTGTAGGGAAAGAAGGAGCAAAACTGCATGTAGAAGCTCTATCAGTGGAGACTATAGTAAATGAAAGAGCTAAGCTATATGTGGAGGCCCTAACAGACCACAGCAGAGCCCAGGGAAAGCCGAAAAGGGAAAATGACAGGCCACTGAGCCCAAGTACATTAGCTAGTGAAACTGAAGAAAGGAAAGCTGCAATGGAGGAAATCAAATTGAATGAGGGGATATGCAGTGGGAGAATGAAAGGGTGAGGTCAGTCTTTGTGTATGGGCTCCAGGAAGTTGAAGGGGAAACGTATGAAGCAAGAAAACAAGGGAAAAAAAAAGCAATTGAAAGCATCATGAAAGCAATAGGAGAAGACGACATGACCCAGCTGGAAAATTTTCGGAGAATAGGGGGGTTTGTAAAAAAAAGAACCCGGCCAGTGAAAGTGACCTTCAAGGCAGAATTGACTCGGAACAGGATCCTGCAGGAGAAAGCACGATTAAGGGACATGCCGGCATACAGGAAGGTGTATCTCGAACGCGACAGAACACAAGAAGAAAGGCAGAAACAGAGAGATGGTACAAAGGCGAAAGGAGGAAAGAGAGGGGATGGAGAAGACAGACAGGAGATCCCAGACACAGGAAGAAGATCAAATACAGCCTCCCTCACAACTTCCTATAGAAGCCTCCCAACCAGGTCAACCCCAGTGCAACCAAGCACTCTAAACCAAAACACCCATACCACATCCAATGCCCCCACCCACTGCATTACAAACTACACCCCCACAGCAACCATCCATAGTTCCTTATCAGGTCTCCCACTTCCCCAACCCCAATACACCTCCCAGACCACAGTCTTAGAAAAGAAGTTGAAGGTGTGGAATACAAATGCAGATGGAATAGCAAATAAGTATGAGGAGTGGCACGAAAGAATCAAGGAGATATCCCCAGACATAATAGCACTCACAGAAACAAAACTTACTAGAATAATAACAGATTCAATCTTTCCATCCGGATATCAAATCCTCAGGAAAGACAGAGGGAGGAGAGGGGGAGGAGGAGTTGCACTGCTCATTAAAAACCAGTGGGGTTTTGAGAAAATGGAAGGAATGGATGGCACGGGCAAAAGGGACTAGTTAGTAGGAACAATCCAGTCTTAGGGACATAAGATGATAATTGCAGTAATGCACAACCCACCACAGAACTGCAGGAGGCCAAGAGAAGAATACGATGAGAGCAACAGAGCAATGGTCGGCACACTAGCCGAGGTGGCCAGGAGAGCACACATGGGGGGAGCAAAGTTACTAGTTATGGGTGATTTCAATCACAAGGAGATTGACTGGGAAAACCTGGAGCCCCATGGGGGTCCCGAAACATGGAGAGCCAAGATGATGGATGTGGTACTGGAAAACCTCATGCATCAACATGTTAGAGACACTACCAGAGAGGAGAGGAGAGGAGAGGATGAACCAGCAAAACTGGACCTTGTATTTATACAATTAGTACGATAATGCAGTAGACTGCATATCAATAAATATTTATTTTTTGTATGTGAATAAAAATTAAAAATGGAATTCATGTGTAACATTGCAGAAGCCTGGGGATGCAACTGATCAACAGAGGAAATGTTATTTTAGTGCCAGAATGTCTGGATTGTTCATTCAGGACCCTATTTTCAAAACTGGCACTTCTTGAATGCTGTGTGATTGGCCAAATAACCAATTTCTCATCACTTTATTGGGTACTTGAAACAGGTGAATTGGCAGTTTCTTGTGCTCAATCAATAAAGTGGAAGGCATACTAGCAAAATAGCTAAGAATTTGGCCAACCAGAATAAAGTAATTGGGCTATGATAGGTCTTACCCTTTCAGGGTCGACAGGCCCTCTCAGACTTGTTCTCAGGGTCGCCAAAATTTCAAAAAAAAAAAAAAAATTATTTTTTCTTGTGAAAAGATAGAGAATCTTTTCCCAATCATAATAACACCAAAAGTATGAAATTTGATGGAAAACTTACGGAATTATGCTCTTGCAAAGTTAAGTGGTCTCGACGATGTTTACGCATCGGCAATTTTGCCCACTTTGAGCCCTATTTTCAGCCAATTCCAGTGTACTTGTTGGCAAAAATCATAACTATTTCGCTAGAAGTCCATTTTTTCTATCGAATGAGTACAAAAAAACACCCATTTACCGATTTCAACTATCCAATACAGTGGTCAGAATTTAGCAATTTTGCCAATTTCACACAAATTTCAAAAGATGCTAATTTCCGAATAGGGTCCAGAATAAACAAGAAAGACATTCCTGGCACTAAAATAACATTTCCTCTGTTCATTAATCACGTCTCCATGCCCCTCTTACCTTCTTTTGCTTTCCACTTTTAATTTTTATTCTCACAAAAAAATAGAAGATTTACTGTTATGCAGACTACTGCATTGGTGTAGAAATGGTATAAATATTATCAGCGCACTTGTGAAAGAATATTAGACTCACCAGTTGACGTGTATCGGACGCATAGCAAGATTTGTTTATTTTTGAACTTTGGTAAAAATCGAACATTTCTGCTACTTTGAGCGCAATTTCATGGTAGTTTTCTCTGTAAAACCAGTCAAAATCATCTCAATTTCTGTAATATGTCTTCCATTCTATAAAATGAGACCAGGAAAACTAGAATACAACAATAAATACCATAGGAAAATACAGTGCAAAGTCGCTGTTTTAATCCAAAAACATGGTCAAAGTTCATTTTCTCTCATTACGCACTGTGTGCTGCAGGATTTTTTTTATACTGCGCACACTGACCACATATACCCATTCTTTCATATGTAGACCTACCAGCTTTCTCTCACTAGATTTGAGGGCGCTAGAATTTAGGCGTACTAGTACGTCAAAAACCCTGGTGCGTAAGCCGTACTAGTATGGCCGAAACCCTGAAAGGGTTAAATTGGGTAAAATCGCCAATGTGCAAATACTGCTGACACAGCAAAATTTGCCCTAGTGTAATTTTGTCAACTGACCACCAAATTTCGTATTTTTGTTTTATTACCTCCAGAGAGAGATTCCCTACCATTCCATAAGAAAAAAAAATTGAAAATTCTTGGACCCTGTGGACAAGTTTCAGATTGGGGATCTAGACCCTGAAAGGGTTACACTTCAATATAAACATTCCCCTCAAACCTCTCCTTGATAGCTACAACAAAACACAGGAACAACACAAGGCACAAAACTCTCAACATCCCTCATGTCCACCTCACCCTATGCAAAAGTGCAATGCTCATAAAGGCCACAAGATCTACATTGCCCGAACCAGTAAAAGATATCCTGTCTGTTAATCAATTTAGGGCTATAAATGAAAAATCACTATTTCCCAAATTTAACTATACCACCACTATTCTATGCCTCAAATCACAGAACCAGTTTGCAACTATTCAAGAAATCCCAATTAACCCTTTCAGGGTCCAAGGCCAAAATCTGAAGTCACGCACCAGTGTCCAAGAAATTTTGAAAAAAAAACAAATTATTTTTTCTTACAGAATTAAAGAGCATATTTTTGTGAAGGTAATAAAACAAAAAAAAATTAGAATCTGATCAGTACTTACCGAGATACAGTGCCAAGAAGTTTGTAGAAAATGATGTGGTGGCGGCAACATCGACGAATTCCACATACGCGTATTATATTATTTTGTTGTTTTAGTTGTTTTTTCTTTTCTTTTCCAATTTTTTTCTATTCCTACTAACATTTGGGGCCTGAGAGACCAATACTGTATATAATTTATATATATAAACTCACTGTATTGAACACAATAACCGCACTAAAGTTATTATCATATTATTGTTTACCACTGTTGTTTATTACAATAAACATGCACAAATATTGTATAATACTAATGTTCTATCATATATTTACATATTTACAATCACTGGATATGGTTTTAGAACTGCTGGAGCTTGTGGAACTCCTTGAAACAAGGCACCATGCACAGAGGCACCTTACATTCCTCACACATAAACCGAGTGTCTTTGCGTCTTTGTTGCCGTCGTTTTGTTTGTGCACAGACAATGCATCTCTTCTGAGCAAATTTCTTTTGAGTTGAAGGAAGCTGTATTATGAAATGATCACCTTCTCTTCTCAAACGCTTGGGTATATTGTGATGAATTCGAGGACCATGTTGTATTGCAGGTGTTGTTACCTGGTACTTCATTATGAGTTGTCTGACAACAGACAAACAAAATTCACCATACGGTGGTCTGTTACCAGTCTTTATTTGGTACATATTATATGCATTCAGCATTGAAATGTCCATGAGATGGAAGAAAAGTTTCATGTACCACTTGTAACTCTTACGAACACAGTCAACAAAAACCAATCTGCATGTCACACTTGTCAACCAAGCGCATGTTTTGTGTATAATCAATCACTGTCACTGGTTTTCGAATACGTTCATTAGTCACTCGATCAACTTTGCCACTGTCTTGCATTTCATTACGGTGAATGGTTGTCAACAATGTGACATCTCGTTTGTCATGCCACCGTAATGCCATGATGTCATTGGCAGTAAACACCTGCACGTCATCACCACGAACACCTGCGTTGAGCCTGGGCATATGTTTACGATTAGAACGCACTGTGCCACACACACCTGTCTTGTTCACTCGCATGAAATCACTGAGTAATGGGCTTGTGTACCAGTTCTTTCTTTCTTTCAACACACCAGCCGTATCCCACCGAGGCGGGGTGGCCCAAAAGGAAAAACGAAAGTTTCTCCTTTTACATTTAGTAATATATACAGGAGAAGAGGTTACTAGCCCCTTGCTCCCGGCATTTTAGTCGCCTCTTACAACACGCATGGCTTACGGAGGAAGAATTCTGTTCCACTTCCCCATGGAGATTGTGTACCAGTTATCGGTATATAATGTATGGCCCTTACCAAGATAAGGTGCCATCATGTTTCTCACTACGTCACCTGATATACCCAATAACATCTTGGTATCTTTCAATGTTTTACTACCCGTGTATACAACAATATCCAACACCAGGCCACTGTCACAATCACAGAGTACAAACAATTTTATACCAAAGCGGTTCCTCTTGCTCGGTATATACTGCTTGAATGACAGTCTACCTTTGAACAAAATCAAAGACTCGTCAATTACAAGATTCTTGAATGGATAAAAGTATATCCTGACTTTTGTTTGAGATACATGAAAACATTTCTAATCTTGTATAACCTGTCACTTCTGTCAGGCCTGGTTTTGTCAGAGAAGTGCAACATACGTAAGAGTAAGATAAACCTGTTCACTGGTATTATTTCACTGAAGGATGGGGTACAAATTAGCCGATCTGTGGACCAGTATGCTTTTATATTATGCTTATAGACGTGAGCATAAGCATTATTGTTGCAAAAAGCAAATACATTTCTGCAACAGTCGTCTCTTTCCACCTGTGTAGTCTTGACTGTGGTGATAAGATCGTATTTGCCATGGTGTACTGAAAATACTTATTACTTTCCCTGACAATAGTTTCCATCAATGGCTGGTCAAAGAATAATTCAAAGAATTCCAGTTCATTGGCCGTGGTTCCAAGGGGACAGGTAGGTAGAATTCCACTTTGCGAGTCATCAAAGTGGTGAGGGCTGGGAACAAAATTGGGATTTTGCTGCCAATCCCAGATACGGTTTGCTGGTGGATACTGGACATCATAGGCTGGTTGTACGGGTGGTTGTGGCGGGCTGGTGGGTGACGCTCCTCTTTGTCCTTGAACTGACGAGTCAGCAGCGTGGGTTCCCGCGTGCACAGCGAGTCACGCATGGCGGTGCCACTACCACCACCAGCCCCACTAACACCATCCACTGATGTCTGTGGCCCATCCATGCCAAGTGTAGCCACATCATCCTCACTATCACTACCTAAAACGGGTGTAGGGCCACGGGATGTACTCCGGGATGTACTACGGGATGTACTCCGTCCCCTGGGCATAGCATAGGGTACACTACCCGAGCGCATGCGGCGGCGCACATACCGACGCTTCACTGGTGAATATGTTTCCTCACTATCACTACTCGAATGATCGTCGAGCGCAATAAAATCACAATCCACGTCAGAATCATCGTCATTACTGAAGTCAGAGGCCAGGCCACGGAAAATATTAGTTTTCTCTTACGTTTAGGAACAACCGACCGTGAGTCACGGTGCCCACACCAGAGGTAGAAGGTCGAGGATCGTCGGGGTTTTCTGCACTATTATCGATATCCTGGTCATTATTTCGGTCACTAACTCATCAAAGCCGTAGAATTCGTCTTCATTTCCACTTCCATCAGTGTCAGAACTATCAGACAGGAAGAGGAGAGTCCCAATTTTCCGGGGAGTCAGAGCTGACTTGCGACGAGACATGGTGAACAAGGGTGACTGAGCCGGCGTTCCCACAATGCTATGCAGGCGCCTAGATTTTTTGTTTACGGCGCACACCCACCGCGCAGACCCATTCTCTCATATGTAGGCCTATGAGCGCTTTCGCGCTAAATTTGACGGCGCTAGAATTTTGGCGTAGATCTACGGTTTGGACACTCACCGACCAGCCGTAGATCTACGGGACGGACCCTGAAAGGGTTAACTTAAGAACACCAAATTAATTTAAGTATTAATACACACTTAAAATTGTACTATTGTAAATTGTAGTAATTGTAATTTTATTTTTTTTTATTTGCATCCCTTCTACTATAAATTTTACTAATTATAAAACTTTTGCTACCTTTCTTTTTGTATTAATGTACAAACAAAATTCACCACTCCATATTCTATGTCTAGTCTTAAGCAGTGTGTAAGCGTCAGGATCAGTCAGTCCAAAATGCTCAGGCATGTTACTGGCATTCTCTGTGCTGAATATTTTACATATCAACTACACATTGTATACTATGCAAAGAAATAAATATTTGAATTTGAACAGCATACATAAATGACTTCGAGTGTGTATAAATCTGTAGTGGAGGGATGGCAGGGTAGAGGTCGGCCTAGAAAGGGTTGGAGAGAGGGGATAAAGGAGGTTTTGTGTGCGAGGGGCTTGGACTTCCAGCAAGCGTGCCTGAGTGCATTTGATAGAAATGAATGGAGACAAATGGTTTTTAATACAGTGGACCCTCGACTAACACTATTAATCCGTTCCTGAGAGCTCATCGTTAGTCAAATTTATCGTTAGTCAAGTTAATTTTCCCCATAAGAAATAATGGAAATCAAATTAATCCGTGTAGGACACCCCAAAGTATGAAAAAAAAAATTGTTTTTACCACATGAAATATTAATTTTAACACACACAAACTGAATAAGGCATGCACAGTTACATGACACTTACCTTTATTGGAGATCTGGTGATGATTGTTGGGATGGGAGGAGGGGAGAGTGTTGATGGTCTTAGTGTTTAGAAGGGGAATCCCCTTGCATTAGGACTTGAGGTGGCAAGTCCTTTTCCGGGGTTACTTCCCTTCCCTTTAAATCTCTCAAACCAACCTTTGCTGGCCTTAAATTCACTCACACCACTAGTTGCTGGCATTTTTTTCATTAAATCGTCATGCAACTTCCTAGCCTTTTCACAAATGATCGCTTGAGAGATGCTATCTCCTGCTATCTGTTTTTTGTTTATCCACACCAATAACAGTCTCTCAACATCTTCGAGTACTTGCGATCTCAGTTTCGAAAACATAGTTGCACCTTTGGCAAGAACAGCTTCCTCGATTGCCGTTTTCTTGGCCACAATAGTAGCGATGGTTGATTGGGGTTTTGTGTACAACCTGGCCAGCTCGGAGACACGCACTCCACTTTCATACTTAGCAATGATCTCTTTCTTCATATCCATAGTAATTCTCACCCTTTTTGCTGTAGGGTTGGCACTAGAAGATTTCTTGGGGTCCATGGTGACTTATTTTGCAGGTGCAATCACTAAAAAGGCTGTGATAACATGAAATGTTCCGATTGCATGCTTGGAAGCGACCACGGTGGCTGGCTGGCTTGTAAACACTGGCCAGAAGTGGACGCGTCTGACGGAACAAATAGTGTTGGTCGAGTTTTTTAGCGCTAGTCGAGGCAAAAATTTTACGTTAAAATGTATCGCTAGTCAGATTTATCGTTAATCGATGCCATCGTTGGTCGAGGGTCCACTGTACTTGATGTGCTGTTGGAGTGTGAGCAAAGTATCATTTATGAAGGGATTCAGGGAAACAAGCAGGCCGGATTTGAGTCCTGGAGATGGGAAGTACAGTGTCTACACTCTGAAGGAGGGGTGTTAATGTTGCAGTTTTATAACTGTAGTGTAAAGTACCACTCTGGCAAGTCAGTGATGGAGTGAATGATGAAAGTTTTTCTTTTTTGGGCCACCCTGCCTTGGCGGGAATCGGCCGATTGTGTTAAAAAGAGAAAAAAAAAAATCTCGCCTCTTCAACATTTATAAATCTCGCCTCTTCAACAACAACAAAATATATAAATCTCACCTCTTCATCATCAACAGCATCACCATCAACGGCTCTCTCTGCCATGCGACGCTTCCTGGCCGGCCGATCATCCTCATCATCGCTCTCATCTGTAATATTTCACCTAGTCGTCAATTTAATAATGGAGAGAGAGACTGCTCTTCAACTTCTTAATTATAATTAGATTTTCAATTCTCAGTTGTTACAATTTTTTTTTTTCATTTTTTCAAAATGATTTTTGAAGCAACAGTGTATGTAATGAACATTATGAGAATGTTAATGTTTCAGTTTCATCTTTAATATAAATGGAAATTTTTCAGACTTTCCTAGCTGATTTCTTATGATGTCTTAATCAGAGTACTAAACATTCAGAAATTTTATCTTCTGTTTTCTAGATTTATAAGCCTCAAGAGAAAGTTTATAATTAGTAGCAAGTATTAACACTGGCATTTCAGAGGAATTAAGTTTTTTAACCTCCCTGGGATGTTTAATTTATACTGAGTAATAAGCATTCACTTAAATACAGAGAATAGTTATCAAAATAGTAATACAGGTCCACATTAACTTCATCTGAAATTCTGAAATTCGAAAAGTTCCGAAAACCGAAGTTTTTTCGTGGAGTGTGGAGCATCAGCCACTGACAGAGTGGCAGGCGTTAGTTGTGTCTCAGCGTTTGTAGTGTTCACACATATGTCTGCTGTTCACTGATATTTTGTTTTTGCTCTATATTTTGTGACTGTTTAATTTCACTGTGAAAAGGTCAAAAAAAGCTGCAGATACCCCAATGGGTAACCGTGAAAAAAAGAAAAGGAAGCATCTGACGTTATCAATAACGCAGAAAGTAGTTACTGCAGAAGCTTGATCGTGGTGTGTCAGTACAGCATCTTACTAAAGAATATGGTGTTGGAACTACCACTGTTTATGATTTAAAGAAATGGTGTTTAATACAAATAAGCAGTAGTGATGATGATGACATTGTGAACACAGGTGAGAAGTCCCCATAGACGATATGGTGAAAATGTGTGATCAGTTGTCTTTAAAAATGCCATCAGTCTTATTGCTGCTTCATCACCTGAGAATCATGTTCCTGGTCTATAATTATCCCATTATTTCATTTAACAATATATTACTCTATAAATAAACCATAGTAGTATTTGTAGTCTATTTATCCCACTTAGTGTGAGTATTCATACATTTTTGCTGCAGTGTTAATGTTTGATTATGGGGTGCAGCCCTAGACCCCACTTTCATTCTGAAATTCAAAAAATTTGAAATTCGAAACACTACTGGCCCCAAGGGTTTCAGATAAAGGTATGTGTACCTATACTAAAATATAAAGAAAAAGTATCTACATTGGCATTAGTAACAAATTGGTGATGGTGCCAGAACTACTAGGTGCCAGTGGCCTGTGTCATGCCGGTGGTGCCAGTGGCCTGTGTGTCACGCCGGTGGTGCCAGTGGCCTGTGTCACGCCGGTGGTGCCAGTGGCCTGTGTGTCACGCCGGTGGTGCCAGTGGCCTGTGTGTCACGCCGGTGGTGCCAGTGGCCTGTGTGTCACGCCGGTGGTGCCAGTGGCCTGTGTCACGCCGGTGGTGCCAGTGGCCTGTGTCACGCCGGTGGTGCCAGTGGCCTGTGTCACGCCGGTGGTGCCAGTGGCCTGTGTCACGCCGGTGGTGCCAGTGGCCTGCGTGTCACGCCGGTGGTGCCAGTGGCCTGCGTGTCACGCCGATGGGGCCAGTGGCCTGCGTGTCACGCCGATGGGGCCAGTGGCCTGCGTGTCACGCCGATGGGGCCAGTGGCCTGCGTGTCACGCCGATGGGGCCAGTGGCCTGCGTGTCACGCCGATGGGGCCAGTGGCCTGCGTGTCACGCCGGTGGTGCCAGTGGCCTGCGTGTCACGCCGGTGGTGCCAGTGGCCTGTGTGTCACGCCGGTGGTGCCAGTGGCCTGTGTGTCACGCCGGTGGTGCCAGTGGCCTGTGTCACGCCGGTGGTGCCAGTGGCCTGTGTCACGCCGGTGGTGCCAGTGGCCTGTGTCACGCCGGTGGTGCCAGTGGCCTGTGTCACGCCGGTGGTGCCAGTGGCCTGCGTGTCACGCCGATGGTGCCAGTGGCCTGCGTGTCACGCCGATGGGGCCAGTGGCCTGCGTGTCACGCCGATGGGGCCAGTGGCCTGCGTGTCACGCCGATGGGGCCAGTGGCCTGCGTGTCACGCCGATGGGGCCAGTGGCCTGCGTGTCACGCCGATGGGGCCAGTGGCCTGCGTGTCACGCCGATGGGGCCAGTGGCCTGCGTGTCACGCCGATGGGGCCAGTGGCCTGCGTGTCACGCCGATGGGGCGGCTGTGCACGGATGGGCCAGTGCCTGTGTCACGCCGATGGGGCCAGTGGCCTGTGTCACGCCGATGGGGCCAGTGGCCTGTGTCACGCCGATGGGGCCAGTGGCCTGTGTCACGCCGATGGGGCCAGTGGCCTGTGTCACGCCGATGGGGCCAGTGGCCTGTGTCACGGTGGGCCAGGGCCTGTGTCAACCTGGGGCCAGTGGCCTGTGTCACCACTGGTGGTGCCAGTGGCCTGTGTCACACTGGTGGTGCCAGTGGCCTGTGTCACACTGGTGGTGCCAGTGGCCTGTGTCACACTGGTGGTGCCAGTGGCCTGTGTCACACTGGTGGTGCCAGTGGCCTGTGTCACACTGGTGGTGCCAGTGGCCTGTGTCACACTGGTGGTGCCAGTGGCCTGTGTCACACTGGTGGTGCCAGTGGCCTGTGTCACACTGGTGGTGCCAGTGGCCTGTGTCACACTGGTGGTGCCAGTGGCCTGTGTCACACTGGTGGTGCCAGTGGCCTGTGTCACACTGGTGGTGCCAGTGGCCTGTGTCACACTGGTGGTGCCAGTGGCCTGTGTCACACTGGTGGTGCCAGTGGCCTGTGTCACACTGGTGGTGCCAGTGGCCTGTGTCACACTGGTGGTGCCAGTGGCCTGTGTCACACTGGTGGTGCCAGTGGCCTGTGTCACACTGGTGGTGCCAGTGGCCTGTGTCACACTGGTGGTGCCAGTGGCCTGTGTCACACTGGTGGTGCCAGTGGCCTGTGTCACACTGGTGGTGCCAGTGGCCTGTGTCACACTGGTGGTGCCAGTGGCCTGTGTCACACTGGTGGTGCCAGTGGCCTGTGTCACACTGGTGGTGCCAGTGGCCTGTGTCACACTGGTGGTGCCAGTGGCCTGTGTCACACTGGTGGTGCCAGTGGCCTGTGTCACACTGGTGGTGCCAGTGGCCTGTGTCACACTGGTGGTGCCAGTGGCCTGTGTCACACTGGTGGTGCCAGTGGCCTGTGTCACACTGGTGGTGCCAGTGGCCTGTGTCACACTGGTGGTGCCAGTGGCCTGTGTCACACTGGTGGTGCCAGTGGCCTGTGTCACACTGGTGGTGCCAGTGGCCTGTGTCACACTGATGGTGCCAGTGGCCTGTGTCACACTGATGGTGCCAGTGGCCTGTGTCACTCTGATGGTGCCAGTGGCCTGTGTCACACTGATGGTGCCAGTGGCCTTTGTCACACTGATGGTGCCAGTGGCCTGTGTCATACTTCAACTATTACAAGATGCAAACAAACCATACCCTCGGCCGGGATTGAACCCGCGGTCATAGAGTCTCAAAACTCCAGCCCGTCGCGTTAGCCACTGCAGGTGCACTTGCACAAAGCTTGATAATAATAAAATTATTTTTTCTTTACCCACTTGCAGGTGTGTAAAAATAACCTCCTCAAGGTGGCTTGACTTTGCAGCAGTAATGGGTGGACACAACATTCATTCCTTTCTTACTGATGCCATTTGTCTGTGAAGCTTCTGATCATTTAAATTCAACAAGAAATAAAGGATAAAACTACACTCAGCTATCTTATGAAATCTATTCTTACAGTGTCACATACATGCCCTTAAGTACACCTTTACCACACTATTTACCCAACACATTCAAAAAGTGCAAAGACAACTTTGGTTATGACAAACTGTACCTCTTGCACTAGTGACCAAAACAAAATAAACTGGCTAAATTAATGCTATTTTTTTAATACTTTAATGCTGGTCAGGAAACTAACTGCACTTAAATCCGAAAGAGACCGTTTTGAAACTTAGTAAGTTTAAGTTTCGTGGCATGGATGTGTTCTTTGATCTCAAAATCTTAATTGCCATTAAGCAAGTGTGGGAGAGGGCTGACTTTTCTATCCTTCATAAGCATGACTCATCAGTACCTAGGAGGCTTGAGAAGAAGACTTGAAGACATCATCAAGAGGAAGGGTAATATTAAGAAATACTAGTTAAGGCGAGGAACTCTTGTATATTTCAATATTATATACTGAAAACTTCTCCATAGTCAAGTGTGCCATAAAAGGTGACTAAAATCCTGTGTATATTACTAAATTTAAAAAGAAAAACTTTTGTTTCTTCTCTTTAAGTCACCTTGCCTCGGTGAGAGATGGCTGGTACTATATATTTAAAACAAAGAGGTTATGGAGAGCAGTTTTTTTTTTTGTGTGTGACCTGTTTAAGTGTGTGCATATTTAGAATACCTACAGTATACACAGCATTTTTTTTTTTTTTTTTTTTGCAAATGCAACTGAGTATATCCTAAAATAAATATCATTTTCCATAAAGGCCTTTTCAAGGGCTTTTCATTTCTGATGTGCTTTTCAAGTGCATTAACAAAAAACTGCTCTACATAGAAGAATTAAGAGTAAGACGGGCAGCAGGATCGCAGATGAGCAAGGAGGATTTAGGAAGGGTAGACGGTGTGTAAACCAAGTGTTTACAATAAAACATAGGTGAACAGTATTTACATAAGGGTAAAGAGGTTTTGGTTGCAATTATGGATTTGGAAAAGGCTTATGATAGGGTAGATTCGAGGGCACTGTGGCAATGTTGCTAATGTATGGAATAGGAGGCAGGTTACTGAAAGCAGTGAAGAGTTTTTACAAGGACAGTGAGGCTCAGGTTAGAGTATGTAGGAGAGAGGGAGAATATTTCCCAGTAAAAATAGGCCTTAGACAGGGATGTGTGGTGTCACCATGGTTGTTCAATATATTTATAGATAGGGTTGTAAGAGAAGTGAATGCTCAGGTGTTGGCAAGAGATGTGGGATTAAAAGATGGAGAATCTAACACAAAATGCAAAGTGGGAGTTGCCATAGTTGCCTTTTGCTGATGACAGTGCTTGTGGGAGATTCCGAAGAGAAGTTGTAGAGGTTGGTGACCAAGTTTAGAAAGGTATGTAAAAGGAGGAAATTAAAAGTGGACACAGGAAAGTGTTAGGTGATGAGGATAACAAAAAATTTAAGTAATGAAAGATTGGATATCAGATTGGAGGGAGGGAGTATGGAGGAAGTGACTGTATTCAGATATTTGGGAGTGGACTTGTTTGCAGATGGGTCTATGAAAGACAAGGTGAATCACAAAATTGATGAGGGGAGAAAAAGTCGAGTGGTGCACTGAGGATTTTGTGTAGACAAAGAACATTATCCATGGAAGCAAAGAGGGGAATGTATGAGAGTATAGTTATACTGGTACTCTTATATGGGTGTGAAGCATGAGTGGCGAATGTAGCAACAAGGAGAAGGCTAGAGGCAGCGATGTTGTGTCTGAGGGCAATGTGTGGTATGAATGCAGAGAATCCATAGTTCGGAAATTAGGAGTAGGTGCAGGGTTACTAAAAGTATTATCCAGAGGGCTGAGAAAGGGTTGTTGAGGTGGTTCAGATATTTAGAGAGGATGGAACGATATAGAATGACTTGGAGAGCACATAAATCTGTAGTGGAAGGAAGGCGGGCTAGGGGTCGGTCTAGGAAAGGTTGGAGGGAGGGGGGTAAAGGTTTTGTGTGAGAGGAGCTCTGACTTCCAGCAGGCATGCGTAAATGTGTTAGACAGGAGCGAGTGGAGATGAATGGTTTTTAGGACTTGACGTGCTTTTGGAGTGTGAGCAGAATAACATGTATGAAGGGATTCAGGGAAACCAGCAAGCCGGACTTGAGTCCTGGAGGCAGGAAGTATACTGCCTGCACTCTGAAGGAGGGGTGCTGATGTTGCAGTTTTTTACCTGTAGTGTAGGCATACCTCTGGCAAGACAGTGATAAAGTGATGGATAATGAAAGTGCTTTTATGGGTCACCCTGCCTTGGTGGGTCACCCTGCCTTGGTGGTCCACCCTGCCTTGGTGGGTCACCCTGCCTTGGTGGGTCACCCTGCCTTGGTGGGTCACCCTGCCTTGGTGGTCCACCCTGCCTTGGTGGGTCACCCTGCCTTGGTGGGTCACCCTGCCTTGGTGGGTCACCCTGCCTTGGTGGGTCACCCTGCCTTGGTGGGTCACCCTGCCTTGGTGGGTCACCCTGCCTTGGTGGGTCACCCTGCCTTGGTGGTCCACCCTGCCTTGGTGGGTCACCCTGCCTTGGTGGGTCACCCTGCCTTGGTGGGAAACAGTTAAAGTGTTAATAAAAAAAAATAACAGAGGAGCTTTATAAGAGTGACTTGCCAGGGAGAGCACACCTTCCCATGAGCAAAACTTTTACAAGCATGATAAATGACAATAAAATGATACAAAAGGCCCCGCTTACTCCACACCCTCTTTTCAGTGTTCCACGTTTTTCTTGGCTTTCAATTAAGTCATTATTCATCACATTCAGCGCTTTTACTACTTTTCCACCATTTTCACACAACAGTTGCATAAGAGAAAGGCAACCAGCACTGCATTCTAAAGGCAAGTATTTTACGTACTGTGTACAGTCTCTCCTCATTTACTGACGTACTTGTTTACCGACGACTCAAACTTATGACTTGCTCTCTGATCAGTATACCTAAATAATGCATATTAGAGCTGATTTCCTCTGGTCTGTTTATTACAATATATACAGTACACTACTGTATAAACATTTAAAAATATACCAGAAATATTATAAATTGTGAAAAAGTAACATTAAAATAATATCAAAGATGGTTGACATAAACCCACTACGATTATAGCATGCTCCTCACTTAGTGACGAATTCGTTTACCAATGTGGTCTTAGGAACAGAACTCCACCATTAAGTGAGGGGAGGCTGTATTTATTTTGCTTTTGTATTTACATTTTTAGGCCTAGCTGTATCAAGCACTTAATATGACAGTGAAAACATTATCAGGCATTTTATATGTATTTAATATTGAGAAAAACTGCTCTTTTCCACCCACCAGTGATTTACCTTCATTGCATGGAGTCGGGAACCTAAGAACTGTAAAAACAGCTTGGTACAGGAGGACCTCGCTTTACAGCAGTTTTCATTGGGGCTTCCTTCGATAAATATATTCACCACTCACTATAAACTAAGTACTAGAATATTTTAAGGTAAGTAATGTATGTACTGTAAGTGGAATTTTTAAACCTAGCTCTATTGCTCACTTAACCCTTTCAGGGTGGGTGCCATTGTATTATGGCCTTGAAGCACTGGTCAGTCCCACAGTACTACACCATGAGTACAGCTCATTCAGATGAGCTGTGAGCAGTAAATGTGGGTCTATATATATGAGAGAATGGGTCTATGAGGTAAGTGTGCACCACATGAAAAAAAAAATCATGAAGCAAGCAGTACATGTGAAAAAAAAAAAAAACAGCTTTTGGCTTAAAATAGCAACTTTGTGGTGTATTTTCATATGGTTTTTAGGGTTGTATTCTTTGTTTCTTTGTCTCATCTGATAAAATGGAAGATATATTACAGAAAAAAAGATGATTTCTGGATGGTTTCAGAATTGAAAGTAGCTCATTATTCCAAAGTACACAAACTACGACACTTGTCCATTACTCGTCTAGCTGATCAATCTAATACGTGTCCACATATGCACCGACATTACTTATGCAATTTAGTCTGCATACCCATAAATTTTCCTCCTCTTTTTTTTTTTTTTTTTTTTTTTTTTTTTTTTTTTTGTAAATAAAAATTCAAAATGAAAAGCAAGTGTAATATAGGAGAGACCTGGGCATGTAACTAATGAACAGAGGAAATGTTTTTTAACCCTTTGACTGTTGCAAGCCCCTTTCTGAAACTCATTTTATGTCACAAAATTTTTGGAAAAAAAAAATTATTTTTTCTTATGAAATGATAGAGAATCTTTTCCCGATGGTAATGACACCAAAAGTATGAAATTTGGTCGAAAACTCACGGATTTACGTTCCCATGAGTTAGCGGTCTCGGCGACATACGCATCGGCAATTTCGCCGAATTTGAGCCTTGTTTTTAGCCAATTCCATTGTTTCACTTGACCAAACTCATAATTATTTCTTTAGAGCTCCATTTTTTCTATCAGTTGAGTACAAGAAACCGCCCATTTACCGATTTGAACTACCCAATAAAGTGGTCAGAAATTGGCAATTTGGCCAATTTCATGAAAATTAAAAAAGATGCCAATTTCAAAATATTGTCCAGAATAAACAAGGTAGACATTCTTGGCACTAAAATAACATATCCTCTGTTCATTAGTCACATCTCTAGGGCCACTTATATTGCTATTGCTTTCTATTTTGATTTTTTATTCATACAAAAAGTACAAAATTTACTGTTATGCAGACTACTGCATTATTGTAAAAATGGTATAAATAACATCAGTGCATTAGTGAAAGAATATTAGACTCCCCAGTTAACGTGTATTGGACGTGTGGTGTGATTTGCTTACTCCTGAACTGGTAAAAATCAAACATTTCTGCTACTTTGAGCTCAATTTCAAGGTCGTTTTCATCACGAAATTAATCAAAATCATCTCCATTTCTGTAATATATTTTCCATTTTATCATGCGAGACCATGAAAACGAGAATACAACGATAAATACTATACGAAAATACACCTCAAAGTCGTCATTTTAATCCAAAAAAAATGGTCAGTTTTTTCTCATTATGCACTGCATGCTGCAGGATTTTTTTTGTGGTGCACACTGACCACACAGACCCATTCTCTCACATGTAGGCCTACCAGCTTTCTCCCGCTTGATTTGAAGCCGCTAGAATTTACGCATATAAATACATCAGAAACAGTAGCGCGCAAGACGTATATATACGACCATTACAAAAAAAGTAATTTTTGAAGATGGCAAGATTTACTCCTTTTGTAATAAAGAGTTCGGGATACATAAATACACACAAAAATAAATTAATCTTTAATATAATATAAAAATCAACTTTCCTTTGGTCTAGAGGTATTTGAACTATGATATATGATAATATGTACATGTTACTATAATAAATTATAATTAGCAATTTACTAAAATAAATAATTCGTAACCCTACACAGGGTACAACTTTCTTGACACTACTGTGTCACTATATATATATATCTATATGCTAAAATAATAAATTATAAATAACATTTGTATAATAATAAATTACAATCAACTGCTTCTCACGACACTTATCCGGTCGAGGCCAGTCACATGACACTATTCAGTGTACACTACAACCAGGCCATCTTCAGTGTCACACGACACCCTTTTCATCTCAGTGTTCCACTACGGTCCTGTGCATATCTCAGTGTTTCACTCCATCATACGTCCCTAAGTGTCACACTACGGTCCTGGCCCAGTTCAGTGTAACACTCCAACCTTTTCTTCATGTAATGTCCCACCAAACAGCATCCGATGACTCCGGCCCACAGTTGATCAGCGTAGACGGTGAGTCCACAGACATCACCGGTAGTCCAGTAAATCCTCTCCAAAGCCGGTTGACACACCGCTAGCCAAACACCATGCTGCAAGCTCACTGAATGCGGCCGTCAAGTAACTGAGGCCAACAGACTCAGTGAGCTGCGGTGAGCGGTTCTTCTAACGCCAGTAGATAGGTACGATTAGGTGTTCAGGTACCTACTGCGTAAATGTGTACCCTGAGGAGTTCAGGTACTTAATGTTGCTGAAGCCAGTAGACGTGTACCCTTAGGTGTTCAGGTACCTACTGCTTAGGTGCGTTTCCTGAGGTGTTCAGGTACATACTACTGCGGTGCATACCGTGAGGCGCTCAGGTACATACTGATTCTAAAGCCAGTAGACGTGTACGATTAGGTGGTCAGGTACCTACTGCTTAGGTGCGTACAGCGAGGCGCTCAGGTACATAATGTTTCTAAAGCCAGTAGACGTGTACGATTAGGTGGTCAGGTACCTACTGCTTAGATGTGCACCATGAGGCACTCAGGAACTTACTGCTTCTAAAGCCAGTAGACTGTACCCTTAGGTGTTCAGGTACCTACTGCTTAGGTGCGTACAGCGAGGCACTCAGGTACATACTGTTGCTAAAGCCAGTAGACTGTACCCTTAGGTGTTCAGGTACCTACTGCTTAGGTGCGTACAGCGAGGCGCTCAGGTACATACTGTTTCTAAAGCCAGTAGACGTGTACGATTAGGTGGTCAGGTACCTACTGCTTAGATGTGCACCGTGAGGCACTCAGGCACTTACTGCTTCTAAAGCCAGTAGACTGTACCCTTAGGTGTTCAGGTACCTACTGCTTAGGTGCGTACAGCGAGGCGCTCAGGTACATACTGCTCTAAGGCCGGCTCAGCAGTCCCCACACTGGGTTTGATGACGTACCCAGTGGTACTGCCGGCCGGCAGGTTAACTATTTAACCGCTAGTTTGGCAGGGGGCCGCAACAACGACCGAAACAGTCAAAGGGTTAAGTGCCAGGAATGTCTACATTTTTTATTCTGTTCCTTATTATTAAATTTGCAATTTTTTAATTTTGTGTGAAATTAGCCAAAATACCACTTTCTGATTACTTTACTGGGTAGATGAAATAGGCAAAAGGGAAGTTTCTTGTACTCAAGAGAATAAAAAGAATACAGTAGGGCCCCACTTTTCGGGGTTCCGCTAGTACGGCGATCTCAAATTATGACAAACTTCCTATATGGCAAGCAGTCTTTCAAATACGGCGTGCGCCACCCAGTTTGTTTACATTAAACATGAGCATATCTCTCTATTATGTAATAATAATCACTCTTGGGCACATTAAATGTCTAATTTTATGTCAATATAAACATTTTCATTAATCCATCTATGATATTTTCTTCAAAACTGTATAAGAAACACGTTACACAGCATAACATTTTATGTTTATATACTATGGAGGTGTGGTAGCCGGGCAGAGGGAAAACATTATGTCACTCCCCTTGATACATATCGCTTTTGTTTACAATTCTCGGCATGAATTATTCATTACTTCTCCCTTGTTGATGATGGCATCTAAAGGTTTTTTTTTTTTAACAAGTTAGTCATCTCCCATCAAGGCAGGGTTACCCAAAAAGAAAGAAAATCCCAAAAAGAAAATACTTTCATCATTCAACACTTTCACCTCACTCACACATAATCACTGTTTTTGCAGAGGTGCCCAGAATACAGCAGTTTAGAAGCATACATATAAAGATACACAACATATCCCTTTAAACTACCAATATCCCGATCCCCTCCTTTAGAGTGCAGGCACTGTACTTCCCATTTCCAGGACTCAGTCTGGCTATATAAAAATAACCTGTTTCCCTGAATCCATACACTAAATATTACCCTGCTCACGCTCCAACAGCTCGTCAGGTCCCAAATACCATTCGTCTCCATTCACTCCTATCGAACACGCTCACGCATGCCTGTTGGGAGTCCAAGCCCCTCGCCCACAAAACCTCCCTTACCCCTTCCCTCCAACTTTTTCGAGGATGACCCCTACCACGCCTTCTTTCCCTAACAGATATTTACACTCTCCATGTCATTCTACCTTGATCCATTCTCTCTAAATGACCAAACCACCTCAACAACCCCTCTTCAGCCATCTGACTTATACTTTTATTAACTCCACACCTTCTCCTAATTTCCACACTCCGAATTTTCCGCTTAATATGAACACTACACATTGCCCTTAGACAGGACATCTCCACTGCCTCCAACTGCCTCCTCGCTGCTGCATTTACAACCCAAGCTTCACACCCATATAAGTGTTGGTACTACTATACTTTCATACATTCCCTTCTGTGCCTCCATAGATAACGTTTTTTGTCTCCACATATACCTCAACGCACCACTCGCATTTTTTCCCTCATCAATTCTATGATTAACCTCATCCTTCATAAATCCATCCGCCGACACGTCAACTCCCAAATATCTGAAAATATTCACTTCCTCCATACTACTCCTCCCCAATTTGATATCCAATTTCTCTTTATCTAAATCATTTGATACCCTCATCCCCTTACTCTTTTCTATGTTCACTTTCAACTTTCTACCTTTACACACACTCCCAAACTCATCCACTAACCTTTGCAATTTTTCTTTAGAATCTCCCATGAGCACAGTATCATCAGCAAAAAGCAACTGTGTCAATTCCCATTTTGAATTTGATTCCCCATAATTTAATCCCACCCCTCTCCCGAACACCCTAGCATTTACTTCTTTTACAGCCCCATCTATAAATATATTAAACAACCACGGTGACATAAACATCCCTGTCTAAGACCTACTTTTACTGGGAAGTAGTCTCCCTCTCTTTTACACACCCTAACCTGCGCCTCACTATCAACCACCCAGGGGGGTACTACCGTCCTGCCAAGTGAGTGTGAAACGAAAGCCTGTAATTGTTTGACATGATGGTAGGATTGCTGGTGTCCTTTTTTCTGTCTCATGAACATGCAAGATTTCAGGTATGTCTTGCTACTTCTACTTACACTTAGGTCACACTACACATACATGTACAAGCACATATATACACACCCCTCTGGGTTTTCTTCTATTTTCTTTCTAGTTCTTATTCTTGTTTATTTCCTATCTCCATGGGGAAGTGGAACAGAATTCTTCCTCCGTAAGCAGTGCGTGTTGCAAGAGGCGACTAAAATGCCGGGAGCAAAGTGCTAGTAACCTCTTCTCCTGTATATATTACTAAATGTAAAAGGAGAAACTTTCGTTTTTCCTTTTGGGTAACCCCGCCTCGGTGGGATACGGCCAGTGTGTTGAAAGAAAGAAAGATATATATATATATATATATAGATATATATACACACACATACATATACACACAGCAAGATACACACCTCTCTGGGTATATTCACCTAGAAATAAACAATACAATAAATCTTAAAGCTACAACTGAATAAAAGCCGATGCATCAGCAGGCAACAATTTAACCCTTTCAGGGTTGGTCCTGTATTTATACGCCTAAATTCTAGCGCCTTCAAATCCTGCGGAAGAAAACTGGTAGGCCTTGATATGAAAGAATGTGTCTGTGTAGTCAGTGTGCACAGTATAAAAAAAAATCCTGCAGCGCACAGTGAGAAAAAAAAAAAAACTTGACAGTGCTTTTGGTTGAAAACAGCGACTTTGCAGTGTATTTTCGTACGGTATTTATGGTTGTAGGTAGTAGGTTGGTAGACAGCAACCACCCAGGGAAGTACTACCGTCCTGCCAGATGACTGTGAAACAAAAACCTGTAACTGTTTTGCATGATGGTAGGATTGCTGGTTTCTTTTTCTGTCTCATAAACACGCTAGATAACAGGGATATTTTGCTACTCCTACTTACACTTTGGTCACACTTCACAGACACGCACATGCATATATATATATACATACATCTAGGTTTTTCTCCCTTTTTCTAAATAGCTCTTGTCCTTTTTATTTCTTCTATTGTCCATGGGGAAGTGGAAAAGAATCTTTCCTCCGTAAGCCATGCGTGTCGTATGAGGCGACTAAAATGCCGGGAGCAATGGGCTAGTAACCCCTTCTCCTGTATACATTTACTAAAAAAGAGAAGAGGAAAAACTTTATAAAACTGGGTTGCTTAAATGTGCGTGGATGTAGTGCGGATGACAAGAAACAGATGATTGCTGATGTTATGAATGAAAAGAAGTTGGATGTCCTGGCTCTAAGCGAAACAAAGCTGAAGGGGGTAGGAGAGTTTCAGTGGGGGGAAACAAATGGGATTAAATCTGGAGTATCTGAGAGAGTTAGAGCAAAGGGAAAAGGGGGTAGCAGTAAGTTAAATGATCATTATGGAAGGAGAAAGAGAATATGAATGTGTAAATTCAAGAATTATGGATTAAAGTAAAGGTTGGGATGCGAGAAGGGGGTCATAATAAGCGTGTATGCACCTGGAAAGAGAGGAATGCAGAGGAGAGAGAGAGTTTTTTGGGAGATGTTAAGTGAATGTATAGGGGGCCTTTTGAACCAATTGAGAGAGTAATTGTGGTAGGGGACCTGAATGCAAAGTAGGAGAAAGTTTTAGAGAGGGTGTGGTAGGTAATTTTTGGGGTGCCAGGTGTAAATGATAATGGGAGCCCTTTAAATTGAACTTTGTGTAGAAAGGGGTTTATTATGGGTAATACATATTTTAAAAAAAGAGGAAAAATAAGTAACAAGATATGATGTAGGCAAAATGACAGTAGTTTGTTGGATTATGTATTGGTAGATAAAAGACTGCTGATGGACTTCAGGATGTACATGTTTATAGAGGGGCCACAGATATATCAGATCATTTTCTAGTTTAGCTACACTGAGAGTAAAAGTAGAGGGGATACAAGGAGAATAGAAGCATCAGGAAGAGAGGGGTGAAGGTTATAAACTAAAGAGGAGGCAGTTAGGGTAAGATAAAAACCCAGCTATTGGAGGATAGATGGGCAAATGTGAGCATAGGCAATGGGGTCGAAAAAGGTATGGGTAGGATTAAAAATGTAGTGTTAAGTGTTCAGCAGAAGTTTGTGGTTACAGGAAAGTGGGTGCAGGGGGGAAGAGGAGCGATTGGTTTTGAATGATGATGTAAAGAGAGTAGTAAGGGAGAAAAAGTTAGCATATGAGAAGTTTTTAACAAAGTAGAAGTGATGCAAGGAGGAAGAGTATAGGGAGAAAAAGAGAGAGGTTAAGAGAGTGGGGGAAGCAATGTAAAAAGAGAGCAAAAAGAAGAGTGGGTGAGATGTTATCAACAAATTTTGTTGAAAATAAGAAAAAGTTTTGGAGTGAGATAACAAGTTAAAAAGCCTAGAGAACAAAAGGATTTGTCAGTTAAAAATAGGAGAGGAGAGTTATTAAATGGAGAGTTTTGAGGTATTGGGAAGATGGAGGGAATATTTGAAGAATTGTTAAATGTTGATGAAGATAGGAAAACTGTGATTTCGTGTATAGGGCAAGGAGGAATAACATCTTTTAGGAGTGAGGAAGAGCCAGTTGTGAGTGTGGGGGGAAATTCGTGAGGCAGTAGGCAAAATGAAAGGGGGTAAGGCAGCCGGGATTGATGGGATAAAGATAGAAATGTTAAAAGCAGGTGGGGATATAGTTTTGGAGTGGTTGGTTGCAATTATTTAATAAATGTATGGAAGAGGGTAAGGTACCTAGGGAATGGGAGAGAGCATGCATAGTTCCTTTGTATAAAGGCAAAGGGGATAAAAGAGAGTGCAAAAATTATAGGGGATAAGTCTGTTGAGTGTACCTGGTAAAGTGTATGGTAGAGTTATAATGAAAGAATTAAGAGTAAGACGGAGAATAAATAGCAGATGAACAAGGAGGCTTTAGGAAAGGTAGGGGTGTGTTGACCAGGTGTTTACAGTGAAACATATAATTTAACAGTATTTAGATAAGGCTAAAGAGGTCTTTGTGGCATTTAAAGGATTGGAAAAGGCGTATGACAGGGTGGAAGGTGGGCAATGTGGCAGATGTTGCAAGTGTATGGTGTAGGAGGTAGGTTACTGAAAGCAGTGAAGAGTTTTTTTCGAGGATAGTGGGGGCTCAAGTTAGAGTATGTAGAAAGAGGGAAAAATTTTTTCCCTGTAAAAGTAGCCTTAGACAAGGATGTGTGATGTCACCGTGGTTGTTAATATATTTATAGATGGGGTTGTAAAGAGAAGTAAATGCGAGGGGCTTGGCAAAGGCGTGGAGTAAAAGATAAAGAATCACACACAAAGTGGGAGTTGTCACACTGCTCTTTGCTGATGACACTGTGCTCTTGGGAGATTCTGAAGAGAAGTTGCAGAGATTGGTGGATGAATTTGGTAGGGTGTGCAAAAGAAGAAAATTAAAGGTGAATACAGGAAAGAGTAAGGTTATGAGGATAACAAAAATATTAGGTGATGAAAGATTGAATATCAGATTGGAGGGAGAGAGTATGGAGGAGGTGAACGTATTCAGATATTTGGGAGTGGACGTGTCAGCGGATGGGTCTATGAAAGATGAGGTGAATCATAGAATTGATGAGGGAAAAAGAGTGAGTGGTGCACTTAGGAGTCTGTGGAGACAAAGAACTTTGTCCTTGGAGGCAAAGAGGGGAATGTATGAGAGTATAGTTTTACCAACGTCTTATATGGGTGTGAAGCGTGGGTGATGAATGTTGCAGCGAGGAGAAGGCTGGAGGCAGTGGAGATGTCATGTCTGAGGGCAATGTGTGGTGTGAATATAATGCAGAGAATTCGTAGTTTGGAAGTTAGGAGGAGGTGCGGGATTACCAAAACTGTTGTCCAGAGGGCTGAGGAAGGGTTGTTGAGGTGGTTCGGACATGTAGAGAGAATGGAGCGAAACAGAATGACTTCAAGAGTGTATCAGTCTGTAGTGGAAGGAAGGCGGGGTAGGGGTCGGCCTAGGAAAGGTTGGAGGGAGGGGGTAAAGGAGGTTTTTGTGTGCGAGGGGCTTGGACTTCCAGGAGGCATGCATGAGCGTGTTTGATAGGAGTGAATGGAGACAAATGGTTTTTAATACTTGACGTGCTGTTGGAGTGTGAGCAAAGTAACATTTATGAAGGGATTCAGGGAAACCGGCAGGCCGGACTTGAGTCCTGGAGATGGGAAGTACAGTGCCTGCACTCTGAAGGAGGGGTGTTAATGTTGCAGTTTAAAAACTGTAGTGTAAAGCACCCTTCTGGCAAGACAGTGATGGAGTGAATGATGGTGAAAGTTTTTTCTTTTTCGGGCCACCCTGCCTTGGTGGGAATCGGCCAGTGTGATAATAAAAAAAAAAATAATAAATAATTTATGGTTGTATTCTCATTTTCTTGGTCTCATTTGATAGAATGGAAGATGCATTAGAGACAGAGATGATTTTGATTGGTTTCATGATGAAAAGTACATACCTTGAAATTGAGCTCAAAGTAGCGGAAATGTTCGACTTTTGCCGATGTTCAAGAGTAAACAAATGACGTCGCTGTCCAATAAGTGTCCAACTGGCTGGCCTAATACGTAGTCACGAATGGGTCGACATTATTTATATATCATTACAATAATGCAGTAGTCTGCATAACAGGAAATCTTCTATTTTCTGTGTGAATTAAAATTCAAAATAGAAAGCAAGAGTAATATAGAGAGGCCTGGAGACGTGACTAATGAGCAGCAAAAATGTTATTTTAGTGCAAGGAATGTCCGCATTGTTTATTCTGGACCCTATTTTGAAATTGGCATCTGTTTTAATTTGCGTGAAACTGGCCAAATTGCCAATTTCTGACCATTTTATTGGGCAGCTGAAATCGGTGAATAGGCAGTTTCTTGTACTGAATCAATAGAACAAATGGAGTTATAAAGAAATAGCTATGAGTTAGGTCGACTGGAACAATGGAATTGGCCAAATGTAGGGCTCAAAGTGGGCGAAATCGCCGATGTGTATATATCAACTAACTTCGTGAGAGCGTAATTCCGTAAGTTTTCCTTCAAATTTCATACTTTTGGTGTCATTACCATTAGGAAAAGATTCTCTATCATTTTATAAGATTTTTGTTTTTTAATATTTTGCGACAGTGATACACTTCAGGATTTGGGGTTGCGACAGTCAAAGGGTTAAGGATCGGGGGTCTCAACACTTAAAGGGTTAAACAGTACAGGTGATTCTCCACTTACGATGGTTCCACTTACAATATTTCAACTTTATGGTGGTGCAATTACTTTGGAGATGAAACTTAGATAATTATCCATTTATTTACTGTTCAATACAGTGAACCCCCGCTGTTCAGCGGCCGCGACGTACGTAAATTCCGACTTTCAGCAACTTTTTTTCAGCAAAATATAGCCTTGTTGTTCATGACTGGTCTCGTGATTCGGCAACCGTCTGGTACGCATCCGACAGCATCCCACTGTCAGCGCACACACAATGCCAGTCTCCCGCACCATTCACACTCAGTGTACCATGGTTTATCAGTGAGTGACCACCCCACAGGTATATACGATACATTTGATAATAATCCATTGCTTTTTGTGCTTGCAACTGCTAAATAAGCCACCATGGGCCCAAAGAAAGCTCCTAGTGCCAGCCCTTCGGTAAAGAAGGAAAGAAACAATAGAATTCAAGAAAAATACTCGTAGCAAAGTACCAGAGTGGAGGAGGAAGAGAGAGGGGAGAATGTGCCTTCTTCAGCAATTCTACGACATGTATGATACTAAAGCAGCAGGTATCGATAAAAGCTATAGTGCCAGCCAGCAATAAAGTGTAGAATTAACAGTGTAGCAAGTATGTTAAGTGATTAAGCGATAGAGAAACAACATGCAAGTAACTCTCCAATGTTGTTGGAGGTGTATAGGGCCACTGAACATATGCTGCCCTGCTATCTTCCACCACCCTAAACCTCTACCAGCATCTCCTCCAACAAACTAATTAAACTAACACTTCCTCCAAGATAAGTGTAAATATTTCTTATTTATAAATTAAAATGTAAATATTTCTTGTTTATAAATTACGTACTTACATTGTTTCAGTGTGAATAGAGGTGGTGGTTTCTGCCACCTCCACCACCAATATGTATGGCTTCTCTCAGTGGCCCTTATAAACCCAAAAACAACACTTCCACCACCTGCTCCTCACATACATTATGACATATTTTATTCATTCTAAAGTATATATCATGTTTCTGTGTTATTAATATTGTTTATTATGTCATAATAGATGAATTGTGATAGACAAATAAGCCGTAGAGATACAGTGGTCCCTCGTTTTTCGTAATTAATTCGTTCCTGGAGCCGTTACTATAAACAAAATTTACGATTTGCGAATCAATTTTCCCCATAAGAAATAATGTAAATACAATTAATCCGTTCCTGACACCCAGAAGTATTAAAACAAAAAAATTTTTTACATGAAATATACATATAGTACATAATACAATGGGAAATGATGAATGAAACATTAGCAGCGTAACACTTACCTTTATTGGAGATTCTTCTTAGTGTATGGGAGACTGGAGGAGGAGAGAGATTGGATTGTTTACAGTTTGGAAGGGGAATCCCCTTCCAGCAACACCTCAGGTACCAATTGCTTCTCTGGGGTTACTTCTCTTCTCTGTTTCTTAATGCCACTAGGACCACCTTGAGAGTCACTCTAGTCCTGTCTTGCAAAGTAACTGTGGAGAGAGCTCTGTTCCTGGCGTCTCTTTAACACTTCCCGAAAATGGCCCAAGACTTTGTCACTGTACATATTTCTCACCTTCTTTACCACAGGCTTGGCACTAGGAGCTTTCTTTGGAGCCATGGTAGCTTATTTAGTAATTGCAAGCACTAAAGTGAGTGGAATATTATGAAATATTTCGTAGGAGCACTTGAGGGAACCTTCACTCACTGGTAAACAATGCCAGACTGGCTGGGTAGGGAGGCCGCCCTGGTTCACACCGTGCGTACGCGTCCCAGATGAACTACTATTCGCGAGTCAACCTATGAAAAGCGAGTCCATGTTTATACGAAAATACCCCTATGATTGGCAAAATTTACGATTGCCGAGAACTACGAAAAGCGAGGGACCACTGTATTAGCATCATATTGAAGCATAATAAACTCGCCTCCCTCTCGCCTCCTACCTGTCTTCCATACACCAACAAGTCTCTTCAATAAAGTGTGATGTTAAATATTCAATTATCCGTATTATTATTGCTTTATATTTATTTGTTATTGCTTTCTGTACGTAAATCTATATTTAATCTTTAAAAAAATGATTTTTTGTTAATACTTTTGGGTGTCTGAAACGGATTAATTAAATTTCCATAATTTCTTATGGGGAAAATGGATTCGCCAATCATGAATTTCGACTTTCATCAGATTCTCTGGAGCGGATTAATTGTGAAATTCGAGGGTCCACTGTACTAATATTTAGTTACAGTAATTATTTGCTTATTTATTTATTCAGTGACAACAGCTACTTATTTATTCAGCATATCATATTCAGCTTAAGATATTTTTGACATATGATCAATTTGTCAGAACATAGCAACAATACAATAAATCCTAAAACTGCAATACAATTTCATTTCTATTGTGAAGTATACAAAATGTAGTTTATATGTAGTATAAAATACTATTAAGCACAATCAGATGTAAGCTTTAAACAGTGTATACTGACCATACAATAGCCCTCGCCTCATGCGTCCAGTAATGCGACCTTCATCACGATCTCTGACTCTCATCTGAGCTTCAGCGGCAGCACGATCGCCCTCGCTCATCATCGAGTACTCAGAGTCGTCGAGGTTGTCACGATCATATACGTCCAACTCGGGAATGTGACGGTAGTCGCTGTGAAATAAATTAGTGTAAATATTCGCCCTGCCTTGGTGGGAGACGGCCGACTTGTTGAAAAAAAAAAATTCATGGGAAAGAATTAAATCAACTTGGAATATATAATATCTGGGGAATGGAAGGTAGTCATTCCTTGGATCCAAGTCATTCAACAACACCAAGGCACCAAGATGACCACCTCTACTAAAGATTTAAGCACAGAGTTCAGTACTCTACCTCTTTATGATGTTCCACATTTTTGCTGGCTTTCAACCGAGTCATTGTTCATTATTATTGGTGCTTTTACCACTCCTCAATCATTTTGGAAAAGCAGCTGTGTAAGGGAAGGGTGACCAGCACCGTATTTTAAAGCAAGTACTGTATGTAGTATATTTATTTTATGTTTTTTATGCCTAGCTGTACTGAGCACTTAATATATGACACTGCAAACACATTATCAGCATTTTAGACACATTTCATAAAGAAAAAAAAAGAAAAAAGGCTATCCACCCATCCATCCACTAGTGATCTTTGCTTATCTATGTTGGTTGGAAAGCTAAGAGCCATGCAAACAGGGCCATCCTGTACTCCAAGTTATCCTGCCCATGTTTATATATACAATGTTCTTTAAGAATGAAAAATCCATTTGTATTGTATAGGGAATCAAATGTTACAGTTTACCCAGCTTAAGGACATCAAAGGTCAGATATAGTCCTATCAAAAATATGAACTATGACCTTTTCAAGATACAAGTTTATTTCTCTGCATACTGTATCAAGTGCATTTTACATATTTTGAACAGTGAACAAGCCACTATAAAATACGTTGTCTATTCAGAACATAACCAACAACTTTCAACTATAAACTTTTGGTAATAACTGCAGATTGTTATACATTTCAAATTTAAATTCAATTTTATTTGTATTAAAAATAAGAAATTCAACAATTTATTAAATAATTGAAGTAACAACTAAATAATAATAATAATAATAATAATAATAATAATAATAATAATAATAATAATAATAATAATAATAATAATAATAATAATACTTACAGATGGAAAAAATTTCTATGATTTAAAATGAAATAAAATACTGGTTAAAAAAATAAGTAATAATATTAATACTGTAGTAGCATTAAAGGCAAGTACAAAATAAATTAGCCCATGGACCACCAACCCAATTATAAAAATATTGTGGACCATTTAACCCGTAAACGGTCCAAGCAGATCTACACTCACATGTGTAGTGCTCCAAAAGTAGATCATTTTTTTTTTTTACACATTTTCAAATGTAAAAAAAAAAGATCTACTTTTTTTACATACTTTCAAATGTTGAAAAAACGTATATATACGTTTGGACCATTTACGGGTTAATTTTTTTGAGTAATGATATATAAAGGCAAAGCAAAGACAACAGACAATTTAACTTGAAATATATCATAAACAGATATTCGAGAAGTTATATTAAATAACAGATATCTCACATTTTGGTCTGAAATATATTTCATACAATTTCCTGGAAATAAATGAACACATACCTAACATTTTGCTGTGAAATTTCTTTCTATAAACATAATTTTGAAATTATTAAATAAACAGCCAACATTTTTTTTAAATATGATTATTTCACTTTTCCTCACAACCAGACTTTTGGATTCTCTTCTCAATGACAAGCTTTTCAATGTGAAGAGTGGTACTTGATAATGTACAACGAATATCGCTTTCAACTGGAAGCTGATTCCTGTTTGGATTTAATGTACAACAAACATGAAAATCCACTTTCACACATGTAAAATGATGCTAATGGCAAAAGAAATTTGACCGCATGTGTTGACAGATTTGGCTAAGTAACCATCATACTGGCCCAAAATTTTTCCATGGTAGACCACTGGTACACATCCTTAGCTGCCAAATCATTATTCGGGTCCAAGAACTCCTGCATAACCTCTGGAACACCATGAATATCTGCTACGAATTGATTCCTTACGAAAGAAAACCCCTCCCTTGTAGTGTCTTCCTTTGGAAATTATCGCTGAAATTCATCCAGCAGCTTTTGTAAATGCTCAAGAATATATGCACCTGAATGGCTTCCTTTTCCCCTAGCATGGCATCCACACATGGAAATTGAACTAAATTTTTACCCTCGACTCATCTGATCCAGAGTTCGAATTTCTTAAGGAAAGCCTCGATTCCTCGGTGAGAGAACAGATTTGCTCCTTCCCCTTGCAGCTGACATCATTAATAAACTCGTCTAAAGAACAAGCAAACCTACATTCAAGTGCAGACACACATGCTGAACAAATAAGTTCTCTCACCAACAAGCTGTCATAAGCTACACAACACTGGAAGTTAAACATGGAAACCCAGTGGAGCGCATGCTTCCAGTATCAAAGGGATATGATTGAACAGTTTAAAAACTGTAGTGTAAAGCACCCTTCTGGCAAGACAGTGATGGAGTGAATGATGGTGAAAGTTTTTCTTTTTCGGGCCACCCTGCCTTGGTGGGAATCGGCCAGTGTGATGATAAAAAAAAAAAATAAATAAAAATAAATGATTGAACAAGACAAGCTCCTAGACTCTGTCATTTTAACCAGCTCTACCTTACCATCAGAAACAAACAATGAGAATTGCACCATCAAAGCACTCCAACTAATAAGAGACGAGATAAAAGTTAACATTAAAACCAGTGATATCAAGGAGGCCCGACTGCTAGGCAAGCCGGGTCAACAACAGTGTTAGGTTAAAATTCAATTCCATTGATGCAAAAAATTATCTAATAAGTTCCTCCATCAATAAACAGAGTAATGTGTACATAAATGAGTGCCTAACTAAAAAAAACATCAGAACATATTATACAGACTTCAAAAACTTAAGTGTGATAATGCATCAATTAAACAGTGCTTTACTTGTGATGGCATTATCGTGGTAAAATTATCAGACACGGGTCGTAGGTTTGAAATAACAAATGATCAAGAACTAACATGTTTCCTCTCATTCATTGGTTTGACTGAACCTTGTTAAGATATATCTCAACACATTATCAACTATGTTCAGTGCTGTAGTATACTAGAATTTACCCTTATTTTAATCCATATTTTCACAACTGTTAGTGAATAACGGTAATTAATTCCCAGCTACTTAAGACACCTAAGGTGCTATTCAAGGTGCTAATCCAGGTACTAAAGTGTTTTATTCTGTCTTATTTTATACTTGAAGCCATAACTTTTAACTTTGAAATAATCAAGGTGCTAAATTGTTTTATTATAATTTTCAGTAGCTCCATTATTTTTTAGATTTAAATTAACTATCTTAGTTCATAAGTTCATAATTGGTAGTGGTTTAACTGTCTTAGTTCATAAGTTCATAATTGTTAGTGGTTTAACATCATTGCTTTGTAACGGCTATTTCTCTATGTACCCCTTATGAATTTAAGTATCGATCCTGATAACCCCTTATTGAACAGCACACATAATCCAAACAGTAATTGCCATTACTACACTGCTAGTCAGGCTGATACCCTTCTCAGTGTCAGCAAGAACATTCCAGTCTTTAACTACAATGTTAGATCATTGAGTAAACACTATGATAACCTCATTGCACTACTCAAGTCTCTAAATGCTACTATAACTTTCATTATACTTACTGAAACCTGGCTCAGACAAGATCTGACAGACATATTTACCATACCTGGTTACACAGCCATACATAAATGCAGGTCCGACCAACCAGGAGGAGGCACTGCCATCTATTACTCTGATGAACTAGAATGTGTGAAATCGACTAATGTACAGGACGAGAACGGTGAATATATAATAGCTAAATTCACATCAAGAACACTTAAGAAACCTATAGCAGTTGGTGGAGTCTACAGACTACCACACTCAAACATGGTAATTGAGTCAGCGTTGAATAAACACCATCTGATACTAGCAGGAGACTTCAACATCAACCTTATCCAAGCACTGACCCTCCAGTAGCTAATTTCACAAATGCTATGAACAACAGCTTATTGCTACCCACTATAACAAAGCCAACAAGAATCTCTGACACAAGTGCCTCGTTACTCAATTATATCTGGACCAACTTAGTATCCCCACTACAAGCAGGTATAATCACAGACAACACCACAGACCACTATCCTACCTTTCCCATAACCAACTTATCTAAACTGCCTCAAGAAACAAGATCTCATTTTGCCTGCATGATGAGACGTTGATAAACAACCTAAAACTAGCTCTAGGTGCCACTGATTGGCAGAGAGAGCTAGATGACAGTAATAATATCGACGAAGATATAAAAAAATTTTTATATAAAACCCTAAAACTCTACAACAATCTTGCCCAATCAAAACGAAACTGATCACAGAAAAGAGGCTAAACAGCCCATGGCTAACTAGAAGTATCCTCAAATCTATTAATAAAAAACACCAAATTGAAAAACAGTTCAGATTAGGCTTAATTACTAAAGAATTTACTAAAAGATACACATCAATACTAACAAAACTAATGCGCAAATCAAAGCAAATGTATTATGAAAACAGATTAAGTGAAATGAAAGGTGACATGAAAAGTACCTGGCAAACCCTCTCCAAAATTTTGGGCTCAAGGAAACCGACTAGAAATAGAAAGATAGACTTAACTAAACCAGATGAACCTCACATGCAACCTATAGACACGGCCGACAAATTTAATGTCTTCTTCTCTACTGTAGGATTAACCCTTTCAGGGTTTCGGCCGTACTAGTACGGCTTACGACCCAGGGTTTTTTTGACGTACTAGTACGCCTAAATTCTAGCGCCCTCAAATCTAGTGAGAGAAAGCTGGTAGGCCTACATATGAAAGAATGGGTCTATGTGGTCAGTGTGCACAGTATAAAAAAAATCCTGCAGCACACAGTGCGTAATGAGAAAAAAAAAACTTGGACCGTGTTTTTGGATTAAAACAGAGACTTTGCACTGTATTTTCCTATGGTATTTATTGTTGTATTCTAGTTTTCTTGGTCTCATTTTATAGAAAGGAAGACATATTACAGAAATTGAGATGATTTTGACTGATTCTACAATGAAAAGTACCTTGAAATTGAGCTCAAAGTAGCAGAAATGTTCGATTTTTACCAAAGTTCAAAAGTAAACAAATCATGCTAAGCGTCCAATACACGTCAACTGGCGAGTCTAATATTCTTTCACAAGTGAGCCGTTATTATTTATACAATTTTTTACACTAATGCATTAATCTGCATAACAGTAAATCTTCTATTTTTTGCGAGAATAAAAATTCAAAGTGGAAAGCAAAAGAATGTAAGAGGGGCATTGGGACATGACTAATGAACAGAGGAAATGTTATTTTAGTGCCAGGAATGTCTTTCTTGTTTATTCTGGACCCTATTTGGAAATTGGCATCTTTTGAAATTTGTGTGAAATTGGCAAAATTGCTAAATTCTGACCACTGTATTGGATAGTTGAAATCGGTAAATGGGTGGTTTCTTGCACTCATTCGATAGAAAAAAATGGAGTTCTACCAAAATATTCATGATTTCTGTCGACTAGTACAGTAAAATTGGCCAAAAACAGGGCTCAAAGTGGGCAAAATCGCCGATGCATAAACATCGTCAAGACCGCTAACTTCGCGAGAGCATAATTCCGTAAGTTTTCCATCAAATTTCATACTTTTGGTGTCGTTATGATTGGGAAGGATTCTCTATCTTTTCATAATAATTTTTTTTTTTTTTTTTTGAAATTTGGGCGACCCTGAGAACAAGTCTCCGAGAGGGCCTGTCGACCCTGAAAGGGTTAAAGCTAGCGAGTCAAATTCCTAGCTCAAATGCCCATTCAAGCGAGTACCTCACTGGCAACTATTCAAATACTTTATTTCTAGCTCCAACTAAACCCACTGAAGTCTAACTCATCATTAAATCATTTAAAAACAAATCAGGTGATCTAGATAACTTGCCGCCAGTCATATATTAAAAAGCTGCACCAGAACTGTCGCCCATTATTGCAACAATGTTTAACAAATCTATAGCTTCCTCAACCTTCCCATCCATACTCAAGACAGCAAGGGTCACCCCAATCCACAAAGGTGGAGATCCAACTGATTTGAACAAGTACAGACCCATATCAAACTTGCCCTTACTCTCCAAGATATTTGAAAAAATAATACACAAGCGACTTTACTCCTACCTTACATCCAACAACATACTTAACCCATGCCAGTTTGGATTTAGATAAAAAAAAAAAAAGCACGAATGATGCTATTATACAAATGCTTGACCTAATATACACAGCTCTCGACAAGAATGAATATCCCCTGGGGCTCTTTATCGACCTAAGAAAAGCGTTTGACACAGTTGACCACAATCTCTTGCACCTCAAACTGAATCATTACGGCATAAGAGGACATTCTCTTGACTACCTAAAAGCCTATCTTAACAACAGACACCAGTATGTACATGCAAATGGAGTCGACTCCGCTCTCCAACCTGTAGCTGTAGGAGTACTCCAAGGTAGTGTCCTAGGCCCACTCCTCTTTCTCATCTACATCAATGATCTCCCCAATGCATCCCAACTCCTTACACCAGTTCTATTCGCAGATGACACTACATATGTCTATTCCCATTCAGACCCAGCTGTGCTTGAAAACACTGTAAACAATGAACTGCTAAATATATATGCTTAGATGATGACCCACAAACTCTCACTAAACATAGACAAAACATACTTCATGCTGTTTGGCAACAGAGCCTCAAATATTCAACTCAACATACTGTTAAATGGTTCCCCTATATCACGACACACAGAGGGCAAATTTCTAGGTCTTCTCCTTGACTGTAATCTTAAATTTCAGTCCCATACCCATCACATAGCCAAGAAAATGTCCAAATCAGTAGGAATCCTTTCCAAGATACGCTACTATGTACCACAAACGACTCTCCTTACCCTGTACCACACTCTAATATATCCTTACCTCACCTATGGCATCTGTGCCTGGGGCTCAACCACAGCCAACCACCTTAGAACCTTAATAATCCAACAAAAAGCTGCTGTGCGGGTGATAACCAGCTCCTGTGCTAGACAGCACACCCCACCACTTTTCAGAAGACTCAACTTGCTAAATATACAAGACATACCCTCTTATTATTGTGCCTACTTCATATACAGAACTTTAAACTCCACTGTAAACCCTCCCTTAAAACTACTCGACAGTTACAACAGAATGCACAGTCACAATACAAGGCATAAGGCACTTTTCAACATCTCTTGAGTAAGACTCACTATGCAAGAACGCTATGCACATAAAAGGCCCAAAGATCTGGAACTCGCTACCGGAACAGGTCAAGGATCCCCAGACAACTTATAAATTTAGGACTCTGCTAAAAAATCATCTTGTCTCGCAATATTAACCAAATCTACTGACTAGTTTTATCATGTGACCTCCTGGCTTTTAATTCTGCCATTCCATAAAATATTACCACCTGCACCATTCCTTGTAAATTAGATTTTGTACTAAGTATACATAAGATTTATTAAGTCCAAATAAGATTGTAAAACAGCTAACCACTATTCTATGTTCAGTTTTAAGTATAATTACTATGTACTATCATCTTATCTAGTTTTAATTAGTTACTATGTATTAGGGTTAGTTTGCCCAAAATGCCTTGGCATGACAGTGGCTATCTTTGTACTTAGCAAATCAAAATTGTAATTACACATTGTAACATTTACAAAGAAATAAACTTATTATAATTATTAACCCTTTCAGGGTCCGTCCCGTAGATCTACGGCTTCACATTGAGTGTCCAAACCGTAGATCTACGCCAAAATTCTAGTGCCGTCAAATTTAGCGTGAAAACGCTCATAGGCCTACATGTGAGAGAACAGGTCTGCGTGGTGGGTGTGCGCCATAAACAAAAAATCTAGGCGCCCGCATAGCATTGTGGGAACGCCGGCTCAGTTACCCTTGTTCACCATGCCTCGTCGCAAGTCAGCTCTCACTCCCCGGAAAATTGGGACTCTCCTCTTCCTATCTGATAGTTCTGACACTGATGGAAGTGGAAATGAAGACGAATTCTACGGCTTTGATCAGTTAGTGACCGAAAAGAATGACCAGGATATCGATAATAGTGCAGAAACCCTGACGATCCTCAACCTTCTACCTCTGGTGTGGGCACTCGTGACTCACGGTCGGTTGTTCCTCATCGCAAGAGAAAACTAATATTTTCGCGTGGCCAGTAATGATGATGATAGTGACGTGGACTGTGATTTTATTGCGCTCGACGATCATTCGAGTAGTGATAGTGAGGAATCATATTCACCAGTGAAGCGTCGGTATGTTCGCCGCCGCATGCGCTCGGGTAGTGTACCCTATGCTGTGCTCAGGGGACGGAGTACATCCCGGAGTACATCCCGTGGCCCAACACCAGTTTTAGGTAGTGATAGTGAGGATGATGTGGCTACACTTGGCATGGATAGACCACAGGCATCAGTGGATGGTGTTAGTGGTGATGGTAGTGGCACCGCCAAGCGTGACTCACCAGGCCACGCTGCTGACTCGTCAGTTCAAGGACAAAGCGGAGCGCCAGCCACCAGCCCACCACAACCACCCGCACAACCAGCCTATGATGTCCAGGTATCCACCAGCAAACCGTATGTGGGATTGGCAGCAAAATCCCAATTTGTTCCCAAGCCTCACTACTTGATGACTCTAAAGTGGAATTCTACCTACTTGGTCCCCTTGGAACCACGGCCAATGAACTGGAATTCTTTGAATTATTCTTCGACCAGCCATTGATGGAAATTATTGTCAGGGAAAGTAATAAGTATTTTGAGTACACCATGGCAAATACGATCTTATCACCACAGTCAAGACTACACAGGTGGAAAGAGACGACTGTTGCAGAAATGTATTTGCTTTTGCAACAATAATGCTTATCCCTCACATCTAAAAGCATAATATAAAAGATACTGGTCCACAGATCGGCTAATTTTACCCGGTCTTCAGTGAAATCATACCAGAGAACAGGTTTATCTTACTCTTACGTATGTTGCACTTCTCTGACAAAACCAGGCCTGACAGAAGTGACAGGTTATACAAGATAGAAATGTTTTCATGTATCTAAAAACACAAGTTCAGGATATACTTTTATCCATTAAAGGGAATCTTGTAATTGACGAGTCTTTGATTTGTTCAAAGGTAGACTATCATTCAAGCAGTATATACCGAGCAAGAGGAAACGCTTTGGTATAAAACTGTTTGTACTCGGGATTGTGACAGTGGCCTGGTGTTGGATATTGTTGTATACCGGGTAGTAAAACATTGTAAGATACCAAGATGTTATTGGGTATCTCAGGTGACGTAGTGAGAAACATGATGGCACCTTATTTGGTAAGGGGCACACATTATATACCGATAACTGGTACACAAGCCCATTACTCAGTGATTTCATGCGATGTGAACAAGACAGATGTGTGTGGCACAGTGCGTTCTAATCGTAAACATATGCCCAGGCTCCAATGCAGGTGCTCGTGGTGATGACGTGCAGGTGTTTACTGCCCAAAGACATCATGGCTTACGGTGGCATGACAAACGAGATGTCACATTGTTGACAACCATTCACCGTAATGAAAATGCAAGACAGTGGCAAAGTTGATCGAGCGACTAATGAACATATTCGAAAACCAGTGACAGTGATTGATTATACACAAAACATGCGCTTGGTTGACAAGTGTGACATGCAGATTGGTTTTTTTTGACTGTGTTCGTAAGAGTTACAAGTGGTACATGAAACTTTTCTTCCATCTCATGGACATTTCAATGCTCATTGCATATATATGTACCAAATAAAGACTGGCAACAGACCACCGTTTTGGTGAATTTTGTTTGTCTGTTGTCAGCAACTCATAATGAAGTACCAGGTAAGAACACCTGCTATACAAAAACGGTCCTGAATTCCCCAGGATATACCCAAGCGTTTGAGGAGGGAAGGTGATCATTTCATAATACAGATTCCTTCAACTCAGAAGAATTTGCTCAGAAGAGATGCATCGTCTGCGCACAAACAAAACGACGGCAACAAAGACGCAAAGACACTCGGTTTATGTGTGAGGAATGTAAGGTGCCTCTGTGCATGGTGCCTTGTTTCAAGGAGTTCCACAAGCTCCAGCAGTTCTAAAAAACCTTTTCCAGTGATTGTAAATATGTAAATATATGATAGAACATTAGTATTATACAAGATTTGTGCATGTTTATTGTAATAAACAACAGTGGTAAACAATAATATGATAATAACTTTAGTGCGGTTATTGTGTTCAATACATTGAGTTTATATATATACATTATATACAATATTGGTCTCTCAGGCCCCAAATGTTAGTAGGAATAGAAAAAAATTGGAAAAGAAAAGAAAAAACAATAAAAACCGCAAAAAATGTAATGCGCGTATGTGGAATTCGTCGATGTTGCCGCCACCACATCATTTTTGACAAACTTCTTGGCACTGTATCTCGGTAAGTACTGATCAGAATTTTTTTTTTTTGTCTTATTACCTTCACAAAAATATGCTCTTTAATTCTGTAAGAAAAAATAATTTTTTTTTTTTCAAAATTTCTTGGACACTAGAGCACCACTTCAGATTTTGGCCTTGGACCCTGAAGGGGTTAAGATACCCAAAATATCAACAAGGTATGCTAGTTCTAATTCTGACAGTTCTAGCATATTTGTGAAACCTTTTTTCCCTTGAGACTAGGTAAAAGACTAGATAAAAGTTCAAAAATTGTTGGCTACATTCCCTGCAGACAACCACCGTAAAGAAGTGTAGAACAGCAACACCTCAAAGTCGGAACCCATATTCTGGAATAATTTTCTGAACAGTCTGGTGTTCACTGAAAATAGTGTACAAGTGATCATGTAGTGTTTTGGATGCCAGTGCCTCTGTGAATGAAACAGTGAACTCCGGTTACCAACAGAGCACGCTGTTTCACCAACGCTTGAAAGCCTGATCTTGGGCCTAGCATCACAGGTGCACCATCAGTGGTAAAACTCACCAAATTTACCCAATCTAGACTATTTAATTCAAAGAAATTGTTAATAATTTCTAACATCCTGAGCCCTTGTGGTGGTATCAAGAGTCTTACAAAAGAGAAACTCATCTTTGAAGTCTCCTCAGCCATGTATCATGCAAATACCAATAGTTGAGAAGACAGCGAGACACCAGATGATTCATCCAACTGTATAGCAAACAATGGAGATTTCTTTATTTCATCCACAACTTACTCACTGATGTTTTGTGAGATCTCATTTATCCGTCTCAACACTGTGTCATTAGAAATCGATATATCATTCAGCTTCCATGCTACGCCCTCACTGACAATAAGCCTCCCCATTTCTTTTGCACAGGGTGGCACAAATTTCTCTACAAACATATGAGGCTTCTTGGCCTGTGTGACTTTGTATGCGATAATGTAGGAAGCGTGCATTGCATTGGCGGTTTTTTCATAGAATGTACCTGTTGCATTAAGGCACTGCCGCTTGAAAAGTGATAACTGCCGCTCAAAATAATCACTATCCTTTTGCAACAAATTGGGGTGGGACTTTTCAAGATGGAGTTTAAGCTTAGCTGGCTTTAGTGAGTCAGTCTCCAAAACTTTGAAACTAATGGCACATTGTGGTAATTCCATGCCATCTTTTTCTTGACAGGTGAAGACAAATTTAGTGTAGTCCTCTGAATACTTGCACTTAACATTCATTCCTGCAATTGTCATATATCTATTATTATATGTTAAGTTTGGCATTAATAAAAATATGAAAAACAGAAGATAATAATACACATGCAATAATAAAACACCATCAGTTTCGTAAACAGCATAAACCATCACAACACAGCATAAAGCAGCATAACAACTGACCAGAAATATTTCACACTATTCCAATCTTCCTCCCAGCTTCCTTTTATATTACATCAGCTTACACCACACCTGTAAAACAGTGCATCTTCTGCACTAAACAATCGAATTACGTGCAGTCGAGTGGCAGCTGACAGGAATCAAACAGGAATGGCCCACACACTCAAGCACGCACACCCATACACGATGTCACAAACCAACTGTCTCAACATGCCAGGTTCACGTGATATTGCTTCCGCAGTTTGACTGTCACTGCAGTAAACACGGGCGAATCCATTATCCAACCACCCTCCATTCACACTGGTCAATGCGCATATTGCTGATCCACACTTTATTTTCAATAAATTTAAGACTATATGCACCAATGTTCAGTTTATTACCAAATATAGTGAACGTTCTGTGGACCCCCTAAAATGTCACCATGGGCCACAAATTGAGAACCACTGTAGTAAAGTGAAGTGCTAAACCCACACAGGTGACAGCACATGCCAAGAGGAAAAACTTGAAACTCTGGAGGTTCATTTCTCCAGTAAAACAATAATCCTATACAAATTATATTCTGGCAGGACAATTATTGAGTTAATGATGGTGAATGTTTCGTTTTTTCTAACCTAGCAACTTTGCCAAATATTGCTATAATACAAACCTCAATAATGTATATTCAGTAATTTAAACTTTTTTAATGTGACTTGTTAAACTCAAACAGAATTCTAAATACTTTTCCATATTATCCCCAAAAAGTTCTTCTCCATCTTCCTCTTCCACTGGCAGGTCATTCCCCAAGAGGTCACTCTCATCCTCAAAAGCCGGCAGGTCACGCCCTGGAGAGGAGGTCACAGGGTCAACGTTTGACCCCCGGGAGGATCGATGGCGGCGGCGGCTTGACACACTGGATGTGGCAGCCTCAGGGGAACTCATGGAAGCTGATGGTGATGTAGGTTGATCCTGGAAAAGCAATTATTATTATCCAGAGGAAACATTAAGCATATAAGAGTTATACAGATTTTAGGGACTGATAGTAACCATATAGATGGTGAGGTGCTAAACCATGTGATAATATGGCAATAGTAAATAAATAAGTTAGTTAGCTAGTTAGCTTGGTAGCTAGCTAATTAGTTAAGTTTATTTAGGTACAGGTACACAGGTACAATTATCATACATAGCATAAATTATCTAGTAGGTAAGTTATTAAGTATACATATTTAGGTACATATTTTCCACTGTGATTCATGTAATATCTTATTATTTAAACCTTAAAGGTTAAAACAGTCAGCAACAACCATGTAAAAAATCAGTCATAATGAAAGATGTAATAGCAATAAAGCAAACCAAAGTTAAGATTGTGTTCAAAATTTTCACCCTGGAGGATTAGCCACCCAGGATAACTCATGAAAGACAGCATGTCATCGAGGACTGTCTCTTATTTCCATTAGTAACTTTACTCAGGTACAATAAATACAGTTACATAAATTATCATACATAGCAGCATGTGTGTAGATTATCTAGGATAACCCAAAAGTGTCATCAATTTTTCCCAGGATGCGACCCACACCAGTCAATTAACACCCAGGTACCTACTTGCTTTCTAGGTGAACGGGACAACAGGGGTAAGGAAACATTCCCAATATTTCCACCCTTGCCAGGGATTGAACCATGGACACTGTGTTAGGCGAGAGCATTGCCTACAAGGCCACAGGACACTGTTTTTATTAACATTAAGATTGGCTTACAATAATATATACACCAATGTTAACTAATGTCAGTTAAATGTTATACTATTATAATTGTTATAATCTTACACACTACAATGTTACACAAAAACATAAGAAAAAAGGAGCACTGCAGAAGCCTACTGGCCCTGGTCCAAGTCAGCTACTGTCTGAAGCCAGTCAGGTCCAACCCACATCCACTCATGTACTTATCTAACCTATTTTTAAAACTAGAGAAGGTTTTAGCTTCAATGACGATATTCAGTAGTTTCTTCCACTCGTCCACAACTATTACCAAACCAGCGTTTTCCCACATGCTACAATGATACATGCTATATTGTGATGTTACGTTATATTGCTATAATATTACAGTGGACCCCCGGTTAACGATTTTAATCCGTGCAAGAGGGGTAATTGTTATGCGAAATAATCGTTATGTGAATGAATTTTCCCCATAAGAAATAATGGAAATCAAATTAATCCGTGCAAGACACCCAAAAGTATGAAAAAAAAATTTTTTTACCACATGAAATGTTAATTTTAATACACACAAACTGAAAAAGGCATGCACACTTACATGACACTTACTTTTATTGAAGATCTGGTGATGATTGATGGGATGGGAGGAGGGGAGAGCATTATCTTCTTACTGTTTAGAAGGGGAATCCCCTTCCATTAGGACTTGAGGTAGCAAGTCCTTTTCTGGGGTTACTTCCCTTCTTCTTTTAATGCCACTAGGGCCAGCTTCAGAGTCACTGGACTTCTTTCACACAAGATATCTGTCCATAGTGGCCTGTACCTCTCGTTCCTTTATGACTTCCCTAAAGTGTTTCACAACATTGTCAGTGTACAGGTTGCCAACACGGCTTGCAATAGCTGTGTGAGGGTGATTTTCATCCATGAAGGTTTGCACTTCAAGCCACTTTGCACAGATTTCCTTTATCTTTGTAGTAGGCAACTTCTTCAATTTCTCTTCTCCCCTCCTCTGAACCAGTTTCCCCAGGTCTGGCCTCTTGCTCTTGAAGTTGATCTATCAGCTCATCAGTGGTTATCTTCATTGTCCTCCTCCACCAACTCTTCCACATCCTCCCCACTAACCTCCAACCCCAAGGACTTTCCCAATGCCACAATGGATTCCTCAACTGCATAATCATCTCAGGGTTAGCCTCAAACCCTTCAAAATCCCTTTTGTCTACACATTCTGGCCACAGTTTCTTCCAAGCAGAGTTCAAGGTCCTCTTAGTCACTTCCTCCCAAGCCCTACCTATAAGGTTTACACAATTGAGGATATTAAAGTGATCTCTCCAAAACTCTCTTAGAGTCAGTTGAGTTTTCTGAGGTCATTACAAAGCACCTTTCAAACAGAGCTTTGTGTACAGTTTCTTGAAGTTGGAAATAACCTGCTGGTCCATGGGCTGCAGGAGAGGAGTGGTATTAGAGGCAAAAACTTCACCTTAATGAAGCTCATGTCCCCATAAAGTCGCTCTGGCCACGTCTGTAGGATGACCAGGGGCATTGTCTAACACCAGGAGGCACTTAAGTTCTAATTTCTTTTCAGTTAGGTAATCTTTCACATTGGGGGCAAATGCATGGTGTAACCAGTTATAGAAAAATTCCCTAGTGACCCATGCCTTACTGTTTGCCCTCCACAGCACACACAAATTATCCTTGAGGACATTCTTTTGCCTGAACGCTCTGGGAGTTTCAGAGTGATACACTAATAAAAGGCTTCACTTTGCAATCACCAGTAGCATTGGCACACATGAGAAGAGTAAGCCTGTCTTTCATAGGCTTATGTCCTGGGAGTGCCTTTTCCTCCTGAGTAATGTAGGTCCTGCTTGGCATTTTCTTCCAGAACAGGCCTGTTTCATCACAATTAAACACTTGTTCAGGTTTCAGTCCTTCAGCTTCTATGTACTCCTTGAATTCCTGCACATATTTTTTTCAGCCGCTTTGTGGTCCGAACTGGCAGCCTCACCATGCCTTATCACACTATGGATGCCACTACGCTTCTTAAATCTCTCAAACCAGCCTTTGCTGGCCTTAAATTCACTCACATCATCACTAGTTGCAGGCATTTTTTTAATTAAATCCTCATGCAACTTCCTAGCCTTTTCACATATGATCGCTTGAGAGACGCTATCTCCTGCTAGCTGTTTTTCATTTATCCACACCAATAAGAGTCTCTCAACATCTTCCATCACTTGCGATCTTTGTTTCGAAAACACAGTTAAACCTTTGGCAAGAACAGCTTCCTTCATTGTCTTTTTGGTGCCCACAATAGTAGCGATGGTTGATTGGGTTTCTTGTACAACTTGACTAGGTGCGGCGATACGCACTCCACTTTCATACTTATCAATGATCTCTTTCTTCATTTCAATGGGAATTCTCACCCTTATTGGTGTAGGGTTGGCACTAGAAGCTTTCTTGAGGCCCATGGTCACTTATTTTCCAGAAACAGCACCGAAAACACTGTAATAATACGAAATATTCCAGCGTATGCTTGGATGTTACCGCGGAGGCTGGCTGGTAAACAATGGCACGGCGGCACATGTGAGGCTGGCTGAGGGCGCACATGTGGACGCGTCTCGGACGAAAATCGGTGAGCGGGTTTTTAATCGGTATGCGCGGCAAAAATTTTGCGATTAAAGTAAGCGGTATGCGAAATAATCGCTATGTGATGCCATCGTTATGCGGGGGTCCACTGTATATTGTTATACTGCTATAATGTGTTATACTGCTATAATGTGTTATACTGTTATACTGCTGTAATGTTATACAGTGGACCCTCGAGTTTCGGGAGCATCAACTTTCGTGAAATTTGACCTTCAGCGAATTTTTTTGGCAAAATTTGGCCTCGAGTTTCGTGATTAGACTCGTGTTTCAGCGACTGTCCGGTACCCGTCCGTCACCGTGCACACCAAGCCAGTCTCCCACGCCCTTCACACTCAGTGTGCCATTGTTTACCAACACGTGACCATCACCCCGCGGGTTCATACAATACATTTCATAATAATCCATTGTTTTTTGTGCTTGGAACTGCTAAATGAGTCATCATGGACCTAAGGAAAGCTAGTGCAAGCCCTTTGGTAAATAAAGTGAGGAACACAATCCAGAGGGATTTTGAAGAGTTTGAGGCAGACCCTGTCCCTGCCGACCCTCTGCCTGTTGTGAAAGGTGTTGTGGCATTGGGCAAGTCCATGGGGTTGGAGGTGACGGGGATGTGGAAGAGTTGGTGGAGGACCACAGGGAAGAGCTAACCACTGACAAACTGCAAGAGCTTTAACTGGAACAGCATCAGACCACAGCCGAGGAACTTGCTTCAGAGGAGGAGGAAAAGAGAGTGAAGGAGGTTTCTTCTTCAGTGATTAACCCTTTGACTGTCGCAACCCCCAATCCTGAGGTGTCTCCTGGTGTCGCAAAATTTAAAAAAAAAAAAAATTATTTTTTCTTATGAAATGATAGAATCTTTTCCCGATTGTAATGACACTAAAAAAACGAAATTTGATGGAAAACTGACGGAATTATGCTCTCGCGAAGTTAGCTACCTCGGCGCTGTTTACAAATTGGCGATTTCGTCCACTTTGAGCCCTATTTTCGGCTAATTCCCTTGTTCCAGTCGCCCAAACTCATAGCTATTTCTTTAGAACTCCATTTTTTCTATCGATTGAGTACAAGAAACTGCCCATTTACCGATTTCAACTACCTAATAATGTGGTCAGAAATTTTCAATTTGGCCAATTTCACGAAAACTAAAAAATATGACAATTTCAAAATAAGGTCCAGAATGAACAATGCAGACATTCCTGGCTCTAAAATAACATTTTCTTTGTTCGTCAGTCACGTCTCCAGGCCCCTCTGATATTACTCTTGCTTTCTATTTTGAATTTTTATTCAAACAAAAAATAGAAGACTTACTATTATGCAGACTACTGCAATACTGTAATAATTGCATAAATAACATCAACCCATTCATGACTGCATATTAGAATGGCTAGTTGGACATTTATTGGACAATGGCATCATTTGTTTACTTTTGAACATTGGCAAAAATCAAACATTTCCCCTATTTTGAGCTCCATTTCTAGGTTCTTTTTATAGTAAAATCAATCAAAATCACCTCTATTTCTATAATATGTTTTCCATTCTATCAAATGAGACCAAGAAAACGAGAATACAACAATAAATACTATACGAAAATAGACCACAAAGTCGGCATTTTAATTAAAAAAACGGTCGGAGTTTTTTTTTTCTCATTATGCACTGAGTGCTTCAGGATTTTTTTTATATGGTGCACACTGACCACACAGACCCATTCTCTCACATGTGGGCCTACCAGCTTTCTCCTGCTTGATTTGAAGCCGCAAGAATTTATGAGTATATATACGTCAAACACGGTACCTCGTAAGACGTATATATACGGCCGCGACAGTCAAAGGGTTAAGGACATGTGTGGAATGTGGAATGAGTTGCAGTTTTGTTGAAAGTATCACCCTGACCAAGCTGAAACAAGCCACATCTGCAACATGTACAATGACAGTGTTGTGTCCCACTTCAGGGAAATCTTAAAGAAACACCAGAAAAAGACCTCTGTGGACAGATATTTTGTGCGACAGGGGTTCAGTGACTCTCAAGTTGTTCCCAGTGGCATTAAAAGAAGAATGGAAGTAACCCCAGATAAGGACTTGCTACCTAAAGCCCTAATGGAAGGAGATTCTCCTTCCAAACAATAGTGTACACCTTCCTCCTATCCACTCCTCCCGTCTTCCATCCACCCAGAAGTCTTCAGTAAAGGTAAGTGTAATGTTATTATTTTTTACATGCATGTACTCGATTTCTCATTGATTTCAGTATATAAATCTTTATTTAATTTGAAAAAAAATATTTTATTTTAATATTTTTGGGTGTCTGGAATAGATCAATTTTATTTCCATTATTTCTTTTGGGGGAAATGGTTTCGAGTTTCATGAATTTCGACTTTCGGCAGGCTCTCTGGAACGGATTAATCACGAAACTCGGGGTCCACTGTATTGTTATATTGCTATGTTGTGTTATACTGCTATAATGTTGTCATATTGTTATACTGCTATAATGTTGTGTTATACTGATATAATGTGTTATACTGTTATACTGCTATAATGTTGTTTTATACTGTTATACTGCTATAATGTTGTTTCATACTGTTATACTGCTATAATGTTGTCATATTGTTATACTGCTATAATGTGTTATATTGTTATACTGCTATAATGTGTTATACTGTTATAATGTTATATTGTTATTATATTGTTATACTGCTATAATGTTGTCATATTGTTTTACTGCTATAATGTTGTCATATTGTTTTACTGCTATAATGTTGTCATATTGTTATACTGCTATAATGTCATTGTTATAACTCTATAATTTGTCATATTGTTAGTACTGCTATTGTGTTATATTGGGTACTACTTTGGTATACAATCTACGTGTCATGAAGCTACTTTGGTATACAATCTACGTGTCATGAAGTTACTTTGGTATACAATCTACGTGTCGTGAAGCTACTTTGGTATGCAATCTACCTGTCATGAAGCTACTTTGGTATACAATCTACGTGTCGTGAAGCTACTTTGGTATACAATCTACGTGTCGTGAAGCTACTTTGGTATACAATCTACGTGTCGTGAAGCTATTTGGTATGTGATCTAATCTAAGAAAAGTAAAGCCTAACTTAACTTAACCTAACCCAATTTGACTCCTGTAGATCACGTTCGGCTACGTAGATCACATACAACAGCACGGTTAAATTGTTACATACGCTACAATGTTAATTCTATACGCTAATGCCTGTAGTATGTACATAGCATAAATGTTATATTGTTATACTGCTATTACCTGGATTTACCTGGAGAAATGTTCCGGGTCACGCCCCCGCGCCCGTCTGTGACCAGGCCATCCTTGGTGACATGCCTGATCAACCAGCTGTTGTTGCTGGCTGCACGCAAACCGAGTTACGAGCACAGCCGCTGATAAGGAACGGACTTTAAGTGCTTGTCCAGTGCCAGCTGGCTGCCAGGTCTGTTGTAATCCCCCTTATGTGGCTGGGAGGCAGTTGAACATCCGTGCCCCTGACAACCTTTAGGCTCTTAACGTGCTAGTGACAACCCTTTTCATTGGGGGCATGTACGACGCTGCCAAGCCCGGCTGATAGAACTGACTTTATGGCTTGTCCAGTGCCAGCTT
>NC_069411.1:55666924-55696924 GCF_026875155.1 Cherax quadricarinatus
CACTTAATTCCGTAGAGGGCGGCACTTAATGCCGTAGAAGGCGGCACTTAATTCCGTAGAAGGCGACACTTAATGCCGTAGAAGGCCGCACTTAATGCCGTAGAAGGCCGCACTTAATGCCGTAGAAGGCGGCACTTAATGCCGTAGAAGGCCGCACTTAATGCCGTAGAAGGTCGCACTTAATGCCGTAGAAGGCCGCACTTAATGCCGTAGAAGGCGGTACTTAATGCCGTAGAAGGCCGCACTTAATTCTGTAGAAGGCCGCACTTAATTCCGTAGAAGACCGCACTTAATTCCGTAGAAGGCCGCACTTAATTCCGTAGAAGACCGCACTTAATTCCATAGAAGACCGCACGTAATGCCGTAGAAGGCCGCACTTAATTCCGTAGAAGGCCACACTTAATTCCGTAGAAGACCGCACTTAATTCCGTAGAGGGCGGCACTTAATGCCGTAGAAGGCGGCACTTAATTCCGTAGAAGGCGACACTTAATGCCGTAGAAGGCCGCACTTAATGCCGTAGAAGGCCGCACTTAATGCCGTAGAAGGCGGCACTTAATGCCGTAGAAGGCCGCACTTAATGCCGTAGAAGGCGGCACTTAATGCCGTAGAAGGCGGCACTTAATGCCGTAGAAGGCGGCGCATAATGCCGTAGAAGGCGGCACTTAATGCCGTAGAAGGCCGCATTTAATGCCGTAGAAGGCCGCACTTAATGCCGTAGAAGGCGGTACTTAATGCCGTAGAAGGCGGCACTTAATGCCGTAGAAGGCCGTACTTAATGCCGTAGAAGGCGGCACTTAATGCCGTAGAAGGCCGCACTTAATGCCGTAGAAGGCGGCACTTAATGCCGTAGAAGGCGGCACTTAATGCCGTAGAAGGCGGCGCATAATGCCGTAGAAGGCGGCACTTAATGCCGTAGAAGACCGCACTTAATGCCGTAGAAGGCCGCACTTAATGCCGTAGAAGACCGCACTTAGTGCCGTAGAAGGCCGCACTTAATGCCGTAGAAGACCGCACTTAATGCCGTAGAAGACCGCACTTAATGCCGTAGAAGGCGGCACTTAATGCCGTAGAAGACCGCACTTAATGCCGTAGAAGACCGCACTTAATGCCGTAGAAGGCCGCACTTAATGCCGTAGAAGACCGCACTTAGTGCCGTAGAAGGCCCCATGCAGCCTCACCCCTGGTATATCTTCTCTGCATAACGCACCTAATGCTTCAGAATTTACATAAAAATACCCGGGAGTAAACTCTATATTGACAGTCACAGTGTTGCCTTTCCTCGGTTATCCTACGTTAAATCTACATAACTCACTTGTTTGTGCCTGTTAGGATCGTAGATGGTAGTCTGATGGGCTGTTGCACCTGGTGGTGACAAAGTCAGCAAAGAACTCTGCAGGACAGAACAAGGGCAAGCAAGCAGGTGTAGATTTCTTTACCCATGTAATCCTTCACTAATATACACATTGTATACATTATTAATGATTAGAGAAGAAGTCAGATTGAAATAATTCAAATCAGAGTCACTCGGAACAATAGTGGTTATGAACACTGTCGGTGGAAGTCTAACACAGAGTCAGGTAGGCTGAAGTGAAGTCACTTTGGCTGAAATATTCGACTTACACGTAACTGGTGGGTTGAACTGGACAGTAAGCACAACAATGGGACCCCTGAACTGCTATATTATAAAGTGCCAGTTTACTGGTGGAGAGAGCGTGCCAAATAGCTGTGTGACGAACGTAGAATATAATATAACAATGGGCGCACGTCACACTGCCTTAAACATCTGTGTCTTAAGACCATTCTTAAAAAACTATGTAATGACTTCAAAGCTTAAATAAAACTTACTTATTTGCTTACTTATTTTTAAGTACTTATTTACCAACTTTGCTTACACAGTGACTTAGATATTTACTGTACTTGCTTACTTAATATCTTACTTAGAGACAAGTTGGGATTAATTTTAGCTATTGTTGGTCCCTATTTGCTTTTAATTTTACAAAAAAATTCGAAAAATTTAAAATTTGCTTTGTTTTTGCGATAATTTCTGAGTATCGCATCTGATTAACTTCAGTCCCGCGTCATTGTCAACTACGTAACACAACATGTCAGTATCAGCAAGCTGAATGTACTGGTGTTATATTTCTCTCTCTGATATATTAAGATAACACTTCTTTAGTCTCTCTTCGTCGTTGTTGTAAGTAAAATCTGGCTGTGTATATTCTAATTGTCGTTTTTATTTTCAGATGTTGTGCTGGAATATTGCTATACACTAACATCCCTTTCAAGGCAGGCGAAACTGCAGACCCGGAGAATATACAGAGAATTTTCACGGCACATATAAGTACCATGAAGCAGCTAAATTACTGGGAACGGTTGAAGTTCCTTGACCTGTACTCCTTGGAGACCAAGGGACACAAATACATAGTAACATACACTTGGGAAATTCTAGAGGGACTACTCCCGTATCTGCACACGGAAATCACTCCCTACGAATGGAAAAGACTCGGCAGGCGATGTAACATTACCCCAATGAAAAGCAGAGGTACCACGAGTACCCTATGGGATAACATATTAAGTATCAGGGGCCCCACGAGTACGGTATGGGATAACACATTAAGTATCAGGGGCCACACGAGTACGGTATGGGATAACACATTAAGTATCAGGGCCACAAAGAGTAAAGCTATGGGATAACACATTAAGTATCAGGGGCCACACGAGTACGGTATGGGATAAACACATTAAGTTAAGGGGCCACACGAGTACGCTATGGGATAACACATTAAGTATCAGGGGCCACACGAGTACGGTATGGGATAACACATTAAGTATCAGGGGCACCACGAGTACGCTATGGGATAACACATTAAGTATCAGGGGCCACACGAGTACGCTATGGGATAACACATTAAGTATCAGGGGCCCACGAGTACGCTATGGGATAACACATTAAGTATCAGGGGCCACACGAGTACGCTATGGGATAACACATTAAGTATCAGGGGCCACACGAGTACGCTATGGGATAACACATTAAGTATCAGGGGCCACACGAGTACGGTATGGGATAACACATTAAGTATCAGGGGCCACACGAGTACGCTATGGGATAACACATTAAGTATCAGGGGCCACACGAGTACGCTATGGGATAACACATTAAGTATCAGGGGCCACAGGAGTACGGTATGGGATAACACATTAAGTATCAGGGGCCACACGAGTACGCTATGGGATAACACATTAAGTATCAGGGGCCACACGAGTACGGTATGGGATAACACATTAAGTATCAGGGGCACCACGAGTACGCTGTGGGATAACACATTAAGTATCAGGGGCCACACGAGTACGCTATGGGATAACACATTAAGTATCAGGGGCCCCAGAGTACGCTATGGGATAAAAATAAGTATTTAGGGGCCACACGAGTACGCTATGGGATAACACATTAAGTATCAGGGGCACCACGAGTACGCTATGGGATAACACATTAAGTATCAGGGGCACCACGAGTACCCTATGGGATAACACATTAAGTATCAGGGGCCCCACGAGTTTTCCCTATGGGATAACACATTAAGTATCAGGGGCACCACGAGTACGCTATGGGATAACACATTAAGTATCAGGGGCCCCACGAGTACGCTATGGGATAACACATTAAGTATCAGGGGCCCCACGAGTACGCTATGGGATAACACATTAAGTATCACTTGTCTATAAAATCTGTGTCAGTTCAACTTCAATATAAATAGTTTGTGTATGTACCCAAAACTTAAATATAACTTACTTATATACTTATTTACTTATTAATTCTGACGCTGATCAACCTTATTAGAGAAAAAAATTGAATATCTGAAATACTGTTTTATACATAATAACGTCGGAGCGTCGCGTCTAATTAACGAGAAACGTTAAAAGCCGATAACTTTAATGTAATATTTGGTCGCAGTCAATAATAATGTGCTTGTGTATTTTAGGATATTAATCACTCTGAGATTACAAGATAATGTCTATTTAATTTAGCTTGAATGCTGATTTACACAGTATATATCCTGAGACAGTAGTTTCCACATGAAGACTTGTGATTGTCTTCAATGATTCGCCAAAAATATTCAACGAAAATATTTAATTCCAATATAAACTTAAGCATTAGTTTACACTGTTGCAGTCACGTACAATGGTGCCCAGGAGACCGGGGGGGGGGAGGTAATAAATGGTTAGATACCCTTCTAGGGATACGAATATGTATTATGACTATTATCAGGATGAGTTGAGCCGTGGGTGTCGTACAGCGACGGGAACCAGAGGTAATGAGATAAATCTTACGAGGGAAAGAGTAATTGCAATTCCTTAGAACAAGAGCCCTTACGGCTTTATGGATCCTCTTCCATCTGAAGTGTGTGGCCAGATGAATGTGGATGAAGAGAAGGCAGGGCCAAGTAAGCCTTAGTTGGGTAGTGGGCAGGTGGCCGGGCAGTGGGCAGGTGACTGCGGCAGTGGGCACAGGTACCTTTGCGGTAGCGGCACCAGTATATAAACGCATATTTATTGCAAACATTAATAAAACATAACCAGTGGACATGGTCTTGTATAATACTGATGTGTTATACACTTGTAAACCTGCCGTGGTTATCATCACAGTGATCGTTGGTAAACCAGCCGTGGTTATCATCACAGTGATCGTTGGTAAACCAGCCGTGGTTATCATCACAGTGATCGTTGTTAAACCAGCCGTGGTTATCATCACAGTGATCGTTGGTAAACCAGCCGTGGTTATCATCACAGTGATCGTTGGTAAACCAGCCGTGGTTATCATCACAGTGATCGTTGGTAAACCAGCCGTGGTTATCATCACAGTGATCGTTGGTAAACCAGCCGTGGTTATCATTACAGTGATTGTTGGTAAACCAGCCGTGGTTATCATCACAGTGATTGTTGGTAAACCAGCCGTGGTTATCATCACAGTGATCGTTGGTAAACCAGCCGTGGTTATCATCACAGTGATTGTTGGTAAACCAGCCGTGGTTATCATTACAGTGATCGTTGGTAAACCAGCCGTGGTTATCATCACAGTGATCGTTGGTAAACCAGCCGTGGTTATCATCACAGTGATTGTTGGTAAACCAGCCGTGGTTATCATCACAGTGATCGTTGGTAAACCAGCCGTGGTTATCATACAGTGATTGTTGTAAACCAGCCGTGGTTATCATCACAGTGATCGTTGGTAAACCAGCCGTGGTTTATCATCACAGTGATTGTTGGTAAACCAGCCGTGGTTATCATCACAGTGATCGTTGGTAAACCAGCCGTGGTTATCATCAAAAGTGATTGTTGGTAAACCAGCCGTGGTTATCATCACAGTGATCGTTGGTAAACCAGCCGTGGTTATCATCACAGTGATCGTTGGTAAACCAGCCGTGGTTATCATCACAGTGATCGTTGGTAAACCAGCCGTGGTTATCATCACAGTGATCGTTGGTAAACCAGCCGTGGTTATCATCACAGTGATCGTTGGTAAACCAGCCGTGGTTATCATTACAGTGATTGTTGGTAAACCAGCCGTGGTTATCATCACAGTGATCGTTGGTAAACCAGCCGTGGTTATCATCACAGTGATCGTTGGTAAACCAGCCGTGGTTATCATCACAGTGATCGTTGGTAAACCAGCCGTGGTTATCATTTACAGTGATGTTGGTAAACCAGCCGTGGTTATCATACAGTGATGTTGGTAAAACCAGCCGTGGTTATCATCACAGTGATCGTTGGTAAACCAGCCGTGGTTATCATCACAGTGATGTTGGTAAACCACCGTGGTTATCATCACAGTGATCGTTGGTAAACCAGCCGTGGTTATCATTACAGTGATTGTTGGTAAACCAGCCGTGGTTATCATTACAGTGATTGTTGGTAAACCAGCCGTGGTTATCATCACAGTGATCGTTGGTAAACCAGCCGTGGTTATCATCACAGTGATCGTTGGTAAACCAGCCGTGGTTATCATCACAGTGATCGTTGGTAAACCAGCCGTGGTTATCATCACAGTGATTGTTGGTAAACCAGCCGTGGTTATCATCACAGTGATCGTTGGTAAACCAGCCGTGGTTATCATCACAGTGATCGTTGGTAAACCTGCCGTGGTTATCATCACAGTGATTGTTGGTAAACCTGACCGTGGTTATCATCACAGTGATCGTTGGTAAACCAGCCGTGGTTATCATTACAGTGATTGTTGGTAAACCAGCCGTGGTTATCATCACAGTGATTGTTGGTAAACCAGCCGTGGTTATCATCACAGTGATTGTTGGTAAACCAGCCGTGGTTATCATCACAGTGATCGTTGGTAAACCAGCCGTGGTTTATCATTACAGTGATGTTGGTAAACCAGCCGTGGTTATCTCATCACAGTGATTGTTGGTAAACCAGCCGTGGTTATCATCACAGTTGATCGTTGGTAAACCAGCCGTGGTTATCATCACAGTGATTGTTTGGTAAACCAGCCGTGGTTATCATTACAGTGATGGTTGGTAAACCCGCCGTGGTTATCATCACAGTGATGTTAGTAACCAGTCCGTGGTATCATACAGTGAATTGTTTGGTAAACCTAGCCGTGGTTAATCATAACAGTGATCCGTTGGGTAAACCAGCGTGGTTACATCACAGTGAAACGTTGGTAAACCAGCCGTGAGTTATCATTAACAGTGATTGTTGGTAAACCAGCCGTGGTTATCATACAGTGATGAGTAAACCCGCCGTGGTTACATTCACAGTGATTTTTGGTAAACCCGACGTGGTTTCATCACAGTGATTCGTTGGTAACAGCCATGGTTACATCACAGTGATTCGTTGGTTAAACCAGCCGTGAGTTATCATCACAGTGATCTGTGTTAAACCAGCCGTGGTTACATCACAGTGATATCGTTGGTAACCAGCCGTGGTATCATCACAGTGATTGTTGGTAAACCAGCCGTGGTTATCATCACAGTGATGTTGTAAACCCGCTGTGGTTATCATCCAGTGATCGTTTGGTAAACCAGCGTGGTTATCATCACAGTGATGTTGGTAAACCAGCCGTGGTTATCATCACAGTTTAAACGTTGGTAACCACGTGGTATCATTACACAGTGATGTTGGTAAACCAGCATGGTTATCATCACAGTGATTGTTGGTTTAAAACCAGCCGTGGTTATCATCACGTGATTGTTGGTAAACCAGCCGAGGTTATCATCACAGTGATCAGTTGGTAAACCAGCGTGGTTATCATACAGTGATTCGTTGGTTAAACCAGCCGTGGTTATCATCACAGTGATCGTTGGTATACCAGCCGTGGTTATTCATCACAGTGATGTTGTTAAACAGCCGTGGTTATCATCACAGTGATTTGTTGGTAAACCAGCCGTGGTTATCATCACAGTGATTGTTGGTAACCAGCCGTGGATTATCATCACAGTGATTGTTAAGGTATTACAACAGTGGCACAGTGTATGTAGTTACACAGTGATAGTTAAAGGTAGAACCAGTGATGGTTTCACAGTATCATTCACAGTGATGATTACGTTGTATGATTACACAGTGTGAGTTTACACAGTGATGTGTAACACAGCGTGGTTACACAGTGATGATCCGTGATGAGTTACACCAGTGATGGTTACACATGATGATTACGTTGGTAATTTCCAGCGTGGTTACATCATCATGATTCAGTTGGTTACAAACCCAGTGTGAGTTTATCACACATTGTGATCTATGTGAAACCCATGATGGTTATCATACAGTGATGTTGGTACAACCAGCCTGGTATCATCACAGGGTAGTTAAGGTAAACACAGCCGTGGTTATCATTACAGTGATTGATTGAGTTCCAGACCGTGTATCATACAAGTGATGTTACAAGGCTAAACACAGTCGATGGTTACATACAGTGATGTTTAAAACCAGTCGTGAGTTCATCACAGTGAATGTTGGTAAACATGCTGGTTATCTGTAACAGTGATTTAGTTAACAGTGGTTATCATCACAGTGATTGTTGAGTAAACCAGCCGTGTCTGTATTCATCACAGTGATTGGTAACACAGTCGTGGTTACATTACAGTGATTGTTCGTAAACCAGCGTGGTTTCATCACAGTGATCCTTGGTTAAACACCGTGTGATATCATCACAGTGATTGTTAAAGAAATAAGTGATAGTCACAACAGTGTGCAGACTGTGTGGATGGATGTTTACACAGTGATGAGTTACACAGTGATGAGTTACACAGTGATGAGTTACACAGTGATGAGTTACACAGTGATGAGTTACGTTGTGATGAGTTACACAGTGATGAGTTACACAGTGATGAGTTACACAGTGATGAGTTACACAGTGATGAGTTACACAGTGATGAGTTAACACAGTGGATGAGTTACACAGTGATGAGTTAACGATGTGATGAGTTACACAGTGATGAGTTACACAGTGATGAGTTACACAGTGATGAGTTTACAACTAGTGATGAGTTACACGTGATGAGTTACACAGTGATGAGTTACACAGTGATGAGTTACACAGTGATGAGTTACACAGTGATGAGTTACACAGTGATGAGTTACACAGTGATGAGTTACACAGTGATGAGTTACACAGTGATGAGTTACGTTGTGATGAGTTACGTTGTGATGAGTTACACAGTGATGAGTTACACAGTGATGAGTTACACAGTGATGAGTTACACAGTGATGAGTTACACAGTGATGAGTTACACAGTGATGAGTTACACAGTGATGAGTTACACAGTGATGAGTTACAGAGAAGATGAGTTACATAGTGATAGATTTAGATTTTGCCACCGAAGTGGCTAGTTTATTGTGCACCTCATATTGTGCACCTCATATTGTGCACCTCATATTGTGCACCTCATATTGTGCACCTCATATTGTGCACCTCATCTCCGTCCTGTGGACGGTAGCACATGAGCACGAAGATGCACAAAAGGCCCAGGAACTAAGCCCTAAAAGGGTTAACAGGTATACATTTCGATTTATATCTACAGTTCACTTATCTGTTACAAGCAAATTTAGGAAATATGGATACACAAAAGGCCTAGGAACTAGGCCCCAAAGGGTTAACAGGAATACATATGGATTTATATATACATATCTATAGTTCACTTATCTGTTACAAGCAAATTTAGGAAACATGCTTAGTATATCTGGTATCTTATTTTCATTAATAAGATATCTTGACATGTCACATAGGTTATTATACTGTCTGTCTCTGTATTCCTCAATAAGTGGACAATTAAGCACATAGTGTTCAAGACAGTGACCATATGCCTGATCACATAATTTACATTTAGTTTGATCATCATATGTGTGTCTCCCAAACTGCCAGAAGTACTTGTAACCAAGCCTAAGCCTGGCCACTACAACATCAGTCAGTACTTGTAACCAAGCCTAAGCCTGGCCACTACAACATCAGTCAGTACTTGTAACCAAGCCTAAGCCTGGCCACTACAACATCAGTCAGTACTTGTAACCAAGCATAAGCCTGGCCACTACAACATCAGTCAGTACTTGTAACCAAGCCTAAGCCTGGCCACTACAACATCAGTCAGTACTTGTAACCAAGCATAAGCCTGGCCACTACAACATCAGTCAGTACTTGTAACCAAGCATAAGCCTGGCCACTACAACATCAGTCAGTACTTGTAACCAAGCATAAGCCTGGCCACTACAACATCAGTCAGTACTTGTAACCAAGCATAAGCCTGGCCACTACAACATCAGTCAGTACTTGTAACCAAGCATAAGCCTGGTCACTACAACATCAGTCAGTACTTGTAACCAAGCCTAAGCCTGGCCACTACAACATCAGTCAGTATTTGTAACCAAGCCTAAGCCTGGCCACTACAACATCAGTCAGTACTTGTAACCAAGCCTAAGCCTGGCCACTACAACATCAGTCAGTACTTGTAACCAAGCATAAGCCTGGTCACTACAACATCAGTCAGTACTTGTAACCAAGCATAAGCCTGGCCACTACAACATCACTCAGTACTTGTAACCAAGCCCAAGCCTGGTCACTACAACATCACTCAGTACTTGTAACCAAGCATAAGCCTGGCCACTACAACATCAGTCAGTACTTGTAACCAAGCATAAGCCTGGTCACTACAACATCAGTCAGTACTTGTAACCAAGCATAAGCCTGGTCACTACAACATCAGTCAGTACTTGTAACCAAGCATAAGCATGGCCACTACAACATCAGCCAGTACTTGTAACCAAGCCTAAGCCTGGCCACTACAACATCAGCCAGTACTTGTAACCAAGCATAAGCCTGGCCACTACAACATCAGCCAGTACTTGTAACCAAGCATAAGCCTGGCCACTACAACATCAGTCAGTACTTGTAACCAAGCCTAAGCCTGGCCACTACAACATCAGTCAGTACTTGTAACCAAGCATAAGCCTGGTCACTACAACATCAGTCAGTACTTGTAACCAAGCATAAGCCTGGTCACTACAACATCAGTCAGTACTTGTAACCAAGCATAAGCATGGCCACTACAACATCAGCCAGTACTTGTAACCAAGCCTAAGCCTGGCCACTACAACATCAGCCAGTACTTGTAACCAAGCCTAAGCCTGGCCACTACAACATCAGCCAGTACTTGTAACCAAGCCTAAGCCTGGCCACTACAACATCAGTCAGTACTTGTAACCAAGCCTAAGCCTGGCCACTACAACATCAGTCAGTACTTGTAACCAAGCATAAGCCTGGTCACTACAACATCAGTCAGTACTTGTAACCAAGCATAAGCCTGGTCACTACAACATCAGTCAGTACTTGTAACCAAGCATAAGCCTGGTCACTACAACATCAGTCAGTACTTGTAACCAAGCATAAGCATGGCCACTACAACATCAGCCAGTACTTGTAACCAAGCATAAGCCTGGCCACTACAACATCAGCCAGTACTTGTAACCAAGCATAAGCCTGGCCACTACAACATCAGCCAGTACTTGTAACCAAGCCTAAGCCTGGCCACTACAACATCAGCCAGTACTTGTAACCAAGCCTAAGCCTGGCCACTACAACATCAGTCAGTACTTGTAACCAAGCATAAGCCTGGCCACTACAACATCAGCCAGTACTTGTAACCAAGCATAAGCCTGGCCACTACAACATCAGCCAGTACTTGTAACCAAGCCTAAGCCTGGCCACTACAACATCAGTCAGTACTTGTAACCAAGCATAAGCCTGGCCACTACAACATCAGCCAGTACTTGTAACCAAGCATAAGCCTGGTCACTACAACATCAGTCAGTACTTGTAACCAAGCATAAGCCTGGCCACTACAACATCAGCCAGTACTTGTAACCAAGCCTAAGCCTGGCCACTACAACATCAGCCAGTACTTGTAACCAAGCATAAGCCTGGTCACTACAACATCAGTCAGTACTTGTAACCAAGCCTAAGCCTGGCCACTACAACATCAGTCAGTACTTGTAACCAAGCATAAGCCTGGCCACTACAACATCAGCCAGTACTTGTAACCAAGCATAAGCCTGGCCACTACAACATCAGTCAGTACTTGTAACCAAGCATAAGCCTGGCCACTACAACATCAGCCAGTACTTGTAACCAAGCATAAGCCTGGCCACTACAACATCAGTCAGTACTTGTAACCAAGCATAAGCCTGGCCACTACAACATCAGCCAGTACTTGTAACCAAGCATAAGCCGGGCCACTACAACATCAGCCAGTACTTGTAACCAAGCATAAGCCGGGCCACTACAACATCAGCCAGTACTTGTAACCAAGCATAAGCCTGGTCACTACAACATCAGCCAGTACTTGTAACCAAGCATAAGCCGGGCCACTACAACATCAGCCAGTACTTGTAACCAAGCATAAGCCTGGTCACTACAACATCAGTCAGTACTTGTAACCAAGCATAAGCCGGGCCACTACAACATCAGCCAGTACTTGTAACCAAGCATAAGCCGGGCCACTACAACATCAGCCAGTACTTGTAACCAAGCATAAGCCGGGCCACTACAACATCAGCCAGTACTTGTAACCAAGCATAAGCCGGGCCACTACAACATCAGCCAGTACTTGTAACCAAGCATAAGCCGGGCCACTACAACATCAGCCAGTACTTGTAACCAAGCATAAGCCTGGTCACTACAACATCAGTCAGTCTGTTCACTACTTTTGAGTTATACAGCTAAGTTTGAGTGATACAAAATGAATAATGTGTGAGGAACTAGCGCAGCCTCGCAAATATAAGTGAAAATGATGAATGTTCTCTGGTATATTACACTTAACACAACCTGTGTTGTCTTGTGACACCACCACCAATGTTGTCTTGTGACACCACCACCAATGTTGTCTTGTGACACTTACTACGACCAGTGTTGTCTTGTGACGCCACGACCAGTGTTGTCTTGTGACACTTACCACAACCATTGTCTTGTGACACCACGACCAGTGTTGTCATGTGACGCCACGACCAGTGTTGTCATGTGACGCCACGACCAGTGTTGTCATGTGACACTTACCACAACCATTGTCTTGTGACACTTACCACAACCATTGTCTTGTGACACTTACCACGACCAGTGTTGTCTTGTGACACCACAACCAGTGTTGTCCTGTGACATCACGACCAGTGTTGTCTTGTGACACTTACCACAACCAGTGTTGTCTTGTGACACTACGATCAGTGTTGTCTTGGGACACCACGACCAGTGTTGTCATGTGACACTTACCACAACCAGTGTTGTCTTGTGACACTTACCACGACTAGTGTCGTCTTGTGACAATACGACCAGTGTTGTCTTGTGACACTTTCCACGTCCAGTGTTGTCCTGTGGCAGTTACCATGACCAGTGCTGTGACACTTTCCACGACCATTGTCTTGTGGCAGTTACCACGGTCAGTGTTGTGACACAACAACCAGTGTTGTCTTGTGACACTTACCACGACCAGTGATGTCTTGGGACAGTTACCATGACTAGTGATGTCTTGTGACAGTTACCACTACCAGTGTTGTCTTGTGACACCACGGCCAGTGTTGTCTTGTGACACTTACCATGACCAGTGTTGTATTGTGACAGTTGCCACGACCAGTGTTGTCTTGTGACACCACGGCCAGTGTTGTCTTGTGATACTTACCATGACCAGTGTTGTCTTGTGACAGTTACCACGACCAGTGTTGTCTTTTGACAGTTACCACGACCAGCGTTGTCTTGTGACAGTTGCCACGACCAGTGTTGTCTTGTGACAGTTACCACGACCAGTGTTGTGACACTTACCACGACTAGTGTTGTCTTGTGACAGTTACCACGACCAGTGTTGTCTTGTGACACTTACCACGACCAGTGTTGTCTTGTGACACCACAACCAGTGTTGTTCTGTGACACTTACCACCACCAGTGTTGTTTTGTGACACCACAACCAGTGTTGTCTTGTGACACTTACTACGATCAGTGTTGTCTTGGGACACCACGACCAGTGTTGTCATGTGACACTTACCACAACCAGTGTTGTCTTGTGACACTTACCACGATTAGTGTTGTCTTGTGACACTAAGACCAGTGTTGTCTTGTGACAGTTGCCAGGACCAGTGTTGTCTTGTGATAGTTACCACGACCAGTGTTGTCTTGTGACACTTACCACGACTAGTGTTGTCTTGTGACAGTTACCACGACCAGTGTTGTCCTGTGACACTTACCACCACCAGTGTTGTCTTGTGACACTTACCACAACCAGTGTTGTCTTGTGACACTTACTACGATCAGTGTTGTCTTGGGACACCACGACCAGTGTTGTCATGTGACACCACAACCAGTGTTGTCTTGTGACACTTACCACGACTAGTGTTGTCTTGTGACACTACGACCAGTGTTGTCTTGTGACACCACGTCCAGTGTTGTCTTGTGACAGTTACCATGACTAGTGTTGTCTTGTGACAGTTACCACTACCAGTGTTGTCTTGTGACACCACGGCCAGGGTTGTCTTGTGACACTTACCATGACCAGTGTTGTCTTGTGAGAGTTGCCACGACCAGTGTTGTCTTGTGACACCACGGCCAGCGTTGTCTTGTGACACTTACCATGGCCAGTGTTGTCTTGTGACAGTTACCACGACCAGTGTTGTCTAGTGACAGTTACCACGACCAGAGTTGTCTTGTGACAGTTGCCACGACCAGTGTTGTCTTGTGACAGTTACCACGACCAGTGTTGTCTTGTGACACTTACCACGACTAGTGTTGTCTTGTGATAGTTACCACGACCAGTGTTGTCTTGTGACACCACGACTAGTGTTGTCTTGTGACAGTTACCACGACCAGTGTTATGCTGTGACACTTTCCACCACCAGTGATGTCTTGTGACACTTACCACAACCAGTGTTGTCTTGTGACACTTACTACGATCAGTGTTGTCTTGGGACACCACAACCAGTGTTGTCATGTGACACTTACCACAACCAGTGTTGTCTTGTGACACTTACAACGACTAGTGTTGTCTTGTGACACTACGACCAGTGTTGTCTTGTGACACTTTCCACGACCAGTGTTGTCTTGTGACAGTTACCATGACTAGTGTTGTCTTGTGACAGTTACCACTACCAGTGTTGTCTTGTGACACCACGGCCAGTGTTGTCTTGTGACACTTACCATGACCAGTGTTGTCTTGTGAGAGTTTCCACGACCAGTGTTGTCTTGTGACACCACGGCCAGCGTTGTCTTGTGACACTTACCATGGCCAGTGTTATCTTGTGACAGTTACCACGACCAGTGTTGTCTAGTGACAGTTACCACGACCAGCGTTGTCTTGTGACAGTTGCCACGACCAGTGTTGTCTTGTGACAGTTACCACGACCAGTGTTTTCTTGTGACACCACGACTAGTGTTGTCTTGTGACAGTTAGCACGACCAGTGTTGTCTTGTGACACTTACCACGACCAGTGTTTTCTTGTGACACCACAACCAGTGTTGTCCTGTGACACTTACCACCACCAGTGTTGTCTTGTGGCACTTACCACAACCAGTGTTGTCTTGTGACACTTACTACGATCAGTGTTGTCTTGGGACACCACGACCAGTGTTGTCATGTGACACTTACCACAATCAGTGTTGTCTTGTGACACTTACCACGACTAGTGTTGTCTTGTGACACTTTCCACGTCCGAGTGTTGTCTTGTGACAGTTACCATGACCAGTGCTGTGACACTTTCCACGACCATTGTTGTCTTGTGGCAGTTACCACGGTCAGTGTTGTGACACAACAACCAGTGTTGTCTTGTGACACTTACCACGACCAGTATTGTCTTGTGACCGTTACCATGACTAGTGTTGTCTTGTGACAGTTACCACTACCAGTGTTGTCTTGTGACACCACGGCCAGTGTTGTCTTGTGACACTTACCATGACCAGTGTTGTCTTGTGACAGTTACCACGACCAGCGTTGTCTTGTGACAGTTACCACGACCAGCGTTGTCTTGTGACAGTTGCCACGACCAGTGTTGTCTTGTGACAGTTTCCACGACCAGTGTTGTCTTGTGACACTTACCACGACTAGTGTTGTCTTGTGACAGTTACCACGACCAGTGTTGTCTTGTGACACCATGACCAGTGTTGTCCTGTGACAGTTACCATGACCAGTGTTGTCTTGTGACAGTTACCACGACTAGTGTTGTCTTGTGACACCACGGCCAGTGTTGTCTTGTGACACTTACCATGACCAGTGTTGTCTTGTGACAGTTACCACGACTAGTGTTGTCTTGTGACAGTTACCACGACCAGTGTTGTCTTTTGACAGTTACCACGACTAGTGTTTTATTGTGACAGTTACCACGACTAGTGTTGTCTTGTGACAGTTACCACGATCAGTGTTGTCTTGTGACAGTTACCACGACTAGTGTTGTGTTGTGACACCACGACCAGTGTTGTCTTGTGACACTTACCATGACCAGTGTTGTCTTGTGACACTTACCATGACCAGTGTTGTCTTGTGACACCACGACCAGTGTTGTCTTGTTACAGTTACCAGGACCAGTGTTGTCTTGTGACAGTTACCACGACTAGTGTTGTGTTGTGACACCACGACCAGTGTTGTCTTGTGACACTTACCATGACCAGTGTTGTCTTATGACACTTACCATGACCAGTGTTGTCTTGTGACACTTACCATGACCAGTGTTGTCTTGTGACACCACGACCAGTGTTGTCTTGTTTCAGTTACCACGACCAGTGTTGTCTTTTGACAGTTACCACGACTAGTGTTTTGTTGTGATACCGCGACCAGTGTTGTCTTGTGACACTTACCATGATCAGTGTTGTCTTGTGACAGTTACCACGACCATTGTTGTATTGTGACACCGCGAGCAGTGTTGTCTTGTGACACTTACCATGATCAGTGTTGTCTTGTGACAGTTACCACGACCATTGTTGTATTGTGACACCGCGACCAGTGTTGTCTTGTGACACTTACCATGACCAGTGTTGTCTTATGACACTTACCACGAGCAGTGTTGTCTTGTGACAGTTACCACGACTAGTGTTGTATTGTGACACCGCGACCAGTGTTGTCTTGTGACACTTACCATGACCAGTGTTGTCTTGTGACACTTACCATGACCAGTGTTGTCTTATGACACTTACCACGACCAGTGTTGTCTTGTGACACTTACCATGACCAGTGTTGTCTTATGACACTTACCACGACCAGTGTTGTCTTGTGACACTTACCGCGGCCAGTGTTGTATTGTGACACTTACCGCGACCAGTGTTGTACTGTGACAGTTACCACGACCAGTGTTGTCTTGTGACACTTACCGCGACCAGTGTTGTCTTGTGACAGTTACCACGACCAGTGTTATCGTCTTTTGACAGTTACCACGACTAGTGTTGTATTGTGACACCGCGACCAGTGTTGTCTTGTGACACTTACCATGACCAGTGTTGTCTTGTGACAGTTACCACGACCAGTGTTGTCTTGTGACAGTTACCACGACTAGTGTTGTATTGTGACACCGCGGCCAGTGTTGCCTTGTGACACTTACCATGACCAGTGTTGTCTTGTGACACTTACCACGACCGGTGTTGTCTTGTGACAGTTACCACGACTAGTGTTGTATTGTGACACTTACCGCGACCAGTGTTGTACTGTGACAGTTACCACGACCAGTGGTGTCTTGTGACACTTACCGCGACCAGTGTTTTATTGTGACAGTTACCCCGACCAGTGTTGTATTGTGACACTTACCGCGACCAGTGTTGTATTGTGACAGTTACCACGACCAGTGTTGTCTTGTGACACTTACCGCGACCAGTGTTGTATTGTGACAGTTACCACGACTAGTGTTGTCTTGTGACAGCGCGACCAGTGTTGTATTGTGACAGTTACCACGACCAGTGTTGTCTTGTGATACCGCGACCAGTGTTGTATTGTGACAGTTACCACGACTAGTGTTGTCTTGCGATAGTTACCACGACCAGTGTTGTCTTGTGACAGTTACCACGACCAGTGTTGTCTTGTGGCAGTTACCACAACCAGTGTTGTCTTGTGACAGTTACCACGACCAGTGTTGTCTTGTGACAGTTACCACGACTAGTGTTGTCTTGCGACAGTTACCACGACCAGTGTCGTCTTGTGACAGTTACCACAACCAGTGTTGTCTTGTGACAGTTACCACTAGTGTTGTCTTGTGACACTTACCGCGACCAGTGTTGTATTGTGACAGTTACCACGACTAGTGTTGTCTTGTGACAGTTACCACGACTAGTGTTGTCTTGTGACACTTACCGCGACCAGTGTTGTATTGTGACAGTTACCACGACTAGTGTTGTCTTGTGACAGTTACCACGACTAGTGTTGTCATGTGGCAGTTACCACGACTAGTGTTGTCTTGTGACAGTTACCACGACTAGTGTTGTCTTGTGACAGTTACCACGACTAGTGTTGTCTTGTGACAGTTACCACGACTAGTGTTGTCATGGTAAGCAGAAACCTGAAGCCAAGACAGCAGTGCCGTAGTGTGCGCAACAAGGCCAACAGATTACTTGGATTTATTTCAAAATATAAGTAACAGAAGTCCAAAAGTTATTTTACAGCTCTATACATCACTAGTGAGGCCTCATTTAGATTATGCTGCTCAGTTTTGGTCTCCTTATTACAGGATGGATATAGACTCATTAGAGAACATACAGAGAAGAATGACTAAAATGATTTACTGTGTAAGGAATCTCCTGAGTGTGTTGAACCAGGAAAGAACCAGAAATAATGGATTTAAGTTTGTTAAATTTAGATTTACAAAGGACATAGGTAAGTACTGGTTTTCTAACAGAGTTCTGGATGCGTGGAACAGTCTTCCCAGTGGGGTGATAGAGCCTAGGACCTTGGGTAGCTTTAAGAAGAGATTTGACAAATATATGAGTGGGAGGGGCTGGGTTTGATTGGTGTCATTGGGTACGGGAGGATATTCTTGGGTTGCTTTGAGTAGGGGTCGTTTTGATAAGGATCTGCCTTATGTACTGGCCTGCAGGTCAGGCAGGTCCACTTCTCATCCGCCCTTACACTCATGTACTGGCCTGCAGGTCAGGCAGGTCCACTTCTTATGCGCTCTTACACTCATGTACTGGCCTGCAGGTCAGGCAGGTCCACTTCCTATCCGTCCTTACACTCATGTACTGGCCTGCAGGTCAGGCAGGTCCACTTCTCATCCGCCCTTACACTCATGTACTGGTCTGCAGGTCAGGCAGGTCCACTTCTTATCCGCTCTTACACTCATGTACTGGTCTGCAGTCAGGCAGGCCCACTTCATCCGCTCTTACACTCATGTATGGTGTGCAGGTCGGCAGGTCCATTCTCACCCGCTCTACACTCATGTACTGGCCTGCAGGTCAGGCAGGTCCACTTCTTATCCGCTCTTACACTCATGTACTGGCCTGCAGGTCAGGCAGGTCCACTTCCTATCCGTCCTTACACTCAGGGTACGGGGCCTGCAGGTCAGGCAGGTCCACTTCTCATCCGCCCTTACACTCATGTATGGTCTGCAGGTCAGGCAGGTCCATTCTTATCCGCTCTTACACTATGTACTGGTCTGCAGGTCAGGCAGGTCCACTTCTCATCCGCTCTTACACTCATTTTACTGGTGTGCAGGTCAGGCAGGTCCACTTTCACCCGCTCTTACACTCATGTACTGGTCTGCAGGTCAGGCAGGTCCACTTCTATCCGCTCTTACACTCATGTACTGGCCTGCAGGTCAGGCAGGTCTACTTCTCATTCGTCTTACATCATGTACTGGCTGCAGGTCAGGCATGCCCACTCTTATCCGCTCTTACACTCATGTACTGGTCTGCAGGTCGGCAGGTCCATTCTCATCGCTCTTACCCCTCATGTACTGGTCTGCAGGTCAGGAGGTCCACTTCTCATCCGCTCTTCACTCATTTTACTGGCCTGCAGGTCAGGCAGGTCACTTCTCATTCGCTCTTACACTCATGTACTGGCTGCAGGTCAGGCAGGTCCACTTCTCATCCGTCTTACACTCATGTACTGGTCTGCAGGTCAGGCAGGTCCACTTCTCATCCGCTCTTATACTCATGTACTGACCTGCAGGTCAGGCAGGTCCACTTCTCATCTGCTCTCACACTCATGTACTGGTCTGCAGGTCAGGCAGGTCCACTTCTCATCCCCCCTTACACTCATGTACTGGTCTGCAGGTCGGGCAGGTCCACTTCTCTCCCCCTCTTACACTCATGTATGGTCTGCAGGTCAGGCAGGTCCACTTCTCATCCGCCCTTACACTCATGTACTGGTCTGCAGGTCAGGCAGGTCCACTTCTCATTCGCTCTTACACTCATGTACTGGTCTGCAGGTCAGGCAGGTCCATTTCTCATCCGCTCTTACACTCATGTATGGCTGCAGGTCAGGCAGGTCCACTTCTCATCCGCTCTTACACTCATGTATTTGGTTGCAGGTCAGGCAGGTCCACTTCTCACCCGCTCTTACACTCATGTACTGGTCTGCAGGTCAGGGCAGGTCCACTTCTCATTCCGCTCTTACACTCATGTATGGCCTGCAGGTCAGGCAGGTCCATTCTATTCGCTCTTACACTCATGTACTGGCCTGCAGGTCAGGCAGGTCCATTTCTCATCGCTCTTACACTCATGTACTGGTCTGCAGGTCAGGCAGGCCCCATTCTCATTCGCTCTTACACTCATGTACTGGTCTGCAGGTCAGGCAGGTCCATTTTCTCATTCGCTCTTACACTCATGTACTGGTCTGCAGGTCAGGCAGGTCCACTTCTCATCCGCTTTTAAACATCATGTATGGTCTGAAAGGTCAGGCAGGTCCACTTCTCATCCGCTCTTACACTCAATGTACTGGCCTGCAGGTCAGGCAGGTCCACTTCTCATTCGCTTTACACTCATGTACTGGCCTGCAGGTCAGGCAGGTCCACTTCTCATCCGCTCTTAACTCTGTACTGGTCTGCAGGTCAGGCAGGTCCACTTCTCATCCGCTCTTATACTCATGTACTGCCCTGCAGGTCAGGCAGGTCACTTCTCATCTGTCTTACACTCTTGTACTGGTCGCGGGTCAGGCAGGTCCACTTCTTATCCCCCCTTACACTCATGTACTGGTCTGAAAGGTCAGGCAGGTCCATTCTCATCCGCTCTTACATCATGTATGGTCTGCAGGTCAGGCGGTCCATTCTCATCCGCCCTTACACTCATGTACTGGTCTGCAGGTCAGGCAGGTCCACTTCTCATCCGCTTTTAAACACTTGTACTGGCCTGCAGGTCAGGCAGGCCCACTTCTCATTCGCTCTTGCAACTCATGTACTGGTCTGCAGGTCAGGCAGGTCCACTTCTCATTCGCTCTTACACTCATGTACTGGCCTGCAGGTCAGACAGGCCCACTTCTCATTCGCTCTTACACTCATGTACTGGCCTGCAGGTCAGGCAGGCCCTTTTTCTCATTCGCTTTACACTCATGTACTGGTCTGCAGGTCAGGCAGGTCCACTTTCATTCGCTCTTACACTCATGTACTGGTCTGCAGGTCAGGCAGGTCCACTTTCATCCGCTCTTACACTCATGTACGGGCCCTGCAGGTCAGGCAGGTCCATTCTCATCCGCCCTTAAACACTCATGTACTGGTCTGCAGGTCAGGCAGGTCCACTTCTTATCCGCTCTTACACTCATGTACTGGTCTGCAGGTCAGGCAGGTCCACTTCTCATCCGCTCTTACACTCATGTACTGGCCTGCAGGTCAGGCAGGTCCACTTCTCATCCGCCCTTACACTCATGTACTGGCCTGCAGATCAGGCAGGTCCACTTCTCATCCGCCCTTACACTCATGTACTGGCCTGCAGGTCAGGCAGGTCCACTTCTTATCCGCCCTTACACTATGTACTGGCCTGCAGGTAAAGGCAGGTCCATTCTCACCCGCTCTTACACTCATGTACTGGCCTGCAGGTCAGGCAGGTCCACTTCTCATCCGCCCTTATACTCATGTACTGGCCTGCAGGTCAGGCAGGTCCACTTCTCATCCGCTCTTACACTATGTATGGTCTGCAGGTCAGGCAGGTCCACTTCTCATCCGTTTCTTACACTCATGTACTGGTCTGCAGGTCAGGGCAGGCCCACTTTCATTCGCTCTTACACTCATGTACTGACCTGCAGGTCAGGCAGGTCCACTTCTCATCCGCTCTTACACTCATGTACTGGCCTGCAGGTCAGGCAGGTCCACTTCTCATCCGCTCTTACACTCATGTACTGACCTGCAGGTCAGGCAGGTCACTTCTCATTCACTTTACACTCATGTACGGGCCTGCAGGTCAGGCAGGTTTCCACTTTAAATCCGCTCTTACACTCATGTACTGGCTGCAGGTCAGGCAGGCCCACTTCTCTTTTCGCTCTTACACTCTGTACTGGCTGCAGGTCAGGCAGGTCCACTTCTCATTCGCTCTTACCTCATGTACTGGCCTGCAGGTAGGCAGGTCCACTTCTCATCCGCTCTTACACTATGTACTGGCTGCAGGTCATGGCAGGTCCACTTTCATTCGCTCTTACATTCATGTACGGGCCCTTTGCAGGTAGGCGGTCCACTTCTCATCCGCTCTTACACTCATGTACTGGTCTGCAGGTCAGGCAGGTCCACTTCTCATCCGCTCTTACACTCATGTACTGGCCTGCAGGTCAGGCAGGTCTTACTTTCATCCGCTCTTACACTCATGTACTGGCCTGCAGGTCAGGCAGGTCCACTTCTCACCCCGCTTTTTCACTAATGTACTGGCCTGCAGGTCAGGCAGGTCCACTTCTCATTCGCTCTTACACTCATGTACTGGCCTGCAGGTCAGGCAGGTCCACTTCTCATTCACTCTTACACTCATGTACTGGCCTGCAGGTCAGGCAGGTCCACTTCTCATCCGCTCTTACACTCATGTACTGGCCTGCAGGTCAGGCAGGTCCACTTCTCATTCGCTCTTACACTCATGTACTGGCCTGCAGGTCAGGCAGGTCCACTTCTCATCCGCTCTTACACTCATGTACTGGTCTGCAGGTCAGGCAGGTCCACTTCTCATCCGCTCTTATACTCATGTACTGACCTGCAGGTCAGGCAGGTCCACTTCTCATCTGCTCTTACACTCATGTACTGGTCTGCAGGTCAGGCAGGTCCACTTCTTATCCCCCCTTACATATGTACTGGTCTGAGGTCAGGCAGGTCCACTTCTCATCCGCTCTTACACTCATGTACTGGTCTGCAGGTCAGGCAGGTCCACTTCTCATCCGCCCTTACACTCATGTACTGGTCTGCAGGTCAGGCAGGTCCACTTCTCATCCGCTCTTACACTCATGTACTGGCCTGCAGGTCAGGCAGGTCCACTTCTCATTCGCTCTTGCACTCATTACTGGTCTGCAGGTCAGGCAGGTCCACTTTCATTCGCCCCTTACACTCATGTACTGGCCTGCAGGTCGGCAGGCCCATTTCTCATTCGCTCTTACACTCATGTACTGGCCGCAGGTTTCAGGCGGTCCATTTTTATTCGCTCTTACACTCATGTATTGGTCGCAGGTCAGGGAGGTCCACTTCTCATTCGCTCTTACACTCATGTACTGGTCTGCAGGTCGGGCAGGTCACTTCCATCCGCTCTTACACTCATGTACTGGCCTGCAGGTCAGGCAGGTCCACTTCTCATCCGCCCTTACACTCATGTACTGGTCTGCAGGTCAGGCAGGTCCACTTCTTATCCGCTCTTACACTCATGTACTGGTCTGCAGGTCGGCAGGCCCACTTCTCATCCGCTCTTACACTCATGTACGGGCCCTGCGGTCAGGCAGGTCCACTTCTCATCCGCCCTTACACTCATGTACTGGCCTGCAGGTCAGGCAGGTCCACTTCTCATCCGCCCTTACACTCATGTACTGGCCTGCAGGTCAGGCAGGTCCACTTCTTATCCGCCCTTACACTCATGTACTGGCCTGCAGGTCAGGCAGGTCCACTTCTCATCCGCTCTTACACTCATGTACTGGCCTGCAGGTCAGGCAGGTCCACTTCTCATCCGCCCTTATACTCATGTACTGGCCTGCAGGTCAGGCAGGTCCACTTCTCATCCGCTCTTACACTCATGTACTGGTCTGCAGGTCAGGCAGGTCCACTTCTCATCCGCTCTTACACTCATGTACTGGTCTGCAGGTCAGGCAGGTCCACTTCTCATTCGCTCTTACACTCATGTACTGACCTGCAGGTCAGGCAGGTCCACTTCTCATCCGCTCTTACACTCATGTACTGGTCTGCAGGCCAGGCAGGTCCACTTCTCATCCGCTCTTACACTCATGTACTGACCTGCAGGTCAGGCAGGTCCACTTCTCATCCGCTCTTATACTCATGTACTGACCTGCAGGTCAGGCAGGTCCACTTTTCATCCGCTCTTACACTCATGTACTGACCTGCAGGTCAGGCAGGTCCACTTCTCATCCGCTCTTACACTCATGTACTGGTCTGCAGGTCAGGCAGGTCCACTTCTCATCCGCCCTTACACTCATGTACTGGTCTGCAGGTCAGGCAGGTCCACTTCTCATCCGCTCTTACACTCATGTACTGGTCTGCAGGTCAGGCAGGTCCACTTCTCATCCGCCCTTACACTCATGTACTGGTCTGCAGGTCAGGCAGGTCCATTCTCATCCGCTCTTAACTCATTTTACTGGCCTGCAGGTCAGGCAGGTCCACTTCTCATTCGCTCTTGCCTCATGTACTGGTTGCAGGTCAGGCAGGTCCATTCTCATTCGCTCTTACACTCATTTTTCTGGCCTGCAGGTCGGGCAGGCCCACTTTCATTCGCTCTTACACTCATGTACTGGCCTGCAGGTCAGGCAGGTCCATTTCTCATTCGCTCTTACACTCATGTACTGGTCTGCAGGTCAGGCAGGTCCACTTCTCATTCGCTCTTACACTCATGTACTGGTCTGCGGGGGCAGGAGGTCCACTTCTCATTCGCTCTTACACTCATGTATGGTCTGCAGGGCAGGCAGGTCCACTTCTCATCCGCTTTTTACACTCATGTACTGGCCCTGCAGGTCAGGCAGGTCCACTTCTCATTCGCTCTTACACTCATGTACTGGCCTGCAGGTCAGGCAGGTCCACTTCTCATTCGCTCTTACACTCATGTACTGGTCTGCAGGTCAGGCAGGTCCACTTCTCAATCCGCTCTTCCACTCATGTACTGGCCTGCAGGTCAGGAGGTTTCCACTTCTCATTCGCTCTTACACTCATGTACTGGTCTGCAAGTCAGGCAGGTCACTTCTCATTCGCTCTTACACTCATGTATTTGGTCTGCAGGTCAGGCAGGTCCACAACTCATTCGCTCTTACACTATGTACTGGTCTGCAGGTCAGGCAGGTCCACTTCTTATCCGCTCTTACACTCATGTACTGGTCTGCAGGTCAGGCAGGTCCACTTCTCATCCGCCCTTACACTCATGTACTGGTCTGCAGGTCAGGCAGGTCCACTTCTATCCGCTCTTACACTCATGTACTGGCCTGCAGGTCAGGCAGGTCCACTTCTCATTCGCTCTTACACTCATGTACTGGTCTGCAGGTCAGCAGGTCCACTTCTTATCCGCTCTTACATCATGTATGGTCTGCAGGTCAGGCAGGTCCATTTCTCACCCGCTCCTTACACTCATGTACGGCCTGCAGGTCGGCAGGTCCACTTCTCATCCGCTCTTACACTCAGTACTGGTCTGCAGGTCAGGCAGGTCCACTTCTCATCCGCTCTTACACTCATGTACTGGTCTGCAGGTCAGGCAGGTCCACTTCTCATCCGCTCTTACACTCATGTACTGGCCTGCAGGTCAGGCAGGTCCAACTTTCATTCGCTCTTACACTAAATGTATGGCCTGCAGGTCAGGCAGGTCACTTCTCATCGCTCTTACACCATGTACTGGCCTGCAGGTCAGGCAGGTCCACTTCTCATTCGCTCTTACACTCATGTACTGGCCTGCAGGTCAGGCAGGTCCATTTCTCATTCGCTCTTACACTCATGTACTGGTCTGCAGGTCAGGCAGGTCCACTTCTCATTCGCTCTTACACTCATGTACTGGTCTGCAGGTCAGGCAGGTCCACTTCTCATTCGCTCTTACACTCATGTACTGGTCTGCAGGTCAGGCAGGTCCACTTCTCATCCGCTCTTACACTCATGTACTGGTCTGCAGGTCAGGCAGGTCCACTTCTCATCCCTCTTACACTCAGTACTGGTTGCAGGTCAGGCGGTCCATTCTCATCCGCTCTTACACTCATGTACTGGCCTGCAGGTCAGCAGGTCCATTCTCATTCGCTCTTACACTCATGTACTGGTCTGCAGGTCAGGCGGTCACTTCTCATCCGCTTTACACTCATGTACTGGTGTGCAGGTCGGCAGGTCCACTTTCATCCGCTCTTACACTCATGTACTGGTCTGCAGGTCAGGAAGGTCACTTCTATCCGCTCTTACACTCATGTACTGGCCTGCAGGTCGGGGAGGTCTACTTCTCATTCGCTTTTTACATCATGTACTGGTCTGCAGGTCAGGCATGTCCACTTTTTTATCCGCTCTTACACTCATTTTAATGGTCTGCAGGTCCAGGCAGGTCCACTTCTCATCCGCTCTTACACTCAGTACTGGCCTGCAGGTCAGGCAGGCCCAAACTTTCATCCGCTCTTACATCATGTACTGGTCTGCAGGTCAGGCAGGTCCACTTCTCATCCGCTCTTACACTCATGTACTGGTCTGCAGGTCAGGCAGGTCCACTTCTCATCCGCTCTTACACTCATGTACTGGCCTGCAGGTCAGGCAGGTCCACTTCTCATTCGCTCTTACACTCATGTACTGGCCCTGCAGGTCAGGCAGGTCCATTTCTAAATCCGCTCTTACACTCATGTATGGCCTGCAGGTCGGCAGGTCCACTTCTCATTCGCTCTTACATTCATTACTGGCCGGGCAGGTCGGGCAGGTCCACTTCTCATCCGCTCTTACACTCATGTACTGGTCTGCAGGTCAGGCAGGTCCACTTCTCATCCGCTCTTACACTCATGTACTGGCCTGCAGGTCAGGCAGGTCTACTTCTCATCCGCTCTTACACTCATGTACTGGCCTGCAGGTCAGGCAGGTCCACTTCTCATCCGCTTTACACTCATGTACTGGCTGCAGGTCAGGCAGGTCCATTCTCATTCGCTCTTACACTCATGTACTGGCCTGCAGGTCAGGCAGGTCCACTTCTCATTCACTCTTACACTCATGTACTGGCCTGCAGGTCAGGCAGGTCCACTTCTCATCCGCTCTTACACTCATGTACTGGCCTGCAGGTCAGGCAGGTCCACTTCTCATTCGCTCTTACACTCATGTACTGGCCTGCAGGTCAGGCAGGTCCACTTCTCATTCGCTCTTACACTCATGTATGGCCTGCAGGTCAGGCAGGTCCACTTCTCATCCGCTCTTACACTCAAGTACTGGCCTGCAGGTCAGGGGTCCACTTCTCATTCGCTCTTACATTCATGTATGGCCTGCAGGTCAGGCAGGTCCACTTCTCATCCGCTCTTACACTCATGTACTGGTCGCAGGTCCAGGAGGTCCACTTCTCATCCGCTCTTACACTCATGTACTGGCCTGCAGGTCAGGCAGGTCTACTTCTCATCCGCTCTTACACTCATGTACTGGCCTGCAGGTCAGGCAGGTCCACTTCTCATCCGCTCTTACACTCATGTACTGGCCTGCAGGTCAGGCAGGTCCACTTCTCATTCGCTCTTACACTCATGTACTGGCCTGCAGGTCAGGCAGGTCCACTTCTCATTCACTCTTACACTCATGTACTGGCCTGCAGGTCAGGCAGGTCCACTTCTCATCCGCTCTTACACTCATGTACTGGCCTGCAGGTCAGGCAGGTCCACTTCTCATTCGCTCTTACACTCATGTACTGGCCTGCAGGTCAGGCAGGTCCACTTCTCATTCACTCTTACACTCATGTACTGGCCTGCAGGTCAGGCAGGTCCACTTCTCATTCGCTCTTACACTCATGTACTGGCCTGCAGGTCAGGCAGGTCCACTTCTCATTCACTCTTACACTCATGTACTGGCCTGCAGGTCAGGCAGGTCCACTTCTCATTCACTCTTACACTCATGTAATCATCCAATATTTAATGCTTCACAAATTTTATTAAACCATTACTTCCCAGCGTCTTTTCTAAATGTATATTCCTCCAAACCATACCATTGGCGGGGATTGAACTCGTGGCGAATGAGTCGTAAAACCAAGCCAGGGCTACTCGCTCGCCACGAGTTCCATACCCGCCCGTGGTATGGTTTATATTCCTCTCTACTGATTTTATTGCTGTGAGTTTTGTGTTTTTTAGAAATTTTCAACATTTCAATACAGTTTACATCTCTCTTAATTTTACACCTTTGTAAAAGAATGCAATTACATATGGAATCAGTTCCGTCCTCTTTCTCTGTTTAGTTCCGAGAATATTTTGTCCATTCTGTAATATGGTTACCAGAACTGAGCAGCGTAATCTAAATGATGTCTATTCAAAGATGTTTAAAATTGAAGTATAGACTGCGGACGTTTATTCATACTTCTAGATATGAAACCAAGACTTATGTTCGTTTTATTGTGAATAGTTATGTTCTGTTGTCTTGGCTTTAAATTTCTGATAACCAAAACTCCTACAACTTTTTTAACATTCACTCTATGATCTATATTACTGAGCTTATAAGTCCCAAAGTTATTTCCTTTTCTTAGAATTAGAAACTTCGGTTTTTTCTGCATTGACAGGCTTCTGCCACTTCTCCGATAACAACATTAACCTGTCCAGGTTATCCGGCAGCCTTCTAGTGTCCACATCAGAAATTATTTAATGACCTATATTAGTGGTATCGGCAATCTTACATATCGCTATTTATTCCCTCATTTATGAGGTTTACGTAGATTGTGAACAACAAGGATCCCAACACTAACCCCTGTAGAACACCACTCGTAACACATCCTCTTTTCGATTTCTCCTCGTTAATGCAGACTGTGTTGACTATCTGTCAGCCTCGACCCAGGAGGCAATTTCCACTCCAGTTCAATATACCTCTTCTTTCTCAATCAATCTATTTAGCAGAAACTTTATTAAAAACCTTACTGAAGTCCTTATATACAAAATCACATTATCTTGATCTAGCTCCTCGAATACCTTAGTGAAAAAGATTACTGAATTCTCACAGCAAAAAGTTCCTTTGTAAAGCAGTGCTGAGGTTCCTTGATTAAATTATATCTTTCAAGGTGGCTTCAGATTGCATCATCAGCTAATAATTCCATCAATTTTCCCGCAGTTGACGTTAGGCTGATTAATCTATAAACCATACTACGGGCGGGGATTGAACTCGTGGTTAGTCATAAAACTCCAGACCGACGTGTTAGCCAGTGGCCCAGTGGATAACGAGTAGGTCTGGAGTTTTACGACTCTCTAACCGCGGGTTCAAGCCCCGCCCGTGGTATAGTTTGCTTGCAATAGTGTCATTAAGATTTCGTGAGTCATGATTAATCTATAATTTAAAGATAAGGACTCATCTCTCGCTTTGTAGATACTTGTATGATACTTGTTTGTAGTGAAGTGTTGAGGAGACTAACTAATGTTTTACTAAGTACCTCATTAAATTCCTTTAGAGCCCTTGAAAGCAGTTTATCAGGCTCCATTGAGTTACTTGACATCAGTCTTCATAACTGTTAGAGAACCTTGTCACTTGTGACTTTGATACTGCATAAATTATTTTCGTCTTGACAAATATAATTAACGTCTGGGATTTCGTTTCTTTTCTTTTGTGTTAAAATAGAAAATAGGTACTGAAAATGGTACACATCTTTGTATAGATAAATGGCAATATTAAGATGATGTCTGATAAGTGTTCCCTCAAGGGAGGGACTTTTGATCTAAGGAATTGGATCTATCATCTCCTTGGAACGAACGTGACGGCCTCACATTGCCCAAGGCTCTGCATAACCTCTACGGTTATTTCTTATTTTTTTTCGAAATGAAACTGGTGACGGCATGCAGAATGGTAACCAGTGGTAAGAAACTATTCAATTACGATATGAAATACTGAAATACTTAGAGAACTATCTTGACACCGTTTAGTAGTTCATAACGGGTTCAACCAGTGTGGGCACTTCAGTGAAAGTGCTGGAAATTATCCTCTGCCCAGTGATATGGGCCGTGAGTATGACAGTCATGAGGAGCGAATCATGATGTTGGTGATAAGCATTCCTACAGGAATGTGAGGTGAGGCAGCAGCATGCAGACAGCATTAGCGAGGCTGATGTATGACCGTCATCAGCAAGCACAGAGACGTGGCACTCACAGACCTGCTACATCCACCCTCAAGCACTTCCTCAAAGACCTGTGTCGCCGCCTCATAGCTTTCCTCTTTACACAGGTGAGTAATATTCTTAAAACAGAAGCACTACTGACCTATACTAGACG
>NC_069411.1:55699424-55738958 GCF_026875155.1 Cherax quadricarinatus
TTTTATATAGGTAAACAATGGCATCTGCCTATTTTCTATACTGAAAGGTATTAATTTTCATATTATATTCACTGCTTCAGTTTATGTCAGCTACAGTAGAATTACTAAGTTTTACTCTTACGGTTCTTTAACCATAATTTTTAGTTACAAATATATTAGGTGGAAGTAAGCAAATCTGAAATACTAAAATTTAACTAGGTTTTTAGTTATTGCAATAATATTTGTTTGATTATTATGTAATTCCTCACAGCTCGTTCACTACACACAATGTTTTGTATTCCAACTTCTCCAGTTCATGATTTTATCTCAAAATTTCCTTTACCCTCAATTTTGCCCAATTTATAGGCTCTCCGTCTTATAATAAATATAATATTTAATTTATTGTGTGTGTTTACTCACCTATATGATTGCAGGGGTCAAATGGCAGCTCCTGGCCCAGCCTCTTCGCTGGTCGCTACTAGGTCCACTCTTTCCCTGCTACATATGCCTTATCATATCTCTTCTTAAAGCTATGTATGGATCCTGCTTCCATTACATCACTCTCCAACTTGCTCCACTTCCTAACAATTCTATGAATACTCATCTGAGTTTTCAACTTCCAGTTGTGTCCACCTGGTTGCTGAAACATTGTACCTGTCTACCTGGTTGCTGAAACATTGTACCTGTCTACCTGGTTGCTGAAACATTGTACCTGTCTACCTGGTTGCTGAAACATTGTACCTGTCTACCTGGTTGCTGAAACATTGTACCTGTCTACCTGGTTGCTGAAACATTGTACCTGTCTACCTGGTTGCTGAAACATTGTACCTGTCCACCTTGTTGCTGAAACATTGTACCTGTCTACCTGGTTGCTGAAACATTGTACCTGTCTACCCTTTTTGCTGAAACATTGTACCTGTCTACCTTGTTGCTGAAACATTGTACCTGTCTACCTTGTTGCTGAAACATTGTACCTGTCTACCTTGTTGCTGAAACATTGTACCTGTCTACCTTGTTGCTGAAACATTGTACCTGTCCACCTTGTTGCTGAAACATTGTACCTGTCTACCTTGTTGCTGAAACATTGTACCTGTCTACCTTGTTGCTGAAACATTGTACCTGTCTACCTTGGGGCTGAAACATTGTACCTGTCCACCTTGTTGCTGAAACATTGTACCTGTCTACCTGGTTGCTGAAACATTGTACCTGTCTACCTGGTTGCTGAAACATTGTACCTGTCCACCTTGTTGCAGAAACATTGTGTACCTGTCTAGCTTGTTGCTGAAACATTGTGTACCTGTCCACCTTGTTGCTGAAACATTGTGTACCTGTCCACCTTGTTGCTGAAACATTGTACCTGTCCACCTTGTTGCTGAAACATTGTAACTGTCCACATTGTTGCTGAAACATTGTACCTGTCTACCTGGTTGCTGAAACATTGTACCTATCCACCTTGCTGCTGAAACATTGTACCTGTCCACCTTGTTGCTGAAACATTGTACCTGTCCATCTTGTTGCTGAAATATTGTACCTGTCCACCTTGTTGCTGAAACATTGTACCTGTCCACCTTGTTGCTGAAATATTGTACCTGTCTACCTGGTTGCTGAAACATTGTACCTGTCTACCTGGTTGCTGAAACATTGTACCTGTCCACCTTGTTGCTGAAACATTTTGTACCTGTCCACCTTGTTGCTGAAACATTGTACCTGTCTACCTTGTTGCTGAAACATTGTGTACCTGTCCACCTTGTTGCTGAAACATTGTACCTGTCCACCTTGTCGCAGAAACATTGTACCTGTCCACCTTGTTGCTGAAACATTGTACCTGTCTACCTTGTTGCTGAAACATTATACCTGTCCACCTGGTTGCTGAAACATTGTACCTGTCCACCTTGTTGCTGAAACATTGTACCTGTCCACCTTGTTGCTGAAATATTGTACCTGTCTACCTGGTTGCTGAAACATTGTACCTGTCTACCTGGTTGCTGAAACATTGTAACTGTCCACCTTGTTGCTGAAACATTGTGTACCTGTCCACCTTGTTCCTGAAACATTGTACCTGTCCACCTTGTTGCTGAAACATTGTACCTGTCTACCTTGTTGCTGAAACATTATACCTGTCCACCTGGTTGCTGAAACATTGTACATGTCCACCTTGTTGCTGAAACATTGTACCTGTCCACCTTGTTGCTGAAACATTGTACCTGACTACCTGGTTGCTGAAACATTGTACCTGTCCACCTTGTTGCTGAAACATTATACCTGTCCACCTTGTTGCTGAAACATTGTACCTGTCCACCTTGTTGCTGAAACATTGTACATGACTACCTGGTTGCTGAAACATTGTACCTGTCTACCTTGTTGCTGAAGCATTGTACCTGTCCAACTTGTTGCTGAAACATTGTACCTGTCTACCTGGCTGCTGAAACATTGTACCTGTCTACCTTGTTGCTGAAACATTGTACCTGTCTACCTTGTTGCTGAAACATTGTGTACCTGTCCACCTTGTTGCTGAAACATTGTACCTGTCCACCTTGTTGCTGAAACATTGTGTACCTGTCCACCTTGTTGCTGAAACATTGTACCTGTCTACCTTGTTGCTGAAACATTGTGTACCTGTCCACCTTGTTGCTGAAACATTGTACCTGTCTACCTTGTTGCTGAAACATTGTACCTGTCCACCTTGTTGCTGAAACATTGTGTACCTGTCCACCTTGTTGCAGAAACATTGTACCTGTCTACCTTGTTGCTGAAACATTGTACCTGTCTACCTTGTTGCTGAAACATTGTACCTGTCTACCTTGTTGCTGAAACATTGTACCTGTCCAGCTTGTTGCTGAAACATTGTACCTGTCTACCTGGTTGCTGAAACATTGTACCTGTCCACCTTGTTGCTGAAACATTGTACCTGTCCACCTTGTTGCTGAAACATTGTACCTGTCTACCTTGTTGCTGAAATATTGTACCTGTCTACCTTGTTGCTGAAACATTGTACCTGTCTACCTTGTTGCTGAAACATTGTACCTGTCTACCTTGTTGCTGAAACATTGTACCTGTCTACCTTGTTGCTGAAACATTGTACCTGTCCAGCTTGTTGCTGAAACATTGTACCTGTCTACCTTGTTGCTGAAACATTGTACCTGTCTACCTTGTTGCTGAAACATTGTACCTGTCTACCTTGTTGCTGAAACATTGTACCTGTCTACCTTGTTGCTGAAAAAATTGTACCTGTCTACCTTGTTGCTGAAACATTGTACCTGTCTACCTTGTTGCTGAAACATTGTACCTGTCCAGCTTGTTGCTGAAACATTGTACCTGTCTACCTGGTTGCTGAAACATTGTACCTGTCCACCTTGTTGCTGAAGCATTGTACCTGTCCAACTTGTTGCTGAAACATTGCACCTGTCTACCTTGTTGCTGAAACATTGTACCTGTCTACCTCGTTGCTGAAACATTGTACCTGTCTACCTTGTTGCTGAAACATTGTACCTGTCTACCTTGTTGCTGAAACATTGTACCTGTCTACCTTGTTGCTGAAACATTGTACCTGTCCAGCTTGTTGCTGAAATATTGTACCTGTCTACCTTGTTGCTGAAACATTGTACCAGTCTACCTTGTTGCTGAAACATTGTACCTGTCTACCTTGTTGCTGAAACATTGTACCTGTCTACCTTGTTGCTGAAACATTGTACCTGTCTACCTTGTTGCTGAAACATTGTACCTGTCTACCTTGTTGCTGAAACATTGTACCTGTCTATCTTGTTGCTGAAACATTGTACCTGTCCAGCTTGTTGCTGAAACATTGTACCTGTCCACCATGTTGCTGAAACATTGTACCTGTCTACCTTTGTTGCAGAAACATTGTACCTGTCAGCTTGTTGCTGAAACATTGTACCTGTCTACCTGGTCGCTGAAACATTGTATCTGTCTACCTTGTTGCTGAAACATTGTACCTGTCTACCTTGTTGCTGAAACATTGTACCTGTCTACCTTGTTGCTGAAACATTGTACCTGTCTACCTTGTTGCTGAAACATTGTACCTGTCTACCTTGTTGCTGAAACATTGTACCTGTCTACATTGTTGCTGAAACATTGTACCTGTCTACCTTGTTGCTGAAACATTGTACCTGTCCAGCTTGTTGCTGAAACATTGTACATGTCCACCTTGTTGCTGAAACATTGTACCCGTCTACCTTGTTGTTGAAACATTGTACCTGTCTACCTTGTTGCTGAAACATTGTACCTGTCCAGCTTGTTGCTGAACCATTGTACCTGTCTACCTGGTTGCTGAAACATTGTACCTGTCCACCTTGTTGCTGAAACATTGTACCTGTCTACCTGGTTGCTGAAACATTGTACCTGTCTACCTTGTTGCTGAAACATTGTACCTGTCCACCTTGTTGCTGAAACATTGTACCTGTCCACCTTGTTGCTGAAACATTGTACCTGTCCAGCTTGTTGCTGAAACATTGTACCTGTCCACCTTGTTGCTGAAACATTGTACCTGTCTACCTTGTTGCTGAAACATTGTACCTGTCCAGCTTGTTGCTGAACTATTTTACCTGTCTACCTGGTTGTTGAAACATTGTACCTGTCCACCTTGTTGCTGAAACATTGTACCTGTCTACCTGGTTGCTGAAATATTGTACCTGTCTACCTTGTTGGTGAAACATTGTACCTGTCCACCTTGTTGCTGAAACATTGTACCTGTCTTCCTTGTTGCTGAAACATTGTACCTGTCCACCTTGTTGCTGAAACATTGTACCTGCCCACCTTGTTGCTGAAACATTGTACCTGTCCACCTTGTTGCGGAAACATTGTACCTGTCTACCTTGTTGCTGAAACATTGTACCTGCCCACCTTGTTGCTGAAACATTGTACCTGTCTACCTTGTTGCTGAAAAATTGTACCTGTCTACCTTGTTGCTGAAACATTGTACCTGTCCAGCTTGTTGCTGAAACATTGTACCTGTCTACCTTGTTGCTGAAACATTGTACCTGTCCACCTTGTTGCTGAAACATTGTACCTGCCCACCTTGTTGCTGAAACATTGTACCTGTCTACCTTGTTGCTGAAAAATTGTACCTGTCTACCTTGTTGCTGAAACATTGTACCTGTCCAGCTTGTTGCTGAAAATTGTACCTGTCTACCTGGTTGCTGAAACATTGTACCTGTCTACCTGGTTGCTGAAACATTGTACCTGTCTACCTTGTTGCTGAAACATTGCACCTGTCTACCTTGTTGCTGAAACATTGTACCTGTCCACCTTGTTGCTGAAACATTGTACCTGTCTACCTTGTTGCTGAAACATTGTACCTCTCCACCTTGTTGCTGAAACATTGTACCTGTCCAACTTGTTGCTGAAACATTGTACCTGTCCAGCTTGTTGCTGAAACATTGTACCTGTCCAGCTTGCTGCTGAAACATTGTACCTGTCTACCTGGTTGCTGAAACGTTGTGTACCTGTCAACCTTGTTGCTGAAACATTGTACCTGTCTACCTGGTTGCTGAAACATTGTACCTGTCTACCTTGTTGCTGAAACATTGTACCTGTCCAGCTTGTTGCTGAAACATTGTACCTGTCTACCTTGTTGCTGAAACATTGTACCTGTCCACCTTGTTGCTGAAACATTGTGTACCTATCTACCTTGTTGCTGAAACATTGTACCTGTCTACCTGGTTGCTGAAACATTGTACCTGTCTACCTGGTTGCTGAAACATTGTACCTGTCTACCTGGTTGATGAAACATTGTACCTGTCCAGTTTGTTGCTGAAACATTGTACCTGTCTACCTTGTTGCTGAAACATTGTACCTGTCTACCTTGTTGCTGAAACATTGTGTACCTGTCTACCTTGTTGCTGAAACATTGTACCTGTCTACCTGGTTGCTAAAACATTGTACCTGTCTACCTGGTTGCTGAAACATTGTACCTGTCTACCTGGTTTCTGAAACATTGTACCTGTCTACCTGGTTGCTGAAACATTGTGTACCTGTCTACCTTGTTGCTGAAAAATTGTACCTGTCTACCTTGTTGCTGAAACATTGTACCTGTCTACCTGGTAGCTGAAACATTGTGCCTGTCTACCTGGTTGCTGAAACATTGTACCTGTCTACCTGGTTGCTGAAACATTGTGTACCTGTCTACCTTGTTGCTGAAACATTGTACGTGTCTACCTGGTTGCTGAAACATTGTACCTGTCTACCTTGTTCCTGAAACATTGTACCTGTCTACCTGGTTGCTGAAACATTTTGTACCTGTCTACCTTGTTGCTGAAACATTGTACCTGCCTTCCTGGTTGCTGAAACATTGTATACCTGTCCACCTTGTTCCTGAAACATTGTACCTGTCCACCTGGTTGCTGAAACATTGTACCTGTCCACTTGTTGCTGAAACATTGTACCTGTCCACCTTGTTGCTGAAACATTGTACCTGTCCACCTTGTTGCTGAAACATTGTACCTGTCTACCTGGTTGCTGAAACATTGTACCTGTCTACCTGGTTGCTGAAACATTGTACCTGTCCACCTTGTTGCAGAAACATTGTACCTGTCTACCTGGTTGCTGAAACATTGTACCTGTCTACCTTGTTGCTGAAACATTGTACCAGTCCACCTTGTTGCTGAAACATTGTGTACCTGTCTACCTTGTTGCTGAAACATTGTACCTGTCTACCTGGTTGCTGAAACATTGTACCTGTCTACCTGGTTGCTGAAACATTGTACCTGTCCACCTTGTTGCTAACATTGTACCTGTCCACCTTATTGCTGAAACATTGTACCTGTCTACCTGGTTGCTGAAACATTGTACCTGTCTACCTGGTTGCTGAAACATTGTACCTGTCCACCTTGATGCTGAAACATTGTGTACCTCTCTACCTTGCTGCTGAAACATTGTCTACCTGTCCACCTTGTTGCTGAAGCATTGTACCTGTCCACCTTGTTGCTGAAACATTGTAATTGTCCGCCTTGTTGCTGAAACATTGTACCTGTCCACCTTGTTGCTGAAACATTGTACCTGTCTACCTGGTTGCTGAAACATTGTACCTGTCCACCTTGTTGCTGAAACATTGTACCTGTCCACCTTGTTGCTGAAACATTGTACCTGTCCACCTTGTTGCTGAAACATTATACCTGTCTAACTGGTTGCTGAAACATTGCACCTGTCTACCTGGTTGCTGAAACATTGTACCTGTCCACCTTGTTGCTGAAACATTGTGTACCTGTCCACCTTGTTGCTGAAACATTGTACCTGTCCACCTTGTTGCTGAAACATTGTACCTGTCCGCCTTGTTGCTGAAACATTGTACCTGTCCACCTTGTTGCTGAAACATTGTACCTGTCTACCTGGTTGCTGAAACATTGTACCTGTCCACCTTGTTGCTGAAACATTGTACCTGTCCACCTTGTTGCTGAAACATTGTACCTGTCCACCTTGTTGCTGAAACATTATACCTGTCTAACTGGTTGCTGAAACATTGCACCTGTCTACCTGGTTGCTGAAACATTGTACCTGTTCACCTTGTTGCTGAAACATTGTGTACCTGTCCACCTTGTTGCTGAAACATTGTGTACCTGTCCACCTTGTTGCTGAAACATTGTACCTGTCCACCTTGTTGCTGAAACATTGTACCTGTCCACCTTGTTGCTGAAACATTGTACCTGTCCACCTTGTTGCTGAAACATTGTGTACCTGTCCACCTTGTTGCTGAAACATTGTGTACCTGTCCACCTTGTTGCTGAAACATTGTACCTGTCCACCTTGTTGCTGAAACATTGTACCTGTCCACCTTGTTGCTGAAACATTGTACCCGTCCACCTTGTTGCTGAAACATTGTACCTGTCTACCTGATTGCTGAAACATTGTACCTGTCCACCTTGTTGCTGAAACATTGTACCTGTCTACCTTGTTGCTGAAACATTGTACCTGTCCACCTTGTTGCTGAAACATTGTACCTGTCCACCTTGTTGCTGAAACATTGTACCTGTCCACCTTGTTGCTGAAACATTGTGTACCTGTCTACCTTGTTGCTGAAAAATTGTACCTGTCTACCTTGTTGCTGAAACATTGTACCTGTCTACCTGGTAGCTGAAACATTGTGCCTGTCTACCTGGTTGCTGAAACATTGTACCTGTCTACCTGGTTGCTGAAACATTGTGTACCTGTCTACCTTGTTGCTGAAACATTGTACGTGTCTACCTGGTTGCTGAAACATTGTACCTGTCTACCTTGTTCCTGAAACATTGTACCTGTCTACCTGGTTGCTGAAACATTTTGTACCTGTCTACCTTGTTGCTGAAACATTGTACCTGCCTACCTGGTTGCTGAAACATTGTATACCTGTCCACCTTGTTCCTGAAACATTGTACCTGTCCACCTGGTTGCTGAAACATTGTACCTGTCCACTTGTTGCTGAAACATTGTACCTGTCCACCTTGTTGCTGAAACATTGTACCTGTCCACGTTGTTGCTGAAACATTGTACCTGTCTACCTGGTTGCTGAAACATTGTACCTGTCTACCTGGTTGCTGAAACATTGTACCTGTCCACCTTGTTGCAGAAACATTGTACCTGTCTACCTTGTTGCTGAAACATTGTACCTGTCTACCTTGTTGCTGAAACATTGTACCTGTCTACCTGGTTGTTGAAACATTGTACCTGTCTACCTTGTTGTTGAAACATTGTACCTGTCTACCTGGTTGCTGAAACATTGTACCTGTCTACCTGGTTGCTGAAACATTGTACCTGTCTACCTTGTTGCTGAAACATTGTACCTGTCTATCTGGTTGCTGAAACATTGTACCTGTCTACCTGGTTGCTGAAACATTGTACCTGTCTCTCTGGTTGCTGAAACATTGTACCTGTCCAGCTTGTTGCTGAAACATTGTGTACCTGTCCACCTTGTTGCTGAAACATTGTGTACCTGTCCACCTTGTTGCTGAAACATTGTACTTGTCCACCTTGTTGTTGAAACATTGTACCTATTCACCTTGTTTCTGATACATTGTGTACCTGTCTACCTGGTTGCTGAAACATTGTACCTGTCCACCTTGTTGCTGAAACATTGTACCTGTCTACCTTGTTGCTGAAACATTGTACCTGTCCACCTTGTTGCTGAAACATTGTGTACCTGTCTACCTTGTTGCTGAAACATTGTCTACCTGTCCACCTTTTTGCTGAAACATTGTGTACCTGTCCACCTTGTTGCTGAAACATTGTACCTGTCCACCTTGTTGCTGAAACATTGTACCTGTCCACCTTGTTGCTGAAACATTGTACATGTCCACCTTGTTGCTGAAACATTGTACATGTCCACCTTGTTGCTGAAACATTGTACATGTCTACCTTGTTGCTGAAACATTGTACCTGTCTACCTTGTTGCTGAAACATTGTACCTGTCTACCTTGTTGCTGAAACATTGTACATGTCCACCTTGTTGCTGAAACATTGTGTACCTGTCCACCTTGTTGCTGAAACATTGTGTACCTGTCTACCTTGTTGCTGAAACATTGTACCTGTCTACCTTGTTGCTGAAACATTGTACCTGTCCACCTTGTTGCTGAAACATTGTGTACCTGTCCACCTTGTTGCTGAAACATTGTGTACCTGTCTACCTTGTTGCTGAAAACATTGTACCTGTCTACCTTGTTGCTGAAACATTGTACCTGTCCACCTTGTTGCTGAAACATTGTGTACCTGTCCACCTTGTTGCTGAAACATTGTGTACCTGTCTACCTTGTTGCTGAAACATTGTACCTGTCTACCTTGTTGCTGAAACATTGTACCTGTCCACCTTGATGCTGAAACATTGTGTACCTGTCTACCTTGTTGCTGAAACATTGTACCTGTTTTACCTTGTTGCTGAAACATTGTACCTGTCCACCTTGTTGCTGAAACATTGTACCTGTCCACCTTGTTGCTGAAACATTGTACCTGTCCACCTTGTTGCTGAAACATTGTACCTGTCCACCTTGTTGCTGAAACATTGTACCTGTCTACCTTGTTGCTGAAACATTGTACCTGTCTACCTTGTTGCTGAAACATTGTACCTGTCTACCTTGTTGCTGAAACATTGTGTACCTGTCCACCTTGTTGCTGAAACATTGTGTACCTGTCCACCTTGTTGCTGAAACATTGTACCTGTCCACCTTGTTGCTGAAACATTGTGTACCTGTCCACCTTGTTGCTGAAAATTGTACCTGTCTACCTTGTTGCTGAAACATTGTACCTGTCTACCTTGTTGCTGAAACATTGTACTTGTCTACCTTGTTGCTGAAACATTGTACCTGTCCACCTTGTTGCTGAAACATTGTACCTGTCTACCTGGTTGCTGAAACATTGTACCTGTCCACCTTGTTGCTGAAACATTGTACCTGTCTACCTGGTTGCTGAAACATTGTACCTGTCCACCTTGTTGCTGAAACATTGCACCTGTCCACCTTGTTGCTGAAACATTGTACCTGTCCACCTTGTTGCTGAAACTTTGTACCTGTCCCCTTGTTGCTGAAACATTGTGTACCTGTCTACCTTGTTGCTGAAACATTGTACCTGTCCACCTTGTTGCTGAAACATTGTGTACCTGTCCACCTTGTTGCTGAAACATTGTACCTGTCTAACTGGTTGCTGAAACATTGTACCTGTCCACCTTGTTTCTGAAACATTGTACCTGTCTACCTTGTTGCTGAAACATTGTGTACCTGTCCCCTTGTTGCTGAAACATTGTGTACCTGTCCCCTTGTTGCTGAAACATTGTACCTGTCTAACTGGTTGCTGAAACATTGTACCTGTCCACCTTGTTTCTGAAACATTGTGCCTGTCTACCTTGTTGCTGAAACATTGTGTACCTGTCCACCTTGTTGCTGAAACATTGTACCTGTCTAACTGGTTGCTGAAACATTGTACCTGTCCACCTTGTTTCTGAAACATTGTACCTGTCTACCTTGTTGCTGAAACATTGTGTACCTGTCCCCTTGTTGCTGAAACATTGTGTACCTGTCCGCCTTGTTGTTGAAACATTGTGTACCTGTCCACCTTGTTGCTGAAACTTTGTACCTGTCCACCTTGTTGCTGAAACATTGTACCTGTCCACCTTGTTGCTGAAACATTGTACCTGTCCACCTTGTTGCCTTGTTGCTGAAACATTGTACCTGTCCACCTTGTTGCTGAAACATTGTACCTGTCTACCTTGTTGCTGAAACATTGTACCTGTCCACCTTGTTGCTGAAACATTGTACCTGTCCACCTTGTTGCTGAAACATTGTACCTGTCCACCTTGTTGCTGAAAAAATTGTACCTGTCCACCTTGTTGCCTTGTTGCTGAAACATTGTACCTGTCCACCTTGTTGCTGAAACATTGTACCTGTCTACCTTGTTGCTGAAACATTGTACCTGTCCACCTTGTTGCCTTGTTGCTGAAACATTGTACCTGTCCACCTTGTTGCTGAAACATTGTACCTGTCTACCTTGTTGCTGAAACATTGTACCTGTCCACCTTGTTGCTGAAACATTGTACCTGTCCACCTTGTTGCTGAAACATTGTACCTGTCCACCTTGTTGCTGAAACATTGTACCTGTCCACCTTGTTGCTGAAACATTGTACCTGTCCCCTTGTTGCTGAAACATTGTGTACCTGTCCCCTTGTTGCTGAAACATTGTGTACCGATCCTCCTTGTCAGTTCCTCCCAGTTTAACATTTGTCGTTATAATGTGCCATCTATGTTTCCTGTCCTTTAGTGTCGTCAGGTTGTGTGTGTGTGTGTGTGTGTGTGTGTGTGTGTGTGTGTGTGTGTGTGTGTGTGTGTGTGTGTGTGTGTGTGTGTGTGTGTGTGTGTGTGTGTGTGTGTGTGTGTACTCACCTAATTGTGGTTGCAGGGGTCCATTCACAGCTCCTGGCCCTGCCTCTTCACTAGTCGCCACGCTACCAGATCTACTATTTCCCTGCTCAATGAGCTTTATCATACCTCTTCTTAAAGCTATGTATGGTACCTGCCTCCACTACCTCACTTTCCAGACTATTCTGCTTCCTGACAACTCTGTGACTGAAGAAATACTGCCTAATATTCCTGTGACTCATCTGAGTCTTCAACCTCCAATTGTGACCCCTCGTTGGTGTGTCACATCTCTGGAACATCCTGTCTCTGTTCACCTTGTCAATTCCTCTCAGTATTTTATGTTATCAAAGCTTCCCTGTCCCTCCTGTCTTCCAGCGTCGTCAGGTCGAGTTCCCTTAACTTCTCGTAGGGACTAATTTCGTTGCAAACCTTTGCACATTCTCTAGATTCCTGACGTGCTTGGCCAAGTGTGGGTTCCAAACTGGAGCTGCATACACTAATATGGGCCTGACGTACATGGTGTACAGTGTCGTAAATGACTGTTTACTTAGATGTTGATGCTATTCTCAGGCTCTCCGGGCGCCCATATGCTGCAGTGGTAATTTGGCGACGTGCGCTTCAGTGGACGTGCTCGGTATAATGCTCACCCCAAGATCCTTTTCCTTAAGAGAGGTTTACAGCATTTGATCTCCTAGCCTGCAGTTTTCTTTGTCCTTCTCCAGTCTTAATGACTTTGCATTTGGTGGTGTTAAACTCCAGGAGCCATTTCTCTGATCAGGCTTGCAGTCTGTCTAGATCACCTTGTAATCTTACCTGATTCTCGTCCGCTTGTATTTTCCTCACAAGTTTCACATCCAGCAACGGACCTAGGACTGACCCTTGTACACCCACTCTGACACTTCGTCACGTACCAGTACTCGTTGTTTCCTTCCTGTCAGGTATTCCCTAATCCATTGCAGTGCTTTCCCTACTGTTCTTGCCTACTCCTTTAGTTTTTAAACCAGTCTCCTTTGTGTTACTATATCGAAAGCCTTCTTACAGTCCAAGTACTGGTACTGGTACCTTCTCTCTCCAGTCTTACTTCTGTTACCTTGTCGTAGAACTCAAGTGGATTTGTGTCACAGGATTACCTATTCCTGAAGCTGAGCTAATTGTCATGTATGAACCCAATACTTTCTGTGTGCTCCTCCTGATCATCTTCTCCATGACTTTACATAGTATACATGTCAGAGACTCTGGTCAGTTGTCCTTTATCAATAGACTTATTGGAGATTTTTGTAAGTGCACATATAGGTCCTCTGCTCCCTCTCTCAGGACCCACGGAGTGATGTTATCTGGGCCCCTGCCTCTGAGGTATCTGGTTCACCTAGCAGTTTCTTCACCTCCTCCTCGGTTGTTTACAGTGTGTCCAGCACCTGCTGATGCACCCAACTCTCTGTCTTCACTGTAAATACCTCCTCGAATCTTGAGCCGAGTTCCTCACATATTTCCTGGTCGCTCCCTGTGAGCTCCCCTCTTTCTTCCTCAGCCTGATTAACTTGTCCTTGACTTGCTTTCCTCCTGATGTAGCTGTATAACAACTATGGGTCAGATTTACAGTTGATGCTATGTCATTCTCGTATTGCCTCTGGGCCTCTCTTCTTATCCATGTATATTCATTTCTGGCTCTGAAGCTCAACTCCCTGTTTTCCTGAGTCCTATGCCTTCTATACTTTTTCCGTACTTTAGTACACTTGGCTTTGGCCTCTCCACACTTCCTGATAAAACCAAGGGCTCACTCTGGTCTTCCCATTGTTTCTGTTGCCCCTTGGCATGAACTTCTCCTCTGCCTACCTCACTTTGGGGTTACGAGTTCCATCATTTCATTTACCGTCTTCCCCTCTAGATCTCTTACCCAGTGCACCTCATGCAGGAATTGTGTGTGTGTGTGTGTGTGTGTGGATAAATCCTGACCCCAGCACAGAGGACCAGCAAGGTGGTGGTGGTGGAAGCGGATGGAGGCGGTCTCTCGGGGACTTCGGACCCAGAGCTGGACCGGGGAGGGATTGGGGCGGCCAGTAGAGACATGCATAAAGGAGGTCCGAAAGGACATGGCGGTGTTGTGAAGAAGGTGTCAAAGCACAGGGAAAAGAAACCACCACTGGCATAAAGTGTATGACGGTTAACATTAATGGTTTGTGTCAGGATGTGAAGCGTGCATGGTTTGCAAGTTTCTTGTGCCGGCATAGAGTGGATATCGTTTATGTGCAAGAGCACAATATCAAGGTGGGGCGTGTATTGGAGGTGGATGGATATAGGGCTTTTGTGATGCAGATGGGACGCTTGAAAGGAGGGGTGGGAGTCCTACTCCAGGAGGCGAGCCCACTTTTGGTCAGTAGAAGTGAAGGGGGAGAGGGGCATATTATAAGAGTGGATGGATGGTGGATGGGCGAGCGAGTGGCGTTAGTGTGTGTGTATGCGCCCACGGAGAGTGATGCACGTCTGAAAGCAGATTTTGTGAGGGATGAGCTTGTTTATTATTTCCGTTCTTTACCACCTGTTGCTATCGTGGGGGCGGGATTGAAATTGTGTTTTTCACAGGGCAGACGTTGAGCCGCGGGGGTGTGGGGCATTTTTCAACTATCCTAAGTGATCTTCTGAGAGATGTGTGTCTCCATGACATATTTGGGGGTGGGGCTTGGGTGGTGGATCACACTTTTGTCAGACGTGGATATGCGGTGAGGCTAGATCGGGTGTACATCACAAAGCAGGTGAGAGTGGAGTCCTTGCGTACGGTGGAGGTGGAATATTCTGATCATAGGGTGGTTGTGGTTGACCTGGGGTGGGATGGGCTGACCAGGAGGTGTAAGAGCTTTTGGAAACTAAATACTTGAATCTTGGGTGATGAGGAGGGGCAGGGAGGATTCGAGACGTTGTGGGTAGAGCTCAGTGAGGAAAGGTGGGGTGTAGAGGATTTGCTGGGGTGGTGGGACGGGGTGGCTAAGGGATGAATACGTCAGTTTTATGTAAGGGAGGGGAAACGCATAATGCAACAATCATATGGGCTCCTTCAGTACCTCGAGGGTAGGTTGAGGGATTGCTATGGAAGAGGTGGACACAGGGGAGTGTATCCTGTGGAGGAGATAGAAACATTGAAGGGAAGGATTCGAGAGCTGCAAAATAAACGTTTTAACACGGTGCGTGTGCAGGGGGGGGGGTCGAGGAGGTGTTGCGGGGCGATCGACCATTGGCGTGTGTCTTACAGGGTCAGCAGTGCCGTCGGAAGGCCACAGAGGTTGGTAGGTTAGTCGTCCACTCTGAAGTGGGGGGTTATCGTGAGGGGCAAGTGTTGCAGACGACAGAGGGGATGAGTGGATATGTGGATGCATGGTACGAGCAGTATTTGGGGAGTAGTGCAGTGGGAGGTGAGGCTTTGTGTAGCATCTGCGAGCTAGTACCATGTTCATTGGGGCGTAGTGATCGCGTAGCGCTGGGTGGGGAGATAGATGAGAGCGAGGTTTGGCAGGCTTTGGTGAGTATGCATATGGGAAAGGCTCCGAGGATAGATGGATTGTCTTGTAAATTTTACCTGCAGAATTGGAAGCTAATGTGTGGGTTCTTGGTGGAGTTAATGAATACCATGAAGGAGAAGGGGGTGTTGGGGGAGTTACAAGCCACAGCAGTGGTTGTTCTGCTCCTGAAGGGAGAGGTCCAGAATACCCTAAAGGATTATTGGGCGATATCTTTACTATGTGTGGATTATAAATTGTTTGCAAAAATACTGGGAAATCGCCTGAAATGTGTCGTGGGGTGTGTCGTATCGGGAGGGCAATACGGGTTGCCTGGCAGATGTATGGTCGAGGGCCACGGATGTCTTAAGGGGTTTGTGGAGGGTTTGGGAGGAAAAGGGGAGGCTTACTTGCTTTGGACTGGCAGGGAGCATATGACCATGTGGAACGGGAGGCATTGCGACAGATCCTTGTAAAGCAGGGATTTGGGGAGGAAGTTGTAGAGTGGGTGGAGACATTGTATTGAGGGGCGCGGGTGCATGTGCAGATCAATGGTCACATAGGGGAAGCGGTGTGTATGGGGCGGGGCCTCAGGCAAGGATGTCCACTTTCTCAAATCCTGTTTGCCTGTGTTCAGGACCCTTTTTACAGACTCATTGAGGCCTGTATCTGTGGGGGGTGGGGACAGGGGAGGTTGGGTGTGGGCCGGGGATCGTAGGATATGTCGACGACACGACGGTACTCGTGCGGGAGGGAAAGAGTTTGAGAGAGGTGGGAGAGGTCATTTGTACGTTTGGGGAGGCTACGGGAATGACGGTTAATGTGGAGAAATCATGCTTATTACGGCTGGGAAATTGGAACTGGCAGGGAGATTGGGATGCTGGTGTGGAGGGGAGGGTGGTAGATAGCTTAAAGATATGTGGAATAGTGTATATGGAGGATCAAGTGCAGTCGAGAGAGGTAAACTCTGAGCATATTGTGGAATGGGTGCAGCATAGATTGAGGAGTTTGCGACCATACCATTTGACTTTGTTGCAGAGGGCCATCGTGGTAAACATGTTACTATACAGTAAGGTTTGGCATGTGGTGGCAGTTTACCCCATAATAGGGCAAGGAATTACGAGAATCTTAAAGAGGGTGTTTAAGATTATATGGGGTTCCGGGTGTGATTGGCTGAGGAGGGAGGTGGTAATGCTGCCGGAATGTCGGGGGGGGGGTAGGGTTATTGGATCTGCAGCATTGGGTGAAATGTGTTTACTTACAAAGGGAGTATATACGAATTGGGGGGTGTGGGGGTGGTTACAGCTTCTGTATGAGGGGGTGAAGAGGTGGTATATGGGTGTAGAGTTGAGGGAATGTGAGGCAGTGCTGCATACCCTCATGGTCCTATGGGAGCCTGGCAAGATCCACGTGGGGGTGTTGGCGAGGGTGATTGGGAGCCAGATGGTGGTGCCGGTGGAGGGAATATACCCCATGTATGGATGGGGAGATATTTGGTGTCGTTTTCGTAAGTTGAAGCTCAGGCCTCGGGTGCGGGAGGTTATGTTCTGCTTCCTGCATGGTATTTTGCCATCAGGAGCGGTTCTGTGGGCGAGAAGAGTAGTGGAGGAGAGTGGGTGTGGGGTGTGTGGTGGAGAGGATACGGCATATCATGCTGTGTATTTTTACAAATGTTTGGGGAATGTTTGGGATTGGATGGGAAGGATAGTGCGGCGAGTGGGAGGGGGGAGGCATAAGTGCTGACCCGTTTGGGTGGGAGGGGTCAGAGAGTACACAACTGGCATTTGGCAATTAAGGTAGAATTTTGTGTCATTACGGGGTACTGTGGGAATGGGGGTGGGTTGGAAACTTTGTTGGAGTGTTTCCTAGGAAGGTTGAGGAATTGGGAAATATATGGATCCTTGGGATGGACCTTTGCAGGATATGTTGTTAACTGTGGATTTACAGCTTGTATTTAGGGGGAGGGGTTGTATGGAGGGGAAGGGGAAATTTGAGGATGTTTCGTTCCAATGGGCTCGCCGTGGGGAATGGGTGAGGGAAAGTGTGTGTGTGTGTGTTGTGTGATGGAGTGTGTGTGTTGTTTTGTGGTTTTGGCGTATGTTAGAGTAAACAAAGGGATGGTTCAGTGGTCAGTGGTTGGTGGGTTGGAGTAAGTGTGAGGGACAGGCTGGAATTTTAAAGGTGCGATCCCAGTGTGGTTGGGAAAGTTTTTCATTTTAACGGTTTACCCACGGGGATGGATGACTGGCATTAACCTCCGGGTATGTTTAACTAGCAATGCTTGTCATTTCGGGGGAACCCAGGGAGGTGGCCGTATATTTTTTTAGAGGTAATGTACCTGAGCGGGGATGTTGGGTGAGTTCATGGTGAGTGTGTGTGTCGCTGGGGCGGTAGGGGTTGTACCTAGGAATGTGTGGGGTATCGAAAATGCGAGAGGTGGGCGGGTTTTTTTCCCAACGGGTGGGGAGGAAGGGGGTTAGGAGTTTGGAAGTTGAATTTGGAAACCCTGAAGGTTGTCTACACCCTTGTTTTGGCATTGTTTTGAGTGGGGAATGAGGTTGTGATAGGGAGTTTTAATTCTTGTGTTTCGCATAAGGTTATGGAAGTGTGCTGTGAAATTGATTTGTTGACGGGCATTTACGTACTTGATTACTCAAAGTAGGTGTACAACTATTGAAATTCAGTAATTGTGGACAAGTGTTTTGGCGGAAGGTGTGTGAACCTCAGGCGGAAGGTGTGTGTACCTCAGGCGAAGGTTGTGAAACCTCAGGCGGAGGTGTGGTACCCAGGCGGAGGTGTGTGTACCTTAGGGGGGGGGGTGGGAATCGGGGATGTGTGAAACCTCGGCGGGGGTGTGTGTACCTCGGGCGAGGGTGTGTACCTCAGGCGGGGGTTGTGTGACCTCGGGGCGGAGGTGTGTGTACCTCAGGGGGAGGTGTGGTACCTCGGGCGGGGGGTGTGTGTACCTCAGGCGGGGGTGTGTGTACCTCAGGCGGAGGTGTGGTACCTCAGGCGGAGGGTGTGTACCTCAGGCGGAGGTGTGGGTACCTCAGCGGGGGTTGTGGTACTCAGGCGGAAGGTGTGTGTACCTCAGGGGGAGGGTGTGTACTAGGCGGAGTGGGGTTTTACCTCAGGCGGAGGTGTGGGTACCTCGGGCGGAGGTGTGTGTACCTCAGGCGGAGGTGTGTGTACTCAGGCGGGGGTTTGTGTACCTCGGGCGGGGGGTGTGGTGTACCTCAGGCGGAGGTGTGTGTACCTCAGGGGAAAAGGTGGTTGTACCTCAGGCGGAGGTTGGTGTACCTAGGGGGAAGGTGTGTGTACCTAAGGCGGAGGTGTGTGAAACCTCGGGGGAGGTGTGTGTACCTCAGGGGGAGGTGTGTTAAACCTCAGGCGGGGGTGTGTGTACCTCAGGCGGAGGTGTGGGTACCTCAGGCGAAGGTGTGTGTTACTCAGGCGGAGGTTTTTGGACCTCAGGGGGAGGTGTGTGTACCTCAGGCGGGGTTGTGTACCTCAGGCGAGGTGTGTGTACTCAGGGAAGTGTGTGTCCTCAGGCGGAGGTGTGTGTACCTCAGGCGAGGTGTGGGGTACCTCAGGCGGGGTGTGGTACCTCAGGGGGAGGTGTGTGTACCTCAGCGTGAGGTGTTTTACCTCAGGCGAAGGTGTGTGTACCTCGGGCGGGGGTGTGCGTACCTCAGGCGAAGGTGTGTGTACCTCGGGCGAAGGTGTGTGTACCTCAGGGGGAGGTTGTGTGTACCTCGGGCGAAGGTGTTTTGTACCTCAGGCGAGGGTGTGGTGTACCTCAGGCGGAGGTGTGTGTCCCTCAGGGCGGAGGTGTGTGTACCTAAAGGCGAAGGTGTGTGTACCTCGGGCGGAGGTGTGTGTACCTCAGGCGAAGGTGGTGTGTACCTCGGGCGGAGGTGTGTGTACCTCAGGCGAGGTGTGTGTACCTCAGGGGGAGGTGTGTGTACTCAGCGGAGGTGTGCGTACCCCCAGGCGAAGGTGTGTGTACCTCAGGGGGAGGTGTGCGAAACCTCAGGCGGAGGTTGTGTACCTCAGGCGAAGGTGTGTGTACCTCAGGCGGAGGTGTTTTGTACCTCAGGCGGAGGTGTGTGTACCTCAGGCGAAGGTGTGTGTACCTCAGGCGGAGGTGTGTGTACCTCAGGCGGAGGTGTGTGTACCTCAGGCGGAGGTGTGCGTACCTCAGGCGAAGGTGTGTGTACCTCAGGCGGAGGTGTGTGTACCTCAGGCGGAGGTGTGTGTACCTCAGGCGAGGTGTTTTGTACCTCAGGGGGAGGTGGTGTACCTCAGGCGAAGGGTGTGTACCTCAGGCGGAGGTGGGGTGTACCCAGGCGGAGGTGTGTGTACCTCGGGCGGAGGTGTTTTGTACCTCAGGCGGAGGTGTGTGTACCTCGGGGGAGGTGTGTGTACCTCAGGCGGAGGTGTGTGTACCTCGGGCGGATGGTGTGTGTACCTCAGGCGGAGGTGTTGTGTACCTCAGGGGGAAAGGTGTGTGTACCTCAGGCGGAGGTGTGTGTACCTCAGGCGGAGGTGTGTGTACCTCAGGCGGAGGTGTGTGTACCTCAGGCGGAGGTGTGTGTACCTCAGGCGGAGGGTGTGTACCTCAGGCGGGGTGTGTACCTCAGGCGGAGGTGTGTGTACCTCAGGCGAGGTGTGTGTACCTCGGGCGGGGGGTGTGGACCTCAGGGGGAGGTGGGGTGTACCTCAGGCGGAGGTGTGTGTACCTCGGGCGGAGGTTTTGTGTCCCCTCAGGGGGAGGTGTGTGTACCTCAGGCGGGGGTTTGTGTGTACCTCAGGCGGAGGTGTGTGTACCTCAGGCGGAGGTGTGTGTACCTCAGGCGGATACACATACTACCAACAAAGGGGTATTTATTAGGAATGTGCGTTTTTTATACAATGATACATGTGTGATGTTTTCTGTATATACACCTGCATGAGTTTGTTTTTTGTCAGTTGTACGTCACACCTATGTAGACGTGAGAGGTGATAATTTCAAGTGTTTTTCTTATATATACTGATAGGTGGCTTGAGTGATGTATAGTGTGCTGGGTCTTGTTCGTTTGTCTGTGACGGGTTTCTTCTGTGTCCAACAACGTGTGCGTGTGTGATAATTTATGTATGTACTTGTTGTTCTCAACAGTTTTGTACTATATATATGTATTATGTCTGTACAAGATATGCTCTCAATAAAATAAAAAAAAAACTCACTTTGGGGTTACGAGTTCCATCATTTCATTTACCGTCTTCCCCTCTAGATCTCTTACCCAGTGCACCTCATGCAGGAATTGTGTGTGTGTATGTGTGTACTCACCTAGTTGTACTCACCTAGTTGAGGTTGCAGGGGTCGAGTCCAAGCTCCTGGCCCCGCCTCTTCACTGGTCGCCACTAGGTCACTCTCCCTGAACCATGAGCTTTATCGTACCTCTGCTTAAAGCTATGTATGGATCCTGCCTCCACTACATCGCTTCCCAAATGTGGCTGAAGAAATACTTCCTAACATCCCTGTGATTCATCTGTGTCTTCAGCTTCCAACTGTGTCCCTTTGTTGCTGTGTCCAATCTCTGGAACATCCTGTCTTTGTCCACCTTGTCAATTCCTCTCAGTTTTTTTGTAAGTCGTTATCATGTCCCCCTTATCTCTCCTGTCCTCCAGTGTCGTCAGGTTGATTTCCCTTAACCTCTCCTCGTAGGACATACCTCTTAGCTCTGGGACTAGTCTTGTTGCAGACCTTTGCACTTTCTCTAGTTTCTTTACATGCTTGGCTAGGTGTGGGTTCCAAACTGGTGCCGCATACTCTAATATGGGCCTAACGTACACGGTTACAGGGTCCTGAATGATTCCTTTTTAAGATGTCGGAATGCTGTTCTGAGGTTTGCCAGGGACCCATATGCTGCAGCAGTTTATTTGGTCGATGTGCGCTTCAGGAGATGTGCCTGGTGTTTATACTCAAACCCCCAAAATCTTTTCCTTGAGTGAGGTTTGTAGTCTCTGGCCCCCTAGACTGTACTCCGTCTGCGGTCTTCTTTGCCCTTCCCCAATCTTCACGACCTTGCACTTGGTGGGATTGAACTCCAGGAGCCAATTGCTGGACCATGTCTGCAGCCTGTCCAGATCCCTTTGTAGTTCTGCCTGATCTTCGATCGAATGAATTCTTCTCATCAACTTCACGTCATCTGCAAACAGTGACACCTCAGAGTTTATTCCTTCTGTCATGTCGTTCACAAATACCAGAAACAGCACTGGTCCTAGGACTGACCCCTGTGGGACCCCGCTGGTCACAGGTGCCCACTCTGACACCTCGCCACATACTCGCTGCTGTCTTCCTGACAAATATTCCCTGATCCATTGTAGTGCCTTCCCTGTTATCCCTGCTTGGTCCTCCAGTTTTTGCACTAATCTCTTGTGTGGTACTGTGTCAAACGCCTTCTTGCAGTCCAAGAAAATGCAATCCACCCACCCCTCTCTCTCTCTTGTCTTACTGCTGTCACCTTGTCATAGAACTCCAGTAGGTTTGTGACACAGGATTTCCCGTCCCTGAAACCACGTTGGGTGCTGTTGATGAGATCATTCCTTTCTAGGTGTTCCACCACTCTTCTCCTGACAATCTTCTCCATGACTTTGCATACTATACATGTTACTGACACTGGTCTATAGTTTAGCGCTTCATGTCTGTCTCCTTTTTTAAAGATTGGGACTACATTTGCTGTCTTCCATGCCTCAGGCAATCTCCCTGTTTCGATAGATGTATTGAATATTGTTGTTAGGGGTACACATAGGGCCTCTGCTCCCTCTCTCAGGACCCATGGAGATGTTGTCTGGCCCCATTGCCTTTGAGGTATCTAGCTCACTCAGAAGCCTCTTCACTTCTTCCTCGATTGTGTGTACTGTGTCCAGCACTTGGTGTTGTGCCCCATCTCTCCGTCTTTCTGGAGCCCCTTCTGTTTCCTCTGTGAACACTTCTTTGAATCTCTTGTTGAGTTCCTCACATACTTCACGGTCATTTCTTGTTGTCTCTCCTCCTTCCTTCCTTAGCCTGATTACCTGGTCCTCGACTATTGTTTTCCTCCTGATGTGGCTGTGTAACAGCTTCGGGTCAGATTTGGCTTTCGCTGCTATGTCGTTTTCATATTGTCGTTGGGCCTTCCTTCTTATCTGTGTCATATTCGTTTCTGGCTCTACGACTGCTCTCCTTGTTCTCCTGGGTCCTTTGCCTTCTATATTTCTTCCATTCCCTAGCACACTTGGTTTTTGCCTCCTTGCACCTCTGGGTGAACCATGGGCTCATCCTGGCTTATTCATTATTCCTGTTTCCCCTTGGGGTACAAAACTCTCTCAAGCCTTCCTTGCACATTGTTGCTACAATATTCCATCATCTCATGTAAAAAAAAACGTGGCTCCCTTGCCAGTTCTCTGTCCCACTGAACCCTCATTCAGGAAGTTCCTCTTTCCCGTGTATCCCCTTTCTGTAGAGTTGTTTTCAGTGTCCTGGCCCTTCCTGCTTCCCCTCCACTGTATCTCTGCTGTAGTATTCAAAGCTCAAAACCAACATGATCGCGCCCTCAAGGGTCTTTCATATGTGAGTCCCTCAATATCCTTGCACTGCTCATGGTGAGAATTACTAAGTCCAGTCTTGCTGCTCAATCCTCTCCTCTCTCTCTGTAGCGTCCTTATGTGTTGGTACATGAAGTTTTCAATTAACGTACCTCCATCATCTTAGCCCTCCATTTTACTTGGCCCACATTGTAGCTGCCAAGTTGCTCCCAGTCGATCTCCTTGTGGTTAAAGTCGCCCATGACAGGAGCTGGCCCGCATGCATGAGCTCTTCTGCCACTGCAGCCAAGTGTGTCAACTATCGCTCTATTGTGCTCTCGTCATCTCATGCCCTGGTCCTCCTGCTGTTCTGTGGTGGGTTATACATCACTGCAATTATACCACTTTGGACCTCCACAGTGAACGCATATCCCGCTATGTAATCACTTTCTTCTCCGCTTGTCTCCCTCTCCAGCTCATCAAATTCCATCGGTGTTTGATCAGCAGTGCCACTCCTCCACCCCCCCTGTTTCCTTCTGTCTTTCCTCAGGATCTGGTATCCCGTTGGAAAGATGGCATCTGTTACTACCTGTAAGCTGGTTTCTGTGAGTGCTATGAGATGTCTGTGATGTTTGTTTGACTCTTTCGTGCCACTCCTCCCACCTTGTTGTTATTCCATCCACATTTGTGTACCAACCTTCTAGTTTCCTTTACCAATACTGTGGTTTGGGGGGCCTGTGAGGGTGGGAGACCTGGTAGCATACTGTGGGATTCTATGATGGGTTGGGTGGTAGCTGTTGGTATGGATGTATGTGTGTTGGGATGGTGTGATAGTTTGTGGGGTTCTGAGGATAGTTTGTGTTGTTGTGCTTGCCCTTATGCTTCTCAGTTCTGCTCTGACTGACCACTGCTGGTTCCATCCTGTTTTCCTTTCTCTATCCTCCTTTCGCTTTTTTGTGAGTCCTCTCCCTCAGCTGCTGTTCTCTTCTGTGTTCTGTCTCTGTCTAGAACACCTTCTTGTACTCTTCCGAGTTTTTCAACCTGGTTTTTTTTTCTCTTGGGGATCCTGTTCCTCACTGTTTCTGTCCTGAGAATTCCAGCTTGAATCGGTCGGTTTTCCCTCCCTCTTCACATACCCCTCCTATTCTCTGAAAATTTACAAATCTCGTCCATGTCTTTTCTCCCCTATTTTCTGTGATATTCTTTCCCAATCTAATTTCTATCTTCCTGCCGTCTGTTCTGTGTGTGTCCTTTTCCCCCTCTCTCCCCCAAAGCCCATGGATAAACACTGATTTTGGCCCTTTCGCTCCTCCCATTGCCTCTCCGCTGTGACTCTTGTTTCCTAGTCTGTATATGGTCATATTCTCGGCCTTGATTTTTTTTTCCAGTGGCATCTTGGTAGCAGGGGTTTGTGCCTCTACATCGACCTTATCTCACTCTCTTGCCAGCACCCAGCTTGCTTTTTCCTTTACTCCCTAGCACTCCTCTTCCCCTATTGCGCAGGCTGAATATGACACACTTAGCATAATATCTCAACCATCTCCTCCTTCCTACACTGTTCCATCCCTCACTCAAGCTTACATAATGACCTGACTGTCTCATACTCTGGTCACGGCCCTGAGACTTCTTCAGCCTGTTTTTACCTCAAACTCTGGACCCTTACCCTGCTACTGCATTTCGAGACTTGTGCCTCCCATTTCTTCGTCTCCTTCTCCTAACCTCTCTTTTCCCATTTCGCAGAGAGCTCTTTCTCCATTTATTCTGAAGCTCTCCTAATTTTCTCTCCCATTGTTTGCTTCCATCCTTTTCCACTGCTCCTCCACCCATTCCACCTACAATACCTTTGTCATCTGAACTGATTCCCTTACGAGTCCCAACATTTTTTTTTTATATTTTTTTTATTTTTTTTTTATTTAGTAAAAGGCAAGAGAGAGAAATGAGAGAAAGAAAGAAAGAAGAGAAAGAGTAGAGAGAGAGAGAGTAGAGATAGAGAGAGAGAGAGAGAGAGAGAGATGAGAGAAGAAGAGAGAGAGAGAGAGAGGAAGCAGTCTATCACATCCTGTCGGCCAACTTAGAGGTTTCATTAACTAATTGTTGGAGAGCTCACACATAGCTTTGAGTGAACACTCGACGTCCTGATTCAGAGATAGCTTGTTGTGAAACACTTTTGGGATGACAGGACTCCAGAAAATTTTTGCAAGAGAATTGCTGAGCTTACACCTTCATGGGATGAGAAGAGAAGCAAGGTGCAAGGAGGTGGTGTATGCGTGTGCTTCTCTAAAAGTGTTTCCATGCCCAGCACATAGATGTTGCCACCCCTACACATCTTGAAATGAAGTTCTTCAGCCTGTATAAACACTAGTACCTTCTGTATAGCATGTGCTAATTGGTAACAGACCTCAGTGGCAACATGCAGATCCCATCAACTTCCTAATAGGAAACAATATGACTCCCATCTGCTACAACACAATGTCAACATATTATAATTGTTGGTGACCTCAACCGCACCTTATTACAGAGGGAACTTTGATGACCCTTCATGCAGTGTTTGACATGAGAAACTTTGTGACTTACCTACTCATATCTCTGGCTCCTCCCTTGACACCCGTATGAGTGATCTGGCAGAAGCATAGTCCACTTGACCAACCCCTCGGGTTACGTTGGATCGTCTGACCACACGGCTGTTTTTTACCACACTTAAGTATCCCCAACAGAACGAGGTGAGGAGTCCACACGCCACAACCTGGTATGGGAAAGAGGAAATTGGCCAGCCCTTGGCTCTGAGAGCTCGCCACCACCGCTGAAAGCTCTTTCCAGGGGGATTGTTTTGACAACCAAGTGAAAGCCTTCACTGACACATACTTAAATCTTCTACATGAACACATTCCTCAACCTGGCATAAGTGACAAAGCCTACAGATCAGCCTTGGTTTGGCTTACATTGTAAGAGGCGGCTACTGCTAAGTACAAAGCATTGGCGAACAGGTATAAGAGACATCCTACCACCTATAAACAGGACTTTGCACATGCAACCTGTAGGCATATGGGTGATGTTACAAAAGTGGGCGCATTTGCTAAATGGGAGTTGGACACTAAAAGAAAGTTAGCATCAGGTAGGTAGGCTCCAAAACCTGTGGTCCCCCCTGTCAAGGACAGACAAGGTTATCTGCCTGATGTAACTTATCCACCCTAATATCGACAGGATGGGACCACCTCTACTAGTAGTCAAGAGAAAAGCGGACCTCTTTGCTGAACACTTCTTGCTACCAAATTCAAGTTCTGATCCCCCCAGCAATGGAACCCTTCCTTGGCCAAGCTGCAAGGAACTGTATCAAAACTGTCAGGTGACAATAAGCAGGAAGGAGGTGCATTTCCTTCTTAAATCACTTGACCAAGAAAAGGCTGTGGGCCCAGACAAGTTGAGCCCAAGAATTGTTTGAGAAGTACTTTGGCCAGACCTATGACTAGCGCAGCATCTCTCCTCTAACCACTCCACCTTTTTTCCACGCACTGCCTAGATCACACCGTGCACAACAATGGCCCTCCTCTCATGGAAAGAGGAGCCAAATGTAGTCCCTGTTCAACAAAGAACGAGCACGGCAAGCAGAAATCAGCACAACCTAACACGACCCCTCTGTCCACATCCGTCAATCACGGATACAACCGATCCTTGAGAACAATACAATCTCATGCACACAAATGACAGAGACATTCTATCTTCTTGCGCACAACCACCTCACTCCCTCTTGACGACGCGTCAATTCAGGCTTCAGAAAAGGTTCTAACACTGCGTGCTGCATCATGATATGTCTACACCCCTCTCACCCAATACCAGTGGACGCACCCAGTCACTGCGAGCGGATCGAATCCAAAGATCCAGCTAGCTGTGTAGCACTGGACACTGCCCCGGCCGCTTCTTCCGACCGGGTGTGGCACCAGGGCCTCTTAGCAAAACTTCAAGCACTGGAATTGCAGGCTCTACGCTATGTCTCCTCAGTCGAGTACCTTCATGGTAGATCTCTAAGTGAAAGTCCTCAATGGAACGGAAATCAGCAGACATCCTATTGGGCAGCGTTCCACAAGGACAGTGTGCTGGGTCCCCTGTTTTGGAATGTCTACTTCAACGACCTTCTTCATAATCCATCCCAGAATCACATGCAATGCAGACGACTGTACACTGACATTCACTTATCCAAGAGAAGAAATGCCAGCTGCTCTAAGCTCATCAATCACCAGCTGATAGCGATAAATCGCCTGGGGAAATAGATGGCAAGTAACATTTGCAACCTGAGAAAACGAAATGATGATCCGGGTCTCTTAGGCACTCATGAAGGTAATGCTGGTGCAGTAGTAAGGATGAATGGGAGGATGTTGGCACCTGAGAAGACAAGTTGATATCCTTGGGGCGAAATTTGACTCCAAACTAACCATGAAGCACATGTTGTAAATCTTGCAAACAAGGCAGCCCAGGAAGCTTACAGCACTTCGCCGTATCTCGCATCTGCTTGACAGTAGGGGTTTGCAAGATACTGTACGAGCACAAGTACGCTCACACCTTGAGTATGCTCCACTTTCTTGGTTTTGCCTGTCCCCCCTCTCATCTGCGATCTGCTTTGACGAGTAGAGAACAGAGCAAGACGTCTCATCTCTCGTCTGGAACCATCCTGGATGGATCTGTCATTCAGTCAGAGCCTTCAACATATGAGGGATGTGGGTGGCCTTACTGTTATGTATAAAGGCCAATTTGTCAAAATACCACACTTGGATCCACTTCGAGGACACGCGAAACAAGCTTTTAAGCCACAAGACGGCAGAAAGCACAACTTCACTCTGGCTGTACCCTTCTCCAGAACATCACTCCATCTGAGATCATACATACCCAGGATGACTCCGAGTATGGAACACATTCGTTCAGCATAATGATGTCAACGAGAATAACGTCAGTTGATCAAATGAAAATGCTGGCGCTCCCACAATTGCTCCACTTCATCCTGTTCCCACTTGTATGTCTATAACAATAAAAATGCTTATCAAATGAGCTGATGTAGGTAACAGCTCTAGCTTGTCATAAAGTTAGAATCCTTAACCTGTAATAGATGTCAATAAAGCTAGGATCCTTAACCTTGTCAAACATGTGTAAAAAAAAAAAAAAAAAAAAAAAAAAAAAAAAAAAGAGAAAGAGAGAGAGAAGGGAAAGGTAGAAGTAGAGAGAGGGGGAGATGAAAAGGAAAAGGGGGAGAGGTGAGAGAAAGAGAGAAGGAGAGAAGGGAAAGATAGGAGGAGAGAAGGGAGAGAGTGAGAAGGGAAAAGAGAGCGAGAGAGAGAGAGAGAGAGAGAGAGAGAGAGAGAGAGAAGAGAGAGAGAGAGAGAGAAGAGGGAAGAGAGAGGTAGAGAGAGAAGAAGAGAGAGAGGACGAGAGGAGAGAGAGAAAAAGAGAAGAGAGAGAGGACGAGAGAGAGGGAAGAGAGAGAGAGGAAGAGAGAAAAAGAAGAGAAAAGAGAGAGAAAGGTAGAGGAGGAAAGAGAGAGAGATGAAAGAAGCTTTTTATGCCACAAGACGGTCAGAAAGCAGCACTTCGACAACTCGGCAAGTACCCTTCCCCAGAACATCACTGCCCATCTGAATCATACATACCCAGAATGACTCGAGTATGGAACACGATTTGTACCAGCATAATGAAATGTCAACGAGATAAGTCATGTTGACAAATGAAATGCTGGCCCACAATGGCTCCAAACTCATCCCTGTTCCCTACTTGTATGTCTCATAACAATAAAAATGCTTTCAAATGAGCTGATGTAGGTAACAGCTCTTAGCTTGCCAATAAAGTTAGGAATCCTTAACCTGTAAATAGCTTGTCAATAAAGTTAGGGAACCTTAACCTTGTCAAACCCTGTGTAAAAGAGAGAGAGAGAGAAAGAGAGAGAGAGAGAGAGAGAGAGAGAGAGAGAGACAATAAGAGGGTGACAATAAGGCAGGAGGAGGTGCATTTCCTTCTTAAATTGCTTGACCTAGAAAAGCTGTGGGCCCAGAAAGTTGAGCCCAAGATTGCTGAGAAGATGTGCAGACCAGCTAGCAGCACCTCTAACTCGCATCTTTCAGCACTACCTAGTACAGTGTAAATGGCCCTCTCTATGGAAAGAGGCAAATGTAGTCCCTGTTCACAAAAAGAAGAGCAGAGCAGAAATCAGCAACTACAGACCAGTGTCACTCCTGTCAATCACTGGTAAGATCCTTGAGACAATAATCTCAAGACAAATGACAGAGTTTTTTGACTATCACTCACTACTTTGTGATCGTCAATATGGCTTCAGGAAAGGTTACTCTGCTGATGATATGTTGTTAAACCTCTCCACTAAGTGGCACCAGTCACTGGATGGACCCAAAGTCAGCTGTGTGGTAGCACTGGACATTGCTGGCGTTTTCGACTGGGTGTGGCACTAGGGCCTCTTAGCAAAACTTCAAGCACTGGGAATTGCAGGCTCTACGCTATGTCTCCTCAGTGATTACCTTCATGGTAGATCTCTAAGTGTAGTTCTCAATGGAACGGAATTAGCAAGACATCCTAATGGGGCAAGTGTTTCACTAGGGAGCGTGCTGGGTCCATTGTTATGGAATGTCTACTTCAACGACCTTCTTCATCTCATCCCAGAATCACATGCATATGCAGACGACTGTACACTGACATTCACTTATCCAAGAGAAGAAATGCCAGCTGCTCTAAGCTACATCAATCACCAGCTGAGAGCTATATCAGCTTGGGGAAATAGATGGCAAGTAACATTTGCACCTGAGAAAATGCAAATGATGATGGTCTCTAGGCACCATGATGATAATGCTGGTGCAGTAGTAAGGATGAATGGGAGGGTGTTGGCACCTGGAGAAGAAGTTGATATCCTTGGGGTGAAATTTGACTCCAAACTAACCATAAGAACCATGTTGTAAATCTTGCAAACAAGGCAGCCAGGAAGCTTACAGCACTTCACCGTATCTCGCATCTACTTGACAGTAGGGGTTGCAAGATTCTGTACGAGGCACAAGTACGCTCGCACCTTGAGTATGCTCCACTTTCTTGGTTTGCCTGCCCCCTCTCATCTGCGACTGCTTGACAGAGTAGAGAACAGAGCAAGACGTCTCATCTCTCGCCTGGACCCATCCTGGATAGATCTGTCATTTCAGCAGAGCCTTCAACATAGGAGGGATGTGGGTGGCCTTACTGTTATGTACAAGGCCAATATTGTCAAAGTACCACACTTGGATCCACTTCGAGGACAGCGTGAAACAAGCTTTTATGCCACAAGACGGGCAGAAAGCAGCAACTTCACTCTGGCTGTACCCTTCTCCAGAACATCACTCCATCTGAGATCATATATACCCAAGATGACTCGAGTATGGAACACATTCGTACAGCATAATGATGTCAACGAGATAAAGTCAGTTGATCAAATGAAAATGCTGGCCCACAGATGACTCTAACTTCATCCTGTTCCCTACTTGTATGTCTCATAATAAAAATGCTTTCAAATGAGCTGATGTAGGTAACAGCTCTTAGCTTGCCAATAAAGCTAGGGATCCTTAACCTGTAAATAGCTTGTCAATAAAGCTAGGAATCCTTAACCTTGTCAAACCCTGTGTAAAAAAAAAAAGAAGAGAGAGAGGAAGAGAGGAAAAGAGACAAAGAGACGGAGAGAGAAGGAAAAGTTAGAAGGTCAATTCACATAAAGGTGTGAAATCCTGTATATGTGTGTATGTGTATGTGTGTATGTGTGTGTGTGTGTGTGTGTGTGTACTCACCTAGTTGTACTCACCTAGTTGAGGTTGCGGGGGTCGAGTCCGAGCTCCTGGCCCCGCCTCTTCACTGATCGCTACTAGGTCACTCTCCCCGAGCCGTGAGCTTTATCATACCTCTGCTTAAAGCTATGTATGGATCCTGCCTCCACTACATCGCTTCCCAAACTATTCCACTTACGGGACTACTCTGTGGCTGAAGAAATACTTCCTAAACATCCCTGTGATTCATCTGTGTCTTTAGCTTCCAACTGTGTCCCCTTGTTACTGTGTCCAATCTCTGGAACATCTGTCTTTGTCCACCTTGTCAATTCCCCTCAGTATTTGTATGTCGTTATCATGTCCCCCCTATCTCCCCTTTGTCCTCCAGTGTCGTCAGGTTGATTTCCCTTAAACCCTCTCCTCGTAGGACATACCTCTTAGCTCTGGGAACTAGTCTTGTTGCAAACCTTTGCACTTTCTCTAGTTTCTTTACGTGCTTGGCTAGGTGTGGGTTCCCAAACTGGTGCCGCATACTCCAATATGGGCCTAACGTATAGGGTTGAAACAGGGTCCTGAACGATTCCTTATTAAGATGTCGGAATGCTGTTCTGAGGTTTGCTGGGCGCCATATGCTGCAGCAGTTATTTGGTTGATGTGCGCTTCAGGAGATGTGCCTGGTGTTTATCCACCCCCCAAGATCTTTTTCCTTGGTGAGGTTTTTTAGTCTCTGACCCCCTAGACTGTACCTCCGTCTGGGGGCCTTCTTTGCCCTTCCCCAATCTTCAGGGACTTTGCACTTGGTGGGATTGAACTCCAGGAGCAATTGCGGGACCGGTCTGCAGCCTGTCCAGATCCCTTTGTAGTTCTGCCTGGTCTTCGATCGGTGTATTCTTCTCATCAACTTCACGTCATCTGCAAACAGGGAAAACCCTCAGAGTCTATTCCTTCGTTCATGTCGTTCACAAATACAGGAACAGCACTGGTCCTAGGACTGACCCCTGCGGGACCCCGCTGGTCACAGGTGCCCACTCGACACCTCGCCACGTACCATGACTCGCTGCTGTCTTCCTGACAAGTATTCCCCGATCCATTGTTGTGCCTTCCTGTTATCCCTGCTTGGTCCTCCAGTTTTGCACCAATCTCTTGTGTGGAACTGTGTTTAAACGCCTTCTTGCAGTCCAAGAAAATGCAATCCACCCACCCCTCTCTCTTTTGTCTTACTGCTGTCACCATGTCATAGAACTCCAGTAGGTTTGTGGGCACAGGGGTTTCCCGTCCCTGAAACCATGTGGCTGCTGTTGATGAGATCATTCCTTTCTAGGTGTTTCCACCAAATCTTTCCTGAAAAATCTTCTCCATGATTTTGCATACTATACATGTTTAGTGAAAACTGGGCTGTAGTTTAGTGCTTCATGTCTGTCTCCTTTTTTAAAGATGGGGACTACATTTGCAGTCTTCCTGGGCCCCAGGCAATCTCCCTGTTTCGATAGATGTATTGAATATTGTTGTTAGGGGTACAACATAGCGCCTTGCTCCCTCTCTCAATACCCATGGGGAGATGTTATCTGGCCCCATTGCCTTTGAGGTATCTAGCTCACTCAGAAGCCTCTTCACTTCTTCCTCGGTTGTGTGCACTGTGTCCCCGCACTTGGCGGTGTGCCCACCTCTCCGTCTTTCTGGAGTCCTTCTGTCTCCTCTGTGAACACTTCTTTGAATCTCTTGTTGAGTTCTTACATTTCTTCACGGTCATTTCCTGTTGTCTCTCCTCCTTCCTTCTTAGCCTGATTACCTGGTCCTTGACTGTTGTTTTCCCCCTGATGTGGCTGTACAACAGTTTCGGGTCGATTTGGCTTTCGCTGCTATGTCATTTTCATATTGTCTTTGGGCCTCCCTTCTTATCTGTGCATATTCGTTTCTGGCTCTACGACTGTTCTCCTTATTCTCCCGGGTCCTTTGCCTTCTATATTTCTTCCATTCCCTAGCACACTTGGTTTTTGCCCCCCTGCACCTTTGGGTAAACCATGGGCTCATCTGGCTTTTCATTACTCCTGTTACCCTTGGGTACAAACCTCTCCTCACCCTCCTTGCATTTTGTTGCTACATATTCCATCATCTCATTAACTGGCTTCCTTGCCAGTTCTCTGTTCCACAAAACCCCGTTCAGGTAGTTCTCATTCCTGGGGAAAGTCCTCTTTCTTGTAGTTTGGCTTCATTCGTCCTGGCCTTCCTGCTTCTCCCTCCACTTGTAGCTCTTACTGTGTATTCGAATCTTAAAACCACATTGGTCACTGGCCCCAAGGGGTCTTTCATATGCGATGTTCCTCGATATCTGCCCCTCTGAAGGTGAATACTAAGTCCAGCCTTGCTGGTTCATCCTCTCCTCTCTCTCTTGTAGTGTCCCTTACGTGTTGGTACATGAAGTTCTCCAGTACCACCTCCATCATCTTAGCCCTCCATGTATCTTGGCCCCCAAAGTGGGTCCAAGTTCTCCCAATCGATCTCCTTGTGGTTAAAGTCACCCATGATCAGGAGCTTTGCCCTGCGTGTGTGTGTGTGTGTGTGTGTGTGTGTGTGTGTGTGCTACAGCTATTCAAGTGCCTAACAGCAAATCCTGTTCTCACCTAGTGTGTGTGTATGTGTGTGTGTATGCGTGCGTTTATGTAAGCAGTCCTTATTTCCCTCGTATGTAACTACATATGTTTTGCATATGTACCCTATCTCTTGGTTTTCCACTGTACTGTCTTGTGTGCCTAAAATTATGTAAATTCACATAAAGGTGTGAAATCCTGTATATGTGTGTGTGTGTATGTGTGTGTGTGTGTGTGTGTGTGTGTGTGGTTATGTGTGTGTATGTGTGTGTATGTGTGTGTATGTGTGTGTGTGTGTGTGGGGTGTGTATGTGTGTGTGTATGCGTGTGTTTATGTAAGCAGTCCTTAATTTCCTCGTTGTACTACATATGTTTTGCATATGTACCCAATCCCTTGGTTCCCACTGTACTGTCTTGTGCCTAAAATTATGTTCAATTCTGTATGTCTAGGCTTCGCTAGGCTACCTCTCATACAAGGCTATCTATCATTAACTGCTTAACTCTCCTAAATCTCAATAAATTCTATTTTAAAAGCCAGTAAATGCTGCTTATCTAATTCTGATAGCTCGAGGAGAGTGACCCCCAATTTCCAGCTAGAGATGGTGCTGACCCCATGCAACTCAAACTAGGTGAATATTACGTGGGGGCTGGCAGTGGAGTAATGTTGTTTGTCCGTCCTGGGTCCAGTAGTTGAAAATGCTTGATGCTTCTCGGTAATTTTTCCACTAACTTCCTGTAGGCACTGTAGTCTCTAGCTCATCTATTTTTTTTTTCACTCACTCACTGTATTTACTGACACATCTATACATATCTCTTATCTCCCTGATCTTGAGTCACACTTATTCTTCAAATACCCCACTGTGTTATTATGGCTACACTATTTAGGGCTGACACAACCGTTCACCTTCCTTCCAACGGCCCCCACATGGTAACTGTCACTATTTACTAAATTGCTTTTCTGTGATCACTTATATTTCCTTTTTTTCGGGGCTTAAGTGATTATATTCACTCTTATGCGTGCACACGCCTATATCCCACACTCTATTCCTTATGATACAGTCAGAAATTACCACCAAAACACGAGCTCAAACCGGGTGACTCCTCCACGAGTGTGTGTAGGTGTGTGTGTGTTGTGTGTGTGTGTATGTGGATAAATCTAATTAAGCTTTGTCTCAGGAAATGCTGTGTCTCGTCTGTGCTGCACATTTGTTCTATCAGTTGGCCATGGTCTCTTACTTCCCAGGTGGGCGTGTGTGGGCTGGTCGTGGCCTACAACATAGTGGGAGCATTTGCCTTCAGAGCCATCGAGGGAGAGCTTGGGGACGCTCGGCCTGAGGAAGAAGCTTTCATCCTGCAGGAATCCACAGTGGCCCGCCTCTGGAACATCACTCTCCAGCTCAACATCCTGGAGGAGGCAAAGTGGAGGAGTGAGGTGGTGGGTGCTCTACGGGAGTACCAGAACACTCTGGTGCCCTTAGTCAAGAATAAAGGGTATAGAGGTGTACACCCAAGGCAAGCCTGGTCCTTCAGTGCAGCTCTCATGTATTCTCTCAGCGTCTACACCACCATTGGTACGTTCATCTACACACAACACACACACACACACACACACACACTACCTCACTTGCTAGACTATTCAATTTCCTGACTACTCTATGACAGTGACAAGGAAGCCTGCCAAAGCTGTGGAGGGATGTTGGAACCTCGTGAAGTAACATTGGCAGACTTACCTCCAAGTCTGGTTGAAGGTGGTTCTTACCGTGTCTCTTGCTTGTAAATTGCGTTTCTGTACAAATCCTCGGTAAATATTGTTTGGTGAAAGGAATATAAATGTAAGTATTTACTCACCACTGTCTTTTGCTCCTTCTAGTTTCTACCCTGGTTATCGTGATACTACCAGGCGTGCAGGCCGCTAGACTACACCCGTGTTATTAAAACCAACGTAAATATTACAGCCCGGCTGATAAGGGACTAGCTGGAGGAACGTGTCAGGTTCCATCTACAAGAATGTACTATGATGCTTCTACTATTTGCTCTTCCCGGTCATCACGCTAATTTGTTATGACGTCTGCATTAGTATACCTTGCCTTCAGTTTCCTTTTCGTTATTGTGATTGTTTTGGTGATCCTGTTCTCCTGATTCGTGTCCAGGTGTCAGGTATGGACGGAGTGGGTATTTGAGAGTGAAGTTTGAGAGGCTTGTCCTCTCCTGTATTACTGTTGTGGTTTGATTATAATTTCTAGTAAAAAATGTTAGTTTTGAGAACAAGAGCATCGATCACACTCATTTATATACTTACAGGTAAAGCCAGAGTAATTTAAAATAAAAGTAAACTGGTTAAACTTCTAACTTGCACTGTCCCCTTGTTAGTGCGTCCTCTCCAGAGATGACGCCACTCTGCCACAGTGCTCTTTCCAATAAAACTGAACAAAATTTGCCTATGATTTAATAATTTCAAGAACAGTCATTACTATAATTTAAAGTACATACATTTTTATCATTGGCAGTGAAATCCATTAAAAAGTAACAAATTTCCTTATATTCCCTACACATAGATCTGGGATAATGGCAACAACAGGGAGGAATGTCATGGGAAATATTTGGAGAACTACATCAACCTCGACTTCGCTTGTCAAGAAAAAGAGGGCGTTGATTTTCCACAATGTATTGGGAAAACCTCAATTAAGCTGAGACTCCTTCTGGAAGGTGTAACCACAACTTGTAAAAGAAGGATGAAGATTATTTCGAACTGCAAGCTGTCAATGGTTAAATTAAATGAGGAGGTGTATGAGGCAGCAGCGCCTCGCCTCAGCAAGTACATTCCACGAAGACAAACATTGTGAGAAGCGCAGTGTGCGCTTCTCACAATACTGTACACAAAGTTGCACAGGCCAAGAAGCCTTACACAATCGTAGAGCAACTTGTGCTCCCTTGTGCAAAAGAGATGGTGCCACTTATTCTCGGCCAGGAATCAGCAAGGACTCTAACATATCTGTCTCTAACAACACAGTATCTACATGGATAAATGAGACACCATAGTACTTCAGTGACTTAAGATGTGTATGAAATAAAGAAACCCCCATTATCTGCCATACAACTGAATGAATTGACCGGTGTCGTTATTGTGTTCTCAGCTACTGGTGTTCACGTGATACATTCTTGAGGGATACCTCAAGACGAGTTTCGTATTTGTAAGGCTCTTGATAACACCACAAAGACAGACCATGAGCTCGATATTGTTAATAATTTTTTTGAAGAACATGGCTTGTATTAGGTCTTGTAGGAGTTACCACTGATAGTTCACTTGTCATGATTTTATGATCAGGCTTTAAAACGTTGGTGGTAACCTGAGTCAGTTATCCCAAAACATGTCGTCGGTGCTAATCTCTTTAAAATAAGATCATCTCCCCTAGACCTATTGTCTTCAATACGACGACAGGAAATTTCCTGAAAACAAATGTCAGATACGTTCATAATCAGAATTTGAAGTCATTTATAAAGAAAAAAATTGGAGTCTGACGGCATGTTTGTGATAACTGACATGTCACTAATCTTGTGGTCGATTGGTCATTACTACATATTCAGTGCTTATGGGAATATATATTTTTATGCTCATATTCTGTAATATGCTGCTGTCTCCATTTTCTTGCACATAACGGTCTGCTTGGCGCCCATTTCTGTTTTTCTGAAGAAAGTCATTTCCCAGAACGAATCTGCCTGGAAGTTTCTAATGATGAGTTGATTGCAACACGAAAGGCCTACAGCTATCATTCAACTCCGCCTGTGGTTCATCAAGAACTGCAAGAAGCCCTTTCCGCGCGCCTTTAGCATTTTATAGAGAGCGAGCACAGAAACAGGGGTCATCCCACTCTCACTGAAAACAACAGACAGCGCCACTCCACAAAGGTGGCAGTAAAGCAATTTCAGTGAATTACAGAGCGATATCACTAACGTAACACACCATAAAAATCTTTGAAAGGGTTTAAGAAGCAAGATCGCCACCCACTTAGATATCCATAAGTTACACAACGTAGGGCAACATTGGTATAGAGCAGGTCGCTCCTGTCTATCCCAACTGATGGACCACTATGACATGGTCTTGGATACTTTGGAGTACAAGAAAAATGCAGATTTAGTAGACACAGACTCTGCGAAAGCCTTCAACAAGTGGTGTAATAACTCACAAAATGCGTGTTAAAGGAATAACAAGAAAAGTTGGTACATGGGTCTATAACTTCCTAACAATAGAGGCTACAGTGAAAAGCTCTGTTCCACAAAACACAGAACTCACTCCCATCCTGTTCTTCATCCCCATATCTAACATAGACAGAGATGTAAGCCACAACACCGTGTCTTCCTTTGCGGATGACACCCAATATTCATGACAGTATGAACATTAAAATGGTATAAAATACCGACAGATTGTTAGGTAAGACACATATGCAACAGTTAGGTATCTTTATTTCGAAACGTTTCGCCTACACAGTAGGCTTCTTCAGTCGAGTACAGAAAAGTTGATAGAAGCAGAAGATACTTGAAGACGATGTAATCAGTCCATCACCCTTAAAGTTTTGAGGTGGTCAGTCCCTCAGTCTGGAGAAGAGCATTGTTCCGTTGTCTGAAACAATATGAAACAAAACTTTAAGGGTGATGGACTGATTACATCGTCTTCAAGTATCTTCTGCTTCTATCAACTTTTCTGTACTCGACTGAAGAAGCCTACTGTGTAGGCGAAACGTTTCGAAATAAAGATACCTAACTGTTGCATATGTGTCTTACCTAACATTCATGACAGTGTCATCTATCAAAGACAATGCAAATCTCCAAGCGGACTTCAATCAAATCTTTAAATGGGCCACAGAGAACAACGTGAAGTCTAGTGAAGACAAATTTCAATTACCCCAGTATCGAAAACTGGAGGAAATTAAAATTGTATCGGAGTATAAAAAAATTCCAACCAAACAGTAGAGGGAAAAACTAATGTGAAGGACCAGCCCGAGCACATCAGTGAGCCTCATGCATGGTTATAAGCTATTTCAGTTATCTGTATGTTTTAACCTCACAAGCTATTTTATATATCAGTGCACCACGCAGAAACAAGTGGGTATATACAGAGAAAAATCACAGTCAACAGGAGTCGAACCCATTTAAGGGAGTCTAGTGACCTGCACACCTGATTGTAGCACGATAACCAAGGTAGAAACTAGAAACGAGTAAGAGACAGTGGTGAGTAAATACTTACGTATATTCCCTTCACCAAACAGCAAGCAATTATATATACAATATTTACAGAGGATATGTAGAGAAAGGCAATTTATAAGCAAGAGACACGGAAATAATCACCTTCGACCAGACTTTGAGGTAAGTCTGCCAATGTTGCTTCACGAGATTCCAACATCGCTTCACAGCTTCGTTGGGCTTCCTTTCACTGGCTGGTTGAACCAAGGTGCTAGCGTAACGAGGGGCCCCGCTCATTATACTCTTAGTATCTGGTTGGCTGGTTGGGAGGGCATGCCTAGATGAGTGTATAACATACACTCAATAATATGTACCGTACTTTTAGCATGCCAGAGTTGGCCTGCATGCTGCAACCATCATAAACCAGGAGGCCTAATCCGAAATCATATCATGGAGGCGCTGACCTTTTCAACTATCAACACGACACAATTGATTTATAAAGCATCATTCAGAGAACGTAATAATGATAACGTCATCATTATTAAAGTAAGTTATTGAGTAAGAAGAAACATTTGTCTTACAATAAGCCAGCAGTGTGCAGGTTTATATGTGCAGTAACTCTCTAATCTCTTGTTTACGATTCATTTATATTTTGATTTTTTTTTGTGCTCACGCATTTCCATACATCACGGTAAACTGTTTATAAAACTGAGATAACGAAACAAAATCAAAAAGTATGAAAAACGAATTTTAAAGCAGTTATTCTGGGAGAAATATGCAAACCCTTGGCAGCAGCGGGGGGCCGGAACCCCTCCGGCATTATTGATTTATTTTAAGCTCAGGGTTTTTTTTAAGCTGTATCTGTACATTTCGTGTATGTGTTATAAATAACAACGGAGTATAAATATAATCGCGTTAGATTAACAAGCTGTGGAAAGAGAATGTTTCCAGAAGAAAAGTTCCACGACGTTCAGATGTTTAAGTGGACTGAAGACGATTATTAATTGTTGAAGAATATCTTACTTTGTTAATGTTTTAGTAATTAGTGTAACTCTTTGATCAGTTTATTGACGAGTAAGAAAAATCAAGGAGAAAAGTAATCCTGACTAAATTAATTAATGGGATCAGGGAGAAACACGATAAGATGTGCAGGGGT
>NC_069411.1:55746958-55794458 GCF_026875155.1 Cherax quadricarinatus
GTGGTTGCAGGGTCGGAGACTAGCTTCCTGGCCCCGCCCTCTTCGTGACGCTGAGTATTGTTTTGGGATATGCCGCTGACTGGATCCTCTCTCTCTCTGCTTCTGAGGCGTGTGTCATACCTCGCTTCTTAAAACTATTTATGGTTCTTCTCCTCACTACTTCACTTGCCAGGCTATTCCACTTGCTGACAACTCTTGACGCTGAAGAAAAATACTTCCTAACGTCCCTGTGACTCGTCTGAGTCTTCAGCTTCCAGTTGTGACCCCTTGTCCCTGTGTCACCCTTACTTGGAACATCCTATCTCTGTTCCACCTTGTCTATTCCCGCTGTATCTTGTATGTCAGTTATCATGCTCTACCCTTGACCTTCTGTCCTCCAGTGTCGTCAGTTCCGATTTCCCTTAACCTTTCCTCGTACGACATTCCCTTGAGCTCTGTGGGACTAGCCTTGTTGCAAACCTTTGTACTTTCTCTAACTTCTTTGACGTGCTTGACCAGGTGTGGGTTCCAGACTGGTGCTGCTACTCCGTATGGGCCTAACATACACAGTGTGTACAGTGTCTTGAAGACTCGATTCTTATTAAGGTATCGAACGCTATTCTCAGGTTTGCCAGGCGCCCGTATGCTGCAGCGGTTATTTAGTTTAATGTTGTGCCTCCGGGTGATGTGCTCAGGGTGTGATGGTCACCCCAAGGATCTTTCTCCCTGGGTGAGGTCTGTAGTCTTTGTCCACCTAGCCTATACGCTGTTGCGGTTCTTCTTTGCCCTCCCCCAATCTTCATTGACTTTGCATTTGGCTGGGATGGAATCGAGGGGAAGCCAGCTACTGGCGCACATATCCAGCCTGTCCAGGTCCTCTTTGCAGTCCTTGCATCATCCTCGATCCGATTAATTCTTCTCATCAACTTCACGTCATCTGCGAACAGGGACACTTCCAGAGTCTATTCCTTTCATCATGTCGTTCACCATATATATAAAAAATTGCACGGTCCTAGACTGATGCCCCTGTGGGTACCCCCGAGCTCGTAACAGGCGCCCACTGTGATACCCTCTTCACGTACCATTGACTTCGTTGCTGCCTCCCTGTCAGGTATATCCCTTATCCATTGCAGTTGCCCTCCCTTTTACATGCGCCTGATCCTCCAGCTTCTGCTCACTAATCTTTGTGGGGAACTGTGTCAAAGGCTCTTCCTGCAGTCTAGGAAAACGCCAGGTTACCCTACCCCTCTCTATAGTGTCTTACTTCTGTTACCTTGTCATAAAACTCCTGGAGGTTTGTGATACAAGATTTGCCTTCCATAACCATGCTGGTTCTTCATTTATTTAATACTTGTTCCCTTTCCAGAGGTGTTGACCACTCTCCTCCTGATAATCTTCTCCACTGACTTTGTCACACACAATACATGTCAGAGACACAGGTCTGTAGTTTAGCAATGCCTCATTTCTGTTTTCCTTTCTTAAATATGGGGATACATAAGCTGTCTTCCATTTCTCAGGTAGTTGCCTCCGTCTCAAGGCGATGTGTTGAAGATTGTGGTTTAGAGGGCACGCGCCAGCATCTGATGTCCTTCTCTAAGGACCCCTGGGGAGGATGTTCGTCCGGTTCCCATCACCTTTGAGGTGTCAAGGTCACTTAGAGGCTTCTTCACCTCTCCCTCTCTCAGTTGTCGATGTCATCCAACATTGTTGGTGATATTCCCTCTTAATGTTCCCTTCTGTGCTGTCTTCACAGCCCTTCCTGTCTCTTACTGTAAAAACTTCCTATAAATCTCTGTTCAGTCTCCTCCAAATACCTCCTGATACATTTCTTGGTGATTGTCTCCAACCTTCTGTCGTTAATGTGATCACTTGACTGTCCTGTGGCTATACAACAGTTTGGGTCGTCATTTTTTTTTGGGGGATTCTCGATGCTATTTCATTTTCATACTGTCGCCTGGGCCCGTCCCTCCTTACCTGTGCGTACTCATTTTCCTGGGCTCTGCGGCACTGATTACCTATTTTTCGTGTGTTCTCCTGCCTTCTGTAACTTTTGTTTTTTTTTTTTCCGATTCTCTAGTGCACTTTGTTTTTTGGCCTCTCTACACGTGGGTAAAACCAGGGGCTCGTTCTGGTCTTCCCGTTGTTACTGTTGCCCTTGGGAATGAAACTTTCCACTGCCTCCTTGCACTTTGTGTTACATATGTCCATCATTTCATTTACTGGCTTTTCCTGCCAGTTCTCTGTCCCATGGACCCTCCCGCAGGAAGTTCTTACAACCCTATGTAGTCCCCTCTTTTATGGTCAGGCTTTTCCCATTCAACTCGTTATTCCTCTCCACTTTGCAGCTCCTACTAGTGTATTCAAAGCACAGTAACCACGTGCTAGGTCAGCTAGCTCCTAGGGGATCTCATACTTGATTGTCCTCAATGTCTGAGCTGGCCCAGGGTGAACACAAGGGTCCATCTTGCTGTTCATCCTCCCTCTTCGTCTCTGGTAGTGTCCTTAACATGTTGGTGCAGTGAGGTTTTGTCCTAGCACCCAGTCCAGCATCCTGGTCTTCCATGTTTCGGGATCCCATGTGGCTCCTGGTTTTCCCATGTCAAGCTCCTTGTGGTTGAAAATCCCATAACCAGCAACTTGCTCTGCTGGAGGTGAGCTCTTCGTTGCCGCCTCAGCGCAAGTGTGTCCACCATTGCTCTAGTTGCTCTCTTTCATATTCCTCTCTGGCCTCCTGCAGTTCTGCTGAGTGGATTATACATCACTGGGAATGACCACTTTGTGTTCCTAAGACTGAAGTGTACCTGCTATGTAGGTCTCTTTCTCCGATGTGTGTGTGTGGTGTACTCACATAGTTTACTCACCTAGGTTGAGGTTGCGGGGGTTTCGCTAGTCCGAGCGTCCTTGCTCCGCCCTCTTCAACTGATCGCTACTAGGTCACTCTCCTGAACCGTGAGCTTTATCATACTCTGCTTAAAGCTTGTATGGATCCTGCCTCACTACATCCGCCTTCCCAAAACTATTCACTTACAGACTTCTCTTGTGGCTGAAAGAAATACTTCTAGACATCCCTGGATTCATCTGTTGTCTTACCAACGTCTCCAGAACTGTTTCCCCTTTGTTACTGTGTCCCAATCTCTGGAACATCCTGTCTTTGTCCACCTTGTCAATTCCTCTCAGTATTTTGTATGTCGTTATCATGTCCCCCCTATCTCTCCTGTCCTCCAGTGTCGTCAGGTTGATTTCCCTTAACCTCTCCTCGTAGGACATACCTCTTAGCTCTGGGACTAGTCTTGTTGCAAACCTTTGCACTTTCTCTAGTTTCTTTACGTGCTTGGCTAGGTGTGGTTCCAAACTGGTGCCGCATACTCCAATATGGGCCTAACGTACACGGTGTACAGGGTCCTGAACGATTTCTTATTAAGATGTCGGAATGCTGTTCTGAGGTTTGCTAGGCGCCCATATGCTGCAGCAGTTATTTGGTTGATATGCGCTTCAGGAGATGTTCCTGGTGTTATTCTCACCCCAAGATCTTTTTCCTTGAGTGAGGTTTGTAGTCTCTGGCCCCCTAGACTGTACTCCGTCTGTGGTCTTCTTTGCCCTTCCCCAATCTTCATGACTTTGCACTTGGTGGGATTGAACTCCGGGAGCCAATTGCTGGACCAGGTCTGCAGCCTGTCCAGATCCCTTTGTAGTTCTGCCTGGTCTTCGATCGAGTGAATTCTTCTCATCAGCTTCACGTCATCTGCAAACAGAGACACCTCAGAGTCTATTCCTTCCGTCATGTCGTTCACAAATACCAGAAACAGCACTGGTCCTAGGACTGACCCCTGTGGGGCCCCGCTGGTCACAGGTGCCCACTCTGACACCTCGCGCGTACCATGACTCGCTGCTGTCTTCCTGACAAGTATTCCCTGATCCATTGTAGTGCCTTCCCTGTTATCCCTGCTTGGTCCTCCAGTTTTTGCACCAATCTCTTGTGTGGAACTGTGTCAAACGCCTTCTTGCAGTCCAAGAATATGCAATCCACCCACCCCTCTCTCTCTTGTCTTACTGCTGTCACCATGTCATAGAACTCCAGTAGGTTTGTGTGTGTGTGTGTGTGTGTGTGTGTGTATGTACTCACCTAGTTGAGGTTGTGGGGGTCGATTCCGAGCTCCTGGCTCCTGGCTCCGAGCTCCTGTACTCACCTATTTGTACTCACCTATTTGTGGTTGCAGGGGTCGAGTCCTAGCTCCTGGCCCCGCCTCTTCACCGGTTGCTACTAGACCCTCTCTCTCCCCGCTCCATGAGCTTTATCAAACCTCGTCTTAAAACTGTGTATGGTTCCTGCCTCCACTACGTCATTTTCTAGGCTATTCCACTGCCTTACAACTCTATGACTGAAGAAATACTTCTACTATCTCTCTGACTCATTTGTGTCTTCAACTTCCAATTGTGGCCTCTTGTTTCTGTGTCCCCTCCCTGGAACATCCTGTCCTTGTCCACCTTTTTCTATTCCACGCAGTATTTTATATGTCGTTATCATGTCTCCCCTGACCCTCCTGTCCTCCAGTGTCTTTCAGGCCGATTTCCCTTAATCTTTCTTCATAGGACATTCCCCTTAGCTCTGGAACTAACCTTTTTGCAAACCTTTGTACTTTCTCTAGTTTCTTGACGTGCTTTATCAAGTGGCGGTTCCAAAAGGTGCTGCATACTCCAGTATGGGCCTGACATACACGGTGTACAGTGTCTTGAATGATTCCTTACTAAGGTGTCGGAATGCTGTTCTCAGGTTTGCCAGGCGCCCATATGCTGCAGCAGTTATCTGAATTTATGTGTGCTTCCGGAGACATGCTCGGTGTTATACTCACCCCAAGATCTTTCTCCTTGAGTGAGGTTTGCAGTCTTTGGCCACCTAGCCTATACTCTGTCTGTGGTCTTCTGTCCCCTTCCTGTGTGTATGTGTGTGTGTGTATGTGTGTGGTTTTGTGTTGTGTGTGTGTGTGTATGTGTGTATGTGTTTTGTGTGTGTGTGTGTGTGTTGGGGTGTTTTGTGTGTGTGTGTTGTGTGTTGTGTGTGGGGCGCACGCGCGTATATATTGCCACACCGAAAGTAAGAGGCAGGTGAGAAAGTAATAGGCAGGTGAGAAAGTAAGAGGCAGGTGAGAAAGTAAGAGGCAGGTGAGAAAGTAAGAGGGAAAGGGGAGAAAGTAAGAGGCAGGTGAGAAAGTAAGAGGCAGGTGAGAAAGTAAGAGGCAGGTGAGAAAGTAAGAGGCAGGTGACAAAGTAAGAGGCAGGTGACAAAGTAAGAGGCAGGTGACAAAGTAAGAGGCAGGTGAGAAAGAAAAACATAATCAGTAGTCAAGAGAGAAAGGAATATTAATAAATCAGAGGAGATAATAACGATAAGACATAGTCAAGAATTGGGAGACAGATTGCGGGGGGACCAGAGAGACATGGGTGTATTTAAGGATGCAGAGCTAGAGCCTGCAGTAGAAATTTGCGGGTGGGTGCAGGAGGGAAGAGGAGAGACATGTGGAATGAAGAAAATAATTATATATATATAATATATATAAATATTTTATATATTATATATAAAATATATATATAAATATATTATATATATATAATATGGGATATATAAACACTGATCTCTGGCTGAAGGAGACTCGAACCTACGAACCTTAGGACAAGGGACGCAGTTCTTTACCAATCTTTCCCACACTGGAAAAATACCTTGGCTATAGCTTGCGCTACACGTTTGATCCAAGGCAGCCAGCTTTCAGGGAAAAGGCTTACAGGGGATGAGATGAAAAGCTGTCAGCCTTCTCCCTGAAAGCTGGTCTGCCTTGGATCAAACGTGTAGCGCAAGCTACACGCCAAGGTATTGTCCAGTGTGGGTAGATTGGTAAAGCACTGCGTACCTTGTCCTAAGGTTCGTAGGTTCGAGTCTCTTCAGCCAGAGATCAGTGTTGTGTATATTTCGCCTGCTCTCGCGAATTCCATATATATATATATATATATATATATATATATATATATATATATATATATATATATATATATATATATATATATATATAACCACATTCCTACACAACATTAAATAATAACGTAGTTATGTGAAGTATATTAGCTATGTAAATTAATATTCCTCACATAATTTACATAGCTATATGCACTTATTATGGTGTACAATATGTAACTATAGTATATAAGTTGCATTAGCAAACATGTAAGTTACATAAACAATATGCTATGTGAGGTATGTAGGGTATGTAACTCATATTAGCTATGTTCTATATTAGCTATGAACGATATGTTATGTATGTTACATATGTAAGAAGATGGTTACCTCTCAGATGTAAACATGCGACCCACGAGTTATGTCTTCAAGAATGATTATTACGGTGCTTCTGCCAACCCGTCCCCACACTGCTATATATAATACTTGGAGTTATATTTCAGTGTTGATCCCTGTCCTGCCTCCTGTCATGGTCTTACCTCTTGTTCCTGCCCTGCCTCCTGTCATGGTCTTACCTCTTGTTCCTGCCCTGCCTCCTGTCATGGTATTACCTCTTGTTCCTGTCCTGAATCCTGTCATGGTCTTACCTCTTGTTCTCCCTGCCTCCTGAAGGGTTTCCTTACTCTTGTTTCTGCCCTGCCTCCTGTTTTGGTCTTACCTCTTGTCCTGACCTGCCTCCTGTATATGTCTTACCTCTTGTTCCTGCCCTGCCTCTTCATGGTCTTACCTTTGTTCTGCCCTGCCTCCTGTCATGGTCTTACCCCCTTGTTCCTGCTCCTCCCTCCTGTCATGGTCTTACCTCTTGTTCCTGCCCTGCCATGAAACATGGTCTTACCTCTTGTTCTGCCGGCTCTGTCATGGTCTTACCTCTTATGTTCCTGTCCTGCCTCCTGTCAGGGTCATCCCTCTTGGTTCCCTTTCCCTCCCTCCGGTCTGGTTTTACCCTTGTTCCTGCCCTGCCGCCTTCATGTTTACCTCTTTTTTCCTGCCCTGCCTAATGTCATGGTCTTACTCTTGTTCCTGCCCGGGCCTCCTGTCATGGGTCTTACCTCTTTTTCCCTTTGTCCTGCCTCCTGTCATGGTTTCCCTCTTGTTCCTGCCCTCCCTCCTGTCATGGTCTTACCTCTTGTTCCTGCCCTGCCTCCTGTCATGGTCTTACCTCTTGTTCCTGCCCTGCCTCCTGTCATGGTCTTACCTCTTGTTCCTGCCCTGCCTCCTGTCATGGTCTTACCTCTTGTTCCTGTCCTGCCTCCTGTCATGGTCTTCCCTCTTTTTTCCTGCCCTCCCTCCTGTCATGGTCTTACCTCTTTTCCTGTCCGCCTCCTGTCTGGTCTTAACTCTTGTTCCTGCCCTGCCTCCTGTCATGGTCTTACCTCTTGTTCCTGTCCTGCCTCCTGTCATGGTCTTACCTCTTGCTCCTGCCCTGCCTCCTGTCATGGTCTTACCTCTTGTTCCTGCCTGCCTTGCCATGGCTCTTAACACCCTGTCTGCCTCCTGTCATGGTCTTACCTCTTGTTCCTGCCTGCCTCGCCCATGGTCTTACCTCTTGTTCCTGCCCTGCCTCCTGTCATGGTCTTACCTCTTGTTCCTGCCCTGCCTCCTGTCCCTGTCCTGCCTCCTGTCATGGTCTTACCTCTTGTTTTTTTTTTTTTCTCCTTTTTGGGCCCGCTGCCTCCTGTCATGGTTTTACCTCTTGCTCCTGCCCTGCCTCCTTGTCATGGTCTTACCTCTTGTTCCTGCCCTGCCTCCTGCTGGTCTTAACCTCTTGTTCCTGCCTGCTTTCCTGTCCCTGCCATCCCCCCTGTCATGGTCTTACCTCTTGTTCTTGCCTTTGCCTCCGCCCCTGCCCTCCCTCCTGTCATGCCTTACCTCTTGTTCCTGCCCTCCCTTTCCCTGTCCCTGCCCTCCCTCCTTTTTCTGGCCTATTACCTCTTTTTCCCTGCCCTGCCTCCGGGTCCCTGTCCGTCCTCCTGTCATGGCCTTACCTCTTGTTCCTGCCCTGCCTCCTGTCCCTGTCCTGTTTCCCCTGTCATGGTCTTACCTCTTGTTCCTCCCCTCCCTCTGTCAGGGCCTTACCTCTTTTTTCCCTGCCCTGCTCTCCTTTGTCCCTGCCCTCCTCCTGTCAGGGGCCTTCCCTCTTGTTCCTGCCTCCCTCCTGTCCCTGCCCCCCTCCTGTCTGGCCTTCCTCTTTGTTCGCCTGCCTGCCTCCTGTCATGGCCTTACCTCTTGTTCCTGCCCTGCCTCCTGCCCCGGGCCTCCTCTGTGTTCCCTTGCCTGCCTCCTTCATGGCCTTTCCCTCTTGTTTCCTGCCCTCCCTCCTGTCTGGCCTTACCTCTTGTTCCTGCCCTGCCTCCTGTCATGGTCTTCCCTCTTGTTCTCTGCCCTGCTCCTTCCCTGTCCTCCTCTTCCCTGTTCATGGCCTTACCTTTTGTTCCTCCCCTGCCTCCTGTCCTGCCTCCCTCCTGTCATGGCCTTCCCTCTTGTTCTCCCTTTGCCTCCTGTTCCTGCCCTGCCTCCTGTTCCTGCCCTCTCCTGTCATGGCCTTACCTCTTGTTCCTCCCCCCTGTCCTCCTGTCCATGGCCTACTCTTGTTCCTGCCTGCTCCTCCTGTCATGGCCTTACCTCTTGTTCCTCCCCTGCCTCCCCTGTCATGGCCTTACCTCTTGTTCTGCCCTGTCCTTTTCTTCTTGCCTCCTCCTTTCTGCCATGGTTTACCTTTTTGTTTTTTTCCTGCCCTTTTGCCTCCATGTCCCTGCCCTCCTCCTGCATGGCCTTACCTCTTGTTTCCTGCCCTCCCTCCTGCATGGCCTTACCTCTTGTTCCCTCCCCTGCCTCCTGTCCTGCCCTCCCTCCTGCAGGGCCCTTACCTCTTGTTCCTGCCCTCCTCCTGTCATGGCCTTACCTCTTGTTCCTGCCCTGCCCCCCGGGGTTCCCTTTTTCCACCGTCCTGCCATGGCCTTACCTCTTGTGTCCTGCCCTTGCTCCTTCCCTTGCCTGCCCTGCCTCCTGTCATGGCCTTACCTCTTGTTCCTGCCCTCCCTCCTGCCATGGCCTTACCTCTTGTTCCTGCCCTGCCTCCTGTCATGGCCTTACCTCTTGTTCCTGCCCTGCCTCCTGTCCCTGTCCTCCCTCCTGCCATGGCCTTACCTCTTGTTCCTGCCCTGCCTCCTGCCATGGCCTTACCTCTTGTTCCTGCCCTGCCTCCTGTCATAGCCTTACCTCTTGTTCCTGCCCTCCCTCCTGTCATGGCTTACCTCTTGTTCCTGCCCTGCCTCCTGTCATGGCCTTACCTCTTGTTCCTGCCCTGCCTCCTGTCATGGCCTTACCTCTTGTTCCTGCCCTCCCTCCTGTCATAGCCTTACCTCTTTTTCCTGCCCTGCCTCCTGTCCCTGTCCTCCCTCCTGCCAGGGCCCTTACCTCTTGTTTCCTGCCCCCTGCCTCCTGTCAGGGCCTTACCTCTTGTTCCTGCCCTGCCTCCTGTCATGGCCTTACCTCTTGTTCCTGCCCTCCCTCCTGCCATGGCCTTACCTCTTGTTCCTGCCCTGCCTCCTGTCAGGGCCCTTACTCTTTTTCCCTCCCTGCCTCTGTCCTTTGCCCTCCCTCCTGTCATGGCCTTACCTCTGTTCCTCCCCCTCCCTCCTGTCATGGCCTTACCTTTTTGTTCCTGCCCTGCCTCCTGTCCCTGCCCTCCCTCCTGTCATGGCCTTACATCTTGTTCCTGCCCTGCCTCCTGTCCCTGCCCTCCCTCCTGTCATGGCCTTACCTCTTGTTCCTGCCCTGCCTCCTTTTCCCTGTCCCTCCCTCCTGTCATGGCCTTACCTCTTGTTCCTGCCCTGCCTCCTGTCCCTGCCCTCCCTCCTGTCATGGCCTTACCTCTTGTTCCTGCCCTGCCTCCTGTCCCTGCCCTCCCTCCTGTCATGGTCTTACCTCTTGTTCCTGCCAATGCCTCCGTCCCTGCCCTCCCCTGTCATGGCCTTACCTCTTGTTCCTGCCCTGCTCCTGTCCCTGCCCTCCCCTGTCATGGTCTTCCCTCTTGTTCCTGCCATGCCTCCTGTCCCTGCCCTCCCTCCTGTCATGGCCTTACTCTTTGTTCCTGCCATGCCTCCTGTCATGGCCTTACCTCCTTTCCTGCCTGCTCCTGTCCCTGTCCTCCCTCCAGTCATGGCCTTACTCTTTTTTCCCTTTGCCCTGCCTCCTTTCCCTTTGCCTTTCCTTTCCCTCCTGTCATCCCTTTACCTCTTGTTCCTGCCTGCCTCCTGTCCCTGTCCTCCCCCCCTGTCCATCCCCTTACCTCTTTTTCCCTGCCCTGCCTCCTGTCCCTGTCCTCCCTCCTGTCATGGCCTTACCTCTTGTTCCTGCCCTGCCTCCTGTCCCTGTCCTCCCTCCTGTCATGGCCTTACCTCTTGTTCCTGCCTGCCTCCTGTCCTGTCCCTCCCCCTGTCATGGCCTTACCTCTTTTTCCTGCTTTGCCTCCTGTCCCGGTCCCCCTCCGGCATGGCCTTACCTTTTGTTCCTGCCCTGCCCCTCCTGTCCCTTGGCCCTCCCTCCTGTCTGGCCTTACCTCTTGTTCCTGCCCTGCCTCCTGTCCCTGCCCTCCCTCCTGTCATGGCCTTACCTCTTGTTCCTGCCCTGCCTCCTGTCCCTGTCCTCCCTCCCGTCATGGCCTTACATCTTGTTCCTGCCCTGCCTCCTGTCCCTGCCCTCCCTCCTGTCATGGCCTTACCTCTTGTTCCTGCCCTGCCTCCTGTCCCTGCCCTCCCTCCTGTCATGGCCTTACCTCTTGTTCCTGCCCTGCCTCCTGTCATGGCCTTACCTCTTGTTCCTGCCCTGCCTCCTGTCCCTGCCCTCCCTCCTGTCATGGCCTTACCTCTTGTTCCTGCCCTGCCTCCTGTCATGGCCTTACCTCTTGTTCCTGCCCTGCCTCCTGTCCCTGCCCTCCCTCCTGTCATGGCCTTACCTCTTGTTCCTGCCCTGCCTCCTGTCCCTGTCCTCCCTCCTGTCATGGCCTTACCTCTTGTTCCTGCCCTGCCTCCTGTCCCTGTCCTCCCTCCTGTCATGGCCTTACCTCTTGTTCCTGCCCTGCCTCCTGTCCCTGCCCTCCCTCCTGTCATGGTCTTACCTCTTGTTCCTGCCCTGCCTTCTGTCATGGCCTTACCTCTTGTTCCTGCCCTGCCTTCTGTCATGGCCTTACCTCTTGTTCCTGCCCTGCCTTCTGTCATGGCCTTACCTCTTGTTCCTGCCCTGCCTTCTGTCATGGCCTTACCTCTTGTTCCTGCCCTGCCTTCTGTCATGGCCTTACCTCTTGTTCCTGCCCTGCCTCTGTCATGGCCTTACCTCTTGTTCCTGCCCTGCCTCCTGTCCCTGCCCTCCCTCCTGTCATGGTCTTACCTCTTGTTCCTGCCCTGCCTCCTTTCCCTGTCCTCCCCCCTGCCCGGGCCTTACCTCTTTTTTCCTGGCCCTCCCCCCGGGTAAAGGCTCCTTCCCTTTCTTGTTCCGGCCCGCCTCCCATGCCAAAACCTCTTTTTTTCCCCTGCCCCCCTCCCAGGGCCCTTACCTCTTTTTTCCCGGCCCGCTCCTGTCAGGGGCCTTACCCTTTTTTTTTCCCTTTCCCCGGGCCCCCTTTGCCCCATCCCCCTCCCTCCGTCTTTGGCCTTCCCTTTCTTGTTTCCGGGCCCCCCCCCTCCTGTCAGGGCCAAAAACCTTTTTTGTTCCTGCCCTGCCTCCGTCCCTGTCCCCCCCCTCCTTTCATGGCCTTACATTTTGTTCCTCCCCTTTCCCTCCTGTCCCGGGTCCCCCTCCTGTCAGGGCCTTCCCTTGTTCCTGCCCCCCCCTCCTGCCCTGCCCCTCCCCCTGTACCCTTACCTTTTTTTTCCTGCCCTGCCCCCTTTGTCCCGCCCTCCCTCCTGTCAGGGCCCCTTACCTTTGTTCCTGCCCGCCTCCTTCCCCTGCCCCCCCTCCTTTCAGGGTTTTTTAAACTCTTTTTTTCCTGCCATCCCTCCTTTTCCCTGCCCTCCCCTCCTGCATGGGGCCTTAACCCTCTTGTTCCTGCCCTCCCTCCTGTCCCCCTTCCCTCCCTCCTGTAAAGGTTTTAAACCTCTTTTTCCCTTTCCAGCCTCCTTGGGCCCCTTTCCCTCCCCTCCGTCAGGGGCCTTTACCTTTTGTTCCTGCCTTTGCCTCCTGCCCTGGCCTTACCTCCTGTTCCTCCCCCTGCCTCCTGTCCCTGTCCTCCCCCAGCCCAGGGCCTTCCCTCTTTTTTCCCTTTGGCCCGCCCCCTTTTCCCCCTTCCCTCCCTCCGTCATGGCCTTACCTCTTTTCCTGCCGGGCCTCCTTTTCCCCCTGTCCCCCCTCCTGTCATAGCCTCCTCTTTTTCCCCTGCCCTCCCTCCTGTCCCTGTCCCCCCCCCTTGTCATGGCCTTACCTCTTTTTTCCTGCCCTGCCTCCTGCCCCCGTCCCCCCCTCCGGTCAGGGCCCAAAACCTCTTGTTCCCCGGGCCACTCCTGCCCTGTCCTCCCTCCTGTAAAGGCCTTACCTCTTTTTCCCTTTTGGCTTTGCCCTCCTGCCCCCTGTCCCCCCTCCTGCCCAGGGCCCTTTACCTCTTTTTCCTTGCCCTGCCCCCCGTCCCTTGCCCCCCCCTTTTCTTTGGCCTTACCCTTTTTTACCTGCCCTGCCTCCTTTTCCCTCCCCCAACCTTTCCCCCCCTTCAGGGCCTAAATCTTGTTCCGGCCCTGCCCCTGCCCCGCCCTCCCCCCCCGTAAAGGGGGCCTTAAAATCTTGTTCCGGGGGGCCCTCCCTCCTTTTGGGTCCCTCCCCCTCCCTCCGGGCCCAGGGCCTTACCTCTTTTTCCGCCCTGCCCCCCTGCCCCCTGCCCCCCCCTCCTGCAGGGCCCTTACCTTTTTTGTTCCTCCCGGGGGCCTCCTGTCATGGCCTTACCTCTTTTTTCCGCCCTCCCTCCTGTCCCTGCCCCCCCTCCTGTAAACCCTTTAAACCCTTGTTCCGCCCTGCCCCTGCCCCAGGGCCCTTTAACCCTTTTTCCCCTCCCGGGCCTGGGGGTTCCCTGCCCTCCCCCCTTTGTCAGGCCTTACCCTTGTTCCGGGCCCCTGCCCCCTTTTCCCCTTTTCCTCCCTCCGGGTAAAATGGCCTTACCTCTTGTTCCTGCCCGCCTCCTGCCCCCTGCCTCCCTCCTGTCATGGCCTTCCCCTCTTGTTCCTGCCCTCCCCTCCTGTCCCTGCCCTCCCCCCGCAGGGCCCTTACCTCTTTTTTTCCTGCCCTCCCTTCTGTATGGCCTTCCCTTCTTTTTCCCTTTCCCTCCCTTTCCCCTGCTTTGGCCTTCCCTCTTTTTCCCTGCCCTCCCTTTGTCAGGGGCCTTACCTCTTGTTCCTGCCCCCTCCCTTTCCCGTAAACCCTTTAAACCTCTTGCCCAGCCCTGCCTTCTGCAGGGGCCTTTACCTCTTTTTCCCTTTGCCCTGCTTCTGTCATGGCCTTACCTCTTTTTTCCTGCCCTCCCTCCTGTCCCTGCCTCCCCCCTGTCATGGTTTTACCCTTTTTTCCCCCCCTGCCTCCTTCCCTTCCCCTCCCTCCGGGCCCAATGGCCTTACCTCTTTTTCCCTTGCCCCCTTTCCCTGTCCTCCCTCCTGTCATGGCCTTACCTCTTGTTCCGGGCCCTGCCTCCTGCCCCCTTGTCCTCCCCCCCGGCCCAGGGCCCCTCCCCCTTTTGGGTTTTCCTGCCCCTCCCCTCCTGTCATGGCCTTACCTCTTTTTCCCTGCCCCCCTTTCCTGTCCCTGTCCTCCCTCCTGTCAATGCCTTACCCTTCTTCCTCCCCTGCCTCCTGTCCCGTCCTCCCCCCCCCGGGTCAGGGCCCTTTCCCTCTTTTTCCTCCCCTGCCTCCTGTCCCTGTCCTCCCCCCTTTGTCAGGGCCCCTTCCCCTCTTGTTCCTGCCCTGCCTCCTGCCCCCTGTCCCCCCCTCCTGTCATGGCCATACCTCTTTTTCCCGCCCTGCCCCCTTTCCCCTGCCCTCCCCCCTGTAAAGGCCTTCCCTTTTTTTGTTTCTGCCCTGCCTCCGGGTCCCTGCCCTCCCCCTTTCAGGGGCCTTACCCTTTTTTCCCCCCTGCCCCCTGCCCCGGGTCCTCCCTCCTGTCAGGCCTTACCTCTTGTTCCTGCCCGTTTTCCTGTCCCTGTCCTCCCTCCTGTCATGGCCTTACCTTTTTTGTTCCCCCCCTGCCTCCTGTCCCTGCCCCCCTCCGCCCAGGGGCCTTTACCTCTTGCTCCGCCCTGGCTCCTGTCCCCTCCCCCCCTCCTGTCATGGCCTTACCTCTTGCCCCTGCCCTCCCTCCTGCCCTGCCTCCCTCCTTCAGGGGCCTTACCTCTTTTTTTTCCTCCCCCTGCCCCCTGCCCTTGTCCTCCCCTGTCTTTGGCCTTACCTCTTGTTCCTGCCCGCCTCCTGTCCCTGCCCCCCCCTTAAAGGGCCTTTTCCCTTTTTTTCCTCCGCCCTGGCCCTGCCCCCCTGTCCTCCCTCCTGTCTTTGGCCTTACCTCTTTTTTCCTCCCCCTGCCTAATGTCCCTGTCCCCCCTCCGTCATGGCCTTACCCTTTTTCCTTTGCCCTGCCCCTGTCCCTTTCCCCCTCCTGTAAAGGCCCCTTACCCCCCCTTTTCCTCCCCCTGCCCCTTCATGGCCTTACCTCTTTTTTTCCTGCCCTACCCCCCCCTTTCCCGCCCCCCTCCTGTCAGGGCCCTTTTACCTCTTTTCCTGCCCTGCCCCTGTCAGGGCCTTACCTCTTTTTCCCTGCCCTGCCCCCCTGCCCATGGCCTTCCCGTGTTTTTCCTTTCCCCCCCTCCTGCCCCTTCCCTCCCTCCTGAAAAATTGGGGCCCCCCCCTTTTACCTTCTTGTTCCGCCCCCCTCCTGTCATGGCCTTCCCTTTTGTTCCCCCCCTGCCTCCTGCCCGGGTTTAACGTTTTTGTTCCCCCTGCCTCCTGTCATGGCCTTACGTTTTGTTCCGCCCTGCCCCTGTCCCTGTCCCCCCCCCCCCCCCCCCCCTCCTGTAAAGGCCTTCCCCTCTTTTTTCCTCCCTGCCTCCGGGCCCCCTGTCCCCCCCTTTCCTTTCAGGGCCCTTTTACCTCTTGTTCCTGCCCTGCCTCCGTCCCTGCACTCCCCTCCTTTAAAGGCCCCAAACCTCTTGTTCATGCCCTGCCTCCGGGTCCCTGCCCTGCCTCCTGTAAAGGCCCTTTAACTTTTGTTCCTGCCCGCCCCTGTCCCTGTCCTCCCTCCTGTCATGGCCTCCCCCTCTTGTTCCGCCCTGCCCCCCTTGTCCCGCCCCCCCTCCTGCCCAAGGCCCCTTCCCTTTCCTTTTTTTCCTGCCCCCCTCCTTCCCGGGTCCTCCCTCCGTCAGGGCCTTCCCCTCTTTTTTCCTGCCCTCCTCCTGTCCCTGTCCTCCCCCCCTGCCCTGGCCTTTTCCTCTTTTTCCTTTCCCTGCCTTCTGTCAGGGCCCTTTAAACCTCTTGTTCCTGCCCTGCCTTCGGTCAGGGCCCTTTAACCTTTTGGGTTCCCCTTGCCCGCCTCCTGTCCCGGGCCCCCCCTCCTGTCATTTTTTTAAACCCCTTTTCCGCCCTGCCTCCTGTCCCTGCCCCTCCCCCCTGTCAGGGCCCCTTACCTCTTGTTCCTCCCTTTCTTCCGTCCCGTCCCTCCCTCCTGTCAGGCCCCTTACCCTTGTTCCTGCCCTGCCTCCTGCCCAAGGGCCTTTTTCCCTTTTTCCTTTCCCTGCCTTCTGCCCAGGGCCTTTAAAACCTCTTGTTCCTCCCCTGCCTTCTTTTCGGGCCCTTTACCTTTTTGTTCGGGCCCTGCCTCCGTCCCTGCCCCCTCCCCCCCCTGTCAGGGCCCCTTACCTCTTGTTCCTCCCTGCCTCCTTTCCCCCCTCCCCTTCCTTTGTCAGGGCCCCTTCCCCTCTTTTTCCCTTTGGCCCGGGCCTTCTGTCCCGGGGCCCCCCCTTTCCTTTTCCATGGCCAAACCTCTTTTTTCCGCCCCCGCCCCCTTTCCCATTTCCTTACCTCTTTTTCCTCCCTTTCCTTCTTTCCCTGCCTCCCCCTGTCAGGGCCCTTACCTCTTTTTCCCCTGCCCCCCTCTGCCCTGTCCTCCCCCTGCCCCAGGGGCCTTACCTCTTTTCCTGCCCTGCCTTCGTCCCTGTCCTCCCTCCTGCCCTTTGGCCTTACCCCCTTTTTCCCCTCCCCCGCCTTTTTGTCCCTGTCCCCCCTCCTGTCAGGGCCTTTTACCCTTTTTCCTCCCTCCCTCCTGTCCCTGCCCTCCCTCCTGTCATGGCCTTCCCTCTTTTTCCTCCCCTGCCTTCTGCCCCCCTCCCCCTCCCCCCTTTTCCCATGGCCATACCTCTTTTTCCCTGCCCTGCCTCCTGTCATGGTTTAAACCTCTTGTTCCTGCCCTCCCCTTCTGTCCCTCCCCTTTCCCTCCTGTCATGGCCATACCCTTTTTTCCGCCCTTCCTCCTGTCAGGGCCAAAACCCTCTTGTTCACTGCCCTGCCTCCTGCCCTTGGCCTTTCCTCTTTTTCCCAAAACCCCGCCTTCTGTCAGGGCCTTACCCCTTTTGGGTTCCCCTGCCCCCCCCTCCTGTCATGGGTTTAAACCTCTTTTCCCTTTGCCCTGCCTCCTTTTTCCCCTTTTCCTCCCTCCTGTCAGGGCCCTTTAACCCTTTTCCGTTTTGGGGGCCTCCTGCCCCTGTCCCCCTCCTGCAGGGGCCTTTCCCCCTCTTGTTCCTGCCGTGCCCCTGCCCTGCCTCCCCCTGTAAAGGCCTTACCTCTTCTTCCTCCCTTTGCCCCCTGTCCCTGCCCTGCCCCTTTAAAATTGGCCTTACCCCCCTTGTTCCGCTGCCCCCGGGCCCTGCCCTGCCTCCGGGTCAGGGCCCTTACCTCTTGTTCCGGGCCTTTGCCTCCTGCCCCTGTCCCCCCTCCTGTCGGGGCCTTCCCTTTTCCCTTCCCCTGTTTTTGGCCTCCTGTCCCTCCCCTTCCCCCCTGTCAGGGCCTTACCTCTTGTTCCTGCTATGCCTCCGCCCCTGCCCCCCCCCCTTGCAGGGGTTTAACCTCTTGTTCCTGCCCTGCCCCCTGTCCCTGTCCTCCCTCCTGTCATGGCCTCCCTCTTTTTCCGCTATCCCTTCTGCCCCCTGCCCCCCCCCTCTAAAAGGCCCTTTTACCTCTTGTTCCTGCCCTGCCTCCGCCCCTTTGTCCTCCCCCTGCCCAGGGGCCTTACCTCTTTTTTCCTGCTTTCCAATTTTCCCCTTTTCCCCTCCCCCCCTGTCAGGGGCCTTACCCCCTTTTTCCTTTCCCCCCCCTTTTCTGTCCCTGTCCTCCCCCTGTCATGGCCTTCCCCTCATTGTTCCTGTTTACCCTTTTCTGCCCCCTGCCCTCCCTCCTGTCATGGCCCTTACCTCTTTTTCCTGCCCCCCCTTTCCTGCCCTCCCCTTTCCCTCCGCCCAAGGGCCTTACCTCTTTTTTCCTGCCCCCCCTCCTGTCAGGGCCCCTTAAACCCTCTTGTTCCTCCCCCCTCCCTCCTGTCATGCCCTTTAACCTCTTGTTCCCCCCTTTTCCCCCCTCCCCCCGCCTCCTGCCATGCCCCCTTTACCTCTTTTTTCCTGCCCGCCTTCGTCCCGGGCCCCCCCCTCCTGCCAGGCCCTTTAAAAATCTTTTTTCCCTGCCCCCCTTCGTCCCTCCCCCCCCTCCTGCCCAGGGCCCTTTACCCCTGTTTCCTGCCCTCCCCCCTTTCCCAGGGGTTTTAAACCTCTGTTTCCCCCCTGCCTCCGCCCAGGGGCCTTACCCTTTTTTTCCTCCCCCGCCTTCTGTCCCCCCCCTCCCTCCTGTCCGGGTTTTTTAAACCTCTTGTTCCTCCCCCTTCCCCCCCTGTCAGGGTTCTTACCTCTTTTTCCTTTCCCCTGCCTCCTGTCATGACCTTACCTATTTTCCTCCCCTCCTGCCTCCTGTCTTGGTCTTACCTCTTTTTTTCCCTCCCCTCCCTTTCCCTGTAAATTCCCTTTTCCCTCTTTTTCCTGCCCTGCCTCCTGTCTTTGGCCCTTTAAACCTCTTTTTTCCTGCCCTGCCTTCTGCCCAGCCCTCCCTCCTTTTCTTTGGCCTTACCTTTGTTTCGGGCCCCCTGCCTCCTGCCCCTTCCCCTCCTGTCATAAACCCTTTACCCCCTTGTTCCTGCCCTCCCCCTGCCCGGCCCCCCCCTTTCATGGCCTTAACCCTTTTTTCCTGCCCTGCCTTCTGTCCCTGCCCTCCCCCCTTTGTCAGGGCCCCTTTCCCTTGTTCCGGGCCCTGCCTTCTGTCATGGCCTTCCTCTTTTTTCCCTGCCCGCCTCCTGTCCCTTTTCCCCCGGCGCCTTTTTTCAGGGGGACTTACCTCTTTTCCGCCCTCCCTTTCTGCCCCATGGCCTTACCTCTTTTTCCCCTGCCCCCCCTTCTGTCATGGCCTTACCTCTTTTTCCGCCCTCCCTTTCCGCCCCCTTGCCCTCCCCTCCTGTCAGGGCCCCTTACCTCTTTTTCCCTCCCTGCCTTCGTCCCCCCCCCTGCCTCCGTCAGGGGCCTTCCCCTTTTTGTCCCTGCCCTGCCCCCTTTCCCTGCCCTCCCCCGGCCCATGGCCTTACCCCTTGTTCCTCCCCTTCCTTCTGTCAGGGCCTTCCCCTTTTTTTTTCCTGCCCTCCCCTCCTGTCAAACCTTCCCTCTTTTTCCTCCCCCGCCTCCTGCCCATGACCTTAAAACCCCCTTTGTTCCTGCCCTCCCCTCCCTGTCCAGGGCCTTTAAACCTCTTTTTCCTGCCCTCCCCTTCCTGTAAAATGGCTTACCACTTTTTCCCTTTTGGGCCCTTTGCCTCCCGCCCATGGCCTTTTTACCTTTTTTCCGGCCCCTTTGCCCCCGGGCCCAGGGCCTTACCTCTTTTTCCCTTTGCCCCTGCCTCCTTTCAGGGGCCCTTACCCTTGCCCCTTTCCCTGCCCCCCCTGCCCATGGCCTTACCTCTTTTTTTCCTGCCCTGCCTCCTTGTCATGGCCTTACCTCTTTTTTCCTGCCCCCCCCCCCTTGCCCAATGGCTTACCTCATGTTCCTCCCTGCCTCCTTCATGGCCAAAACCTTTTGTTTCCTGCCCTGCCTCCCTTCAGGGTTTCCTTCCCCCTCATGTTCCTGCCCGCCTCCTGTCAGGGCCCTTTACCTTTTGTTCCGGGCCCTGCCCCTGCCCATGGTTTTAAACCTCATGTTTCCTGCCCTCCCCTCCTTTTCATGGCCTTTAAACCTTTGGGGGTTTTCCGCCCGGGCCCCCTTTGCCCCAGGTTTACCTCTTGCTCCTGCCCGCCCTCAGGGGTCCAGGGCCTTTACCTTTTGGGCCCGGGGGGGGCCCGGGGGCCTCCTTCAATGGCCCCCCCTTTTGCTCCTCCCCTCCCCTCCTGACCCTGCCCCGGGCCTCCGGGCCCCCCATTTCCCCCTCAAATCCGGGCCCCCCTGCCCCCCAAACCCCCTTCCCCTTTCCCCCCTTTTCCTGTCCCTCCCCCTCTATCCGGGCCCCCCGGCTCTCGCCCCCTTTCCCCTTTGGCCCCCCCCCCCCAATCCCTGCCCCCTATCCTTTTTCCTCCCTCTTCCCGTTTCCCCCCCCCATCCGTTTGGGGGGGGGGGGCCCCCCTTCCCCAGGCCCGGGCCCCTAATCCCTGTCCCCTTGCCCTCCCCTCCTGCCCCGCCCTTTTAACCTTCCCCGGCCCTCAAACCCCTGTCCCTGCCCCCCCTTTTCTTTCCCTCCCCCTTATCATTTTTTTGCCCTCTACCTTTTTCTGCCCTACCCCCCGGTTCCATGCCCTCTAACCCTTCCCGGGGCCCCTCCCCCCCCCGGGTTCCCTGCTCTCAAATCCTGCCCCTCCCCCCTATCCGACCCTCCCCTCTATCTTGTCCCCTCCCCCTCTATCATTTTTTTGCCCCCCCCCCCCTTCCCCTTTTCCCCTCTTTTTTTCCCTTTTCCCCCCCTGCCCCCTCCCCCTCAAATTCCCTTCCCTCCCCTCAAATAAAGTTTTTGCCCTTTTCCCTTTTTTCTGCCCTACCCCTGCCCCTTTGCCCTCTATCCGGGCCCCCTTTTTCCCCCCTTTCTCCCTCCTTCCCTGCCCCCCTTCCTTGTCCCGGGCCCCCCAAACCCCTGTCCCTGCCCTCTACTTTCCCTCCCTCAAATCATTTTTTTTCCCCCCCTTTCCGCCCCTTTCCCTCTACCCTGTCCTTTGCCCTCCCCTTCTATCCTGTCCCTGCCCTCAAACCTTTCCCTTTCCCTCTATCCTTTTTTCGCCCCCCCTCCTTTTTCCCTGGCCTCTACCCTTTTCCCTTTTTCTCTACCCTTTCCCTGCCCTCTATTTTGTCCCGGGCCCTAAATCCGGGCCCCTCCCCCTTTTCCTACTCCGGGGTTTCCCCTCAAACCTATTCTGCCCCAACCTGTTCGGCCCTCATCCTGCCCCCGTTTCTCTTTTCCTGTCCCCTGCCCTCAATCCTGCCCCCTGCCCCCCCCTTTCCCAGTTTTTTGGCCCTCAACCCTGCCCTCCCCCTATCCTGCCCCCGCCCCTACCCCTGTCCCTGCCCTCTACCCCCCCTGCCCTCTACCCTTTCCTTGCTCCCCTACCCCTTCCCGCCCTCTATCCTCCCCTTTTCCCCCCCTCCTGTCCCTGCCCTCCCCCCCTTCCCTGCCCCTACCCTTTCCCCCGCCCTTTTTCCCCTGCCCCCTGCCCTCATCTTTTTTTTCCCCCTTCCCTGGGGCTTCCCCCTGCCTCTACCCTTTCCCTTGCCCTCTTTCCTGTCCTTGCCCTTTTATCCTGTCCCTGCCCTCATCCTTTTCCCTGCCCTCCCTCCTGCCCCCTGCCCCTCCCTCCTATCCGCCCCTATCCTTTCCCAAACCCTCTTCCACCCCTGCCCCCCCTTCGGTCCTTGCCCTCTATCCTTTCCTGCCCCCCCCTTCCTCCCCCTTTCCCCCTCTATCCTATCACTACCCTCTATCCTGTCCCTACCCTCTATCCAGTCCCTGCCCTCCCTTCCGTCCTTGCCCTCTATCCTGTTCGTGCCCTCCCTCCTCCCCCTGCCCTCTATCCTGCCCCTACCCTCTATCCTGTCCCTACCCTCTATCCTGTCCCTGCCCTCCATCCAGTCCCTGCCCTCCCTTCTGTCCTTGCCCTCCATCCAGTTCCTGCCCTCCCTTCTGTCCTTGCCCTCTATCCTGTCCCTACCCTCTATCCTGTAACAGCCGTCTATCCTGTCCCAACCCTCCCTCCTGCCCTGCCATATATCTTGTACCTGCACCCATTTTTCTCTCTCCTCCCTGACCACTATACTGTCTTGCTTTTTCTCCTCTTCGGTCCTCCCGTCATCCCCTCAAGGGAGGTTCCTTGACGTTGGTGAGGGGCTCTTGATCTAGGGAATTGGATCCGTGCTCCAGTTTCCCTGAATTGAGCCTGAATACCTTCCATCCCTCCCCCCCCCACATGCGTTGTATAATCCTAAGGTTTAAGCGCCCCACATGATTATAATAATAATAAATTCGGTCCTCCCATCTTATTTTTGTTCCACCTACCTATTGTAGCCTCCCTACTATCTACCTCCCAGGTTTCCTCACTTGGTGTCCTCACCGTACATGTACCTCACACATTACCAGCAGCGTGCTGGCCACCCTGTCTTCCACTCTGTCTTAACATTGTTAAGGTCGAGAAAAGGATCAGTAGTAGAAAACCCTCGTCTGTGTCCTAACTATTGCTGGGATAAACAGTTTTGTGTTTATCTATCTGTGTCCTAACTATTGCTGGGATAAACAGTTTTGTGTTTATCTAAGTACTACACTAGCCTAGTGTCATCTGTACATGCTGTTAGTTCATACCTGGAGTTTACCTGGAGAGAGTTTCGGGGGTCAACGCCCCCGCGGCCCGGTCTGTGACCAGGCCTCCTGGTGGATCAGCGCCTGATCAACCAGGCTGTTGCTGCTGGCTGCACGCAAACCAACGTACGAGCCACAGCCCGGCTGATCAGGAACTGACTTTAGGTGCTTGTCCAGTGCCAGCTTGAAGACTGCCAGGGGTCTGTTGGTAATCCCCCTTATGTGTGCTGGGAGGCAGTTGAACAGTCTCGGCCCCTGACACTTATTGTATGGTCTCTTAACGTGCTAGTGACACCCCTGCTTTTCATTGGGGGGATGGTGCATCGTCTGCCAAGTCTTTTGCTTTCGTAGTGAGGATTTTCAATAAATGGAACTAGTGGAAGCAATGGGTTAGTAATGGAAGGGATCACAGTCTGATGAATCCGAGTTTCGAAAAGAAGAATAGCAGAGTTCCACGAATGGGAATCACACCTGTAGGTCAAACATGAGTGAACACGTATAATAAAAGGTCTATTGATGAAAAGATAAAATTCTGAAGAGTAAGTCACTTCAAATGAATCTGTTAATTTGTCAACAGTAACGGCGAAGACGAACTTCTTAAAGAGAATATTTTTCTGCCAATTTTCTTCCAGTAAGAACTCAGACTCCAGGTCGTTTTTAAAGTGGATAATTAACGTCATACAAGCACGTCTGACTGCTTGCATGACGCGCCGGGCATGTGCATGTGATTGTTTAAAAGCTGTATAAAGGACAGTGGTGCGTGAGATTATACGTACACCGGCACAATGCAGCACGTTATATGCAAATTATCCCTATTGCAATCTGGTCACCAGCAGGGTACGCATATTGCAGTCTGGTCACCACCAGGGTACACATATTGCAGTCTGGTCACCACCAGGGCACACATATTGCAGTCTGGTCACCACCAGGGCACACATATTGCAGTCTGGTGACCACCAGGGTACACATATTGCAGTCTGGTCACCACAAGGGTACACATATTGCAGTCTGGTCACCACCAGGGTACACATATGGCAGTCTGGTGACCACCAGGGTACACATATTGCAGTCTGGTGACCACCAGGGTACACATATTGCAGTCTGGTCACCACCAGGGTACACATATTGCAGTCTGGTCACCACCAGGGTACACATATTGCAGTCTGGTCACCACCAGGGTACACATATTGCAGTCTGGTCACCACCAGGGTACACCTATTGCAGTCTGGTGACCACCAGGGTACACATATTGCAGTCTGGTGACCACCAGGGTACACATATTGCAGTCTGGTGACCACCAGGGTACACATATTGCAGTCTGGTCGCCACCAGGGTACACATATTGCAGTCTGGTCACCACCAGGGTACACATATTGCAGTCTGGTCACCACCAGGGTACACATATTGCAGTCTGGTGACCACCAGGGTACACATATTGCAGTCTGGTCACCACCAGGGTACACATATTGCAATCTGGTCACCACCAGGGTACACATATTGCAGTCTGGTCACCACCAGGGTACACATATTGCAGTCTGGTCACCACCATTTAGTTTAATATGTTTATTATGCACCCCATACCCATCCTGTGGGCGGTAGTCAAAAGATTACAGAGGTACATAATGGGTCCAGGGACTGGGCCTCAAAGTTTTGATAGCTGAGCAAGTTACAGAGGTAATGAATTCACAATTTACAAAGGTAATGAACTCACAATTTACAAAGGTAATGAACTCCAGGTAGGTCTAGTCACAATCATGACAAGTTACAAAGGTAATTACAGATTACAGAGGTACACAATGGGTCCAGGGACCGGGCTCCAAAGTTTTGATGGCTGAACTAGGTACAAAGATAATGAACTCACAAGTTACAAAGGTAATGAACTCACAAGTTACAAAGGTAATGAATACTGTAAGAATGGTTACTTACGTTTATACATGGCTGCAATCATGAACAAATTATAGAGTACTGAGCAATTCACACTTCCACACCCGGTAACAACTGTAGTGAGTTATTGGTGCAAATGTTGATTGCTGAGTCTCTCTCTCTCACACACACACACACATACAAATTCATACACACACACATAAACACACACAAAACACACACACCACACACACACACACACATACACAAACTCATACACACACACGCACACACACTCATACACACACACACACTCATACACACACACACTCATACTCACACACACACACACACACACACACACACACACACACACACACACACACACACACACACACACACACACACACACACACACACACACACTCACACACTCATACACATACACACAAACACACACACACACACACACACACACACACACACACACACACACACGCACACAAACACACACACACACACACACACACACAAAACACACAACACACAACACACACACCACACACACACACACACACACACACACACACACACACACACACAGATCTTGGGGTGAGTATAACACCGAGCATGTCTCCGGAAGCACACATCAATCAGATAAACTGTTGCAGCATATGGGCGCCTGGCAAACCTGAGAACAGCATTCCGATTACCTTAGTAAGGAATCATTCAAGACACTGTACACCGTGTATGTCAGGCCCATACTGGAGTATGCAGCACCTGTTTGGAACCCGCACTTGATAAAGCACGTCAAGAAACTAGAGAAAGTACAAAGGTTTGCAACAAGGTTAGTTCCAGAGCTAAGGGGAATGTCCTATGAAGAAAGATTAAGGGAAATCGGCCTGACGACACTGGAGGACAGGAGGGTCAGGGGAGACATGATAACGACATATAAAATACTGCGTGGAATAGACAAGGTGGACAAGGACAGGATGTTCCAGGGAGGGGACACAGAAACAAGAGGCCACAATTGGAAGTTGAAGACACAAATGAGTCAGAGAGATAGTAGGAAGTATTTCTTCAGTCATAGAGTTGTAAGGCAGTGGAATAGCCTAGAAAATGACGTAGTGGAGGCAGGAACCATACACAGTTTTAAGACGAGGTTTGATAAAGCTCATGGAGCGGGTGGAGAGAGAGGGCCTAGTAGCAACCGGTGAAGAGGCGGGGCCAGGAGCTAGGACTCGACCCCTGCAACCACAAATAGGTGAGTACAAATAGGTGAGTACACACACACACACACACACACACACACACACACACACACACACATGCACATATGTGGTAATGCTTTATTTACAGCTAGCAAAGTCAGGGTTTATTTCTCCAGAATGGTCTGTATATACCACTGGGGATAAAATACTTTGCCATTTCTTGAACACTTCTGAGTGAGTTGTTTCTAAATTCATTAATTTTATCGCACTCCAGTACTTTAATGACGCAGGGTTGTGACAATAGTCCATCTGGCAAAGTTTACATTTCGTTTGGTCTACATCTGGTGGTGGTTTGATTTAACCTGCCAAAGATACTTGTAACCCAGCCGGAGCCGGGGGGGTAGTGACATCCAAGAGTCTGCTTATCTTGTTGGATGCACCATAGACATGTGGCTCCTCTGCATGATAGAATGATGATAGATGGACTCACTGGTGTAAATTTCTCCCTGAGCCTTAAGTCCATAAAATTCAGTTGAAGTTCTTTTCGTATTATTGTTCTCAAACTACTACCTGACAAGCCAAGATTGTAATTTACTCCCTCTTTGAAAGCATACAGCTTAGCCAATTTATCAGTTCTATCATGCATCTGAAGACCAATGTGAGATGGAATCCACAGCATGTGCACTCTGACTCCACTGTCCACAATCCTACCATACCTGTGTCTGGCTTCTGACACAAGCATGCCACAATTTATGCTTAATGAGTTGAGAGCATTTATGGATGAGAGAGAATCAGTTACAATTAAACTGTCAATCTTGGATACATAGATGCATTTCAGTGCAAGGAGTATGGCAAACAGTTCTGTCTGAAGGGTAGAGGCCCAATTATTGTTGCGTGCTCGAATTTCTTTAAGAGAGCCATCACTCTGTACGACAACAGCAGCACTACCAGCTGCACCAGTGGATTGGTGAACAGAACCATCAACGTAAATAATTTGCGAGAGTGTGTGCTGTGTGACTAAGTTATCAATACAGCTTAAGGCCTCATGTTTGGCTTCAAGGCGAAGTTTTGGTTGTGATTTAAGAAGTAGTTTGGGGAAATGGAAGGAATGGGTAGTTTGGAATGGGGTAATATTCCATGGAGCGGAGAAGTGCCGCTGTTGCCTTACTTGACATAGATCATGTATCTGATTCATGCGGAGGTCGGTTCCAGTCTTTTCGATCCATCTGGGGAGTGTTTCACCAGTGCTGAGGAAAGTTTGGAGGGCTTCTGTGCAGGGGTTTGAATGGGCTTGCCTGAGCATATTAACCCCAATTAGAATATTTCTTTCAGTAACACGATCTCTGATGCTTGGAATATCAAGTTCTTTTTGCATGTTTAAAATTTTGGCAGTACGAGGGCATCCTAAAATGATCCTCATTGCTTCGTTCTGCAGTTTTTCCAGCCCTCCAAGCTTCCAGTCAGGACACAAGAGCAAGTAGTGGCGCAGCATAATCAACCAATGATCTAATATAAGCAAGATACATCATTTTCACAATTTTAACATTAGCACCATACCTGGGGTTGAAGCCCTGCCACAACTCTAAGTGCTCTTAGTCTTTCTTTGTATTGTCGACAAAGTCTTGTTACAACAGGTCCAAGTAGTGGAACCTCAAAGCCTAGATACCTGTATCTGCTTACATATTCTAGAAGAGACCCTCATGCAATTGGATCTGACGAAACTGTGCCTCTCTTTTGTCGAGGAGGACGCCTATTGAGTATCTTTGTTTTATCAGTAGAGATTATCAACCCCAGGTCCTGACACGAGGCTAGTACATGATTAAGAATGTTTTGGGTGTTGGAGAATCCGGTGGTGTGAATCATTATATCATCAGCAAAACTAATTACATAATTATGGGGCTGACTAGGCATAGCATTAAGTAATGCATTAATTAGAATATTGAACAGTGTGGGACTGAGCACACCTCCCTGTGGTGTTCCTAATTCAAAGTCTTTAGTTACACTTCTATGTCCCTGGAACAACACAGACGATTTTCTGTTAGACAGGTAGCCTTTAATCCAGCGGAGAAGCCATCCTCCAACATCCATTCTGGCAAGTTCAATAATGATTACATGTCGGCTGGCTACATCGAAAGCGGATTTAAGGTCAAGGAAGGTAGTGTATGAGCTGTCAGTGCAGGGTGAGAAAGGTGGCTATGCAATGATGCACGCTCCTTCCATGCATGAAACCATGTAACCGGGGAGACAAAAATTGTTTGATTCTGTACATGAGACGATTAAGAATCATTCTCTCAAATGTTTTACACAAGCAGCTAGTAAGCCACCAGGGTACGCATATTGCAGTCTGGTGATCACCAGGGTACGCATATTGCAGTCTGGTGACCACAAGGGTACACATATTGCAGTCTGGTGACCACCAGGGTACGCATATTGCAGTCTGGTGACAACCAGGGTACGCATATTGCAGTCTGGTGACCACCAGGGTACACATATTGCAGTCTGGTCACCACCAGGGTACGCATATTGCAGTCTGGTGACCACCAGGGTACGCATATTGCAGTCTGGTGACCACCAGGGTACACATATTGCAGTCTGGTCACCACCAGGGTACGCATATTGAAGTCTGGTCACCACCAGGGTACGCATATTGAAGTCTGGTCACCACCAGGGTACGCATATTGAAGTCTGGTCACCACCAGGGTACGCATATTGCAGTCTGGTCACCCCCAGGGTACACATATCGCAGTCTGGTCACCACCATGGTACACATATTGCAGTCTGGTGACCACCAGGGTACGCATATTGCAGTCTGGTCACCACCAGGGTACACATATTGCAGTCTGGTCACCACCAGGGTACACATATTGCAGTCTGGTCACCACCAGGGTACACATATTGCAGTCTGGTCACCACCAGGGTACACATATTGCAGTCTGGTGACCACCAGGGTACGCATATTGCAGTCTTGTAACCACCAGGGTACACATATTGCAGTCTGGTCACCACCAGGGTGCACATATTGCAGTCTGGTGACCACCAGGGTACGCATATTGCAGTCTGGTCACCACCAGGGTACACATATTGCAGTCTGGTGACCACCTGGGTACGCATATTGCAGTCTGGTGACCACCTGGGTACGCATATTGCAGTCTGGTCTCCACCAGGGTACACATATTGCAGTCTGGTCACCCCCAGGGTACACATATTGCAGTCTGGTCACCACCAGGGTACGCATATTGCAGTCTGGTCACCACTTGGGTACGCATATTGCAGTCTGGTCACCACCAGGGTACACATATTGCAGTCTGGTCACCACCAGGGTGCACATATTGCAGTCTGGTCACCCCCAGGGTACACATATTGCAGTCTGGTCACCACCAGGGTACGCATATTGCAGTCTGGTCACCACCAGGGTACACATATTGCAGTCTGGTCACCACCAGGGTACACATATTGCAGTCTGGTCACCACCAGGGTGCACATATTGCAGTCTGGTCACCACCAGGGTACGCATATTGCAGTCTGGTCACCACCAGGGTACACATATTGCAGTCTGGTCACCACCAGGGTACACATATTGCAGTCTGGTCACCACCAGGGTACACATATTGCAGTCTGGTCACCACCAGGGTGCACATATTTTCAGTCTGGTCACCACCAGGGTACACATATTGCAGTCTGGTCACCACCAGGGTGCACATATTGCAGTCTGGTCACCACCAGGGTACGCATATTGCAGTCTGGTCACAACCAGGGTACACATATTGCAGTCTGGTCACCACCAGGGTACACATATTGCAGTCTGGTCACCACCAGGGTACACATATTGCAGTCTGGTCACCACAGGGTGCACATTTTTGCAGTCTGGTCACCACCAGGGTACGCATATTGCAGTCTGGTCACCACCAGGGTACAATATTGCAGTCTGGTCACCACCAGGGTACACATATTGCAGTCTGGTCACCACCAGGGTACACATATTGCAGTCTGGTCACCACCAGGGTACACATATTGCAGTCTGGTGACCACCAGGGTACACATATTGCAGTCTGGTGACCACCAGGGTACACATATTGCAGTCTGGTGACCACCAGGGTACACATATTGCAGTCTGGTCACCACCAGGGTACACATATTGCAGTCTGGTCACCACCAGGGTACACATTTTTGCAGTCTGGTGACCACCAGGGTACACATATTGCAGTCTGGTGACCACCAGGGTACACATATTGCAGTCTGGTCACCACCGGGGTACACATATTGCAGTCTGGTGACCACCAGGGTACGCATATTGCAGTCTGGTCACCACCAGGGTACACATATTGCAGTCTGGTCACCACCAGGGCACACATATTGCAGTCTGGTCACCACCAGGGTACACATTTTTGCAGTCTGGTCACCACCAGGGTACACATATTGCAGTCTGGTGACCACCAGGGTACACATATTGCAGTCTTGTGACCACCAGGGTACACATATTGCAGTCTGGTGACCACCAGGGTACACATATTGCAGTCTGGTGACCACCAGGGTACACATATTGCAGTCTGGTCACCACCAGGGTACACATATTGCAGTCTGGTCACCACCAGGGTACACATATTGCAGTCTGGTGACCACCAGGGTACACATTTTTGCAGTCTGGTCACCACCAGGGTACACATATTGCAGTCTGGTCACCACCAGGGTACACATATTGCAGTCTGGTGACCACCAGGGTACGCATATTGCAGTCTGGTCACCACCAGGGTACACATATTGCAGTCTGGTCACCACCAGGGCACACATATTGCAGTCTGGTCACCACCAGGGTACACATATTGCAGTCTGGTCACCACCACCGTACACATATTGCAGTCTGGTGACCACCAGGGTACACATATTGCAGTCTGGTGACCACCAGGGTACACATATTGCAGTCTGGTGACCACCAGGGTACACATATTGCAGTCTGGTCACCACCAGGGTACACATATTGCAGTCTGGTCACCACCAGGGTACACATATTGCAGTCTGGTCACCACCAGGGTACACATATTGCAGTCTGGTGACCACCAGGGTACACATATTGCAGTCTGGTCACCACCAGGGTACACATATTGCAGTCTGGTCACCACCAGGGTACACATATTGCAGTCTGGTGACCACCAGGGTACGCATATAGCAGTCTGGTCACCACCAGGGTACACATATTGCAGTCTGGTCACCACCAGGGTACACATATTGCAGTCTGGTCACCACCAGGGTACACATATTGCAGTCTGGTCACCCCCAGGGTACACATATTGCAGTCTGGTCACCACCAGGGTACACATATTGCAGTCTGGTGACCACCAGGGTACACATATTGCAGTCTGGTCACCACCAGGGTACACATATTGCAGTCTGGTCACCACCAGGGTACACATATTGCAGTCTGGTCACCACCAGGGTACACATATTGCAGTCTGGTCACCAACCAGGGTTCACATATTGCAGTCTGGTCACACCAGGGTACACATATTGCAGTCTGGTCACCACCAGGGTACACATATTGCAGTCTGGTGACCACCAGGGTACACATATTGCAGTCTGGTCACCACCAGGGTACACATATTGCAGTCTGGTGACCACCAGGGTACACATATTGCAGTCTGGTCACCACCACTTTCTGACAATTTTACTGAACATTTTCGGGATAACAATTCTGGCGACTGAAAGAACTATAAGAAGGAAGAAATAACTTAACAATGGAAGGAGTATCAGTGAGGAGAGAGAAAAAGTTGAACGTGAAAAAGGGAGACTAATTTGATCATTCTTACTGTCATCAAAAGCAGAGATATAGATGAGTTCAAGAACAAAAACTTAGAATAATGGGAACGTGGCTGCTGTTATGTAGATCTTCAGCTACTGCACAGATTCTAGTGCCTTGCTTACTGGAGTCTACCTACCTAGAGGTTGTTACTGCTGGCTACTACCTGGGTTGTTACTGCTGGCTACTACCTAGGTTGTTACTGCTGGCTACTACCTGGGTTGTTACTGCTGGCTACTACCTAGGTTGTTACTGGGTGGCTACTACCTGGGTTGTTACTGCTGGCTACTACCTAGGTTGTTACTGCTGGCTACTACCTGGGTTGTTACTGCTGGCTACTACCTAGGTTGTTACTGCTGGCTACTACCTGGGTTGTTTCTGCTGGTTACTACCTAGGTTGTTACTGCTGGCTACTACCTAGGTTGGGTTTCTGCTGGTTACTACCTAGGTTGTTACTGCTGGTTACTACCTAGGTTGTTACTGCTGGCTACTACCTAGGTTGTTACTGCTGGCTACTACCTAGGTTGTTACTGCTGGTTACTACCTAGGTTGTTACTGCTGGCTACTACCTGGGTTGTTACTGCTGGTTACTACCTAGGTTGTTACTGCTGGCTACTACCTAGGTTTTTACTGCTGGTTACTACCTAGGTTGTTACTGCTGGCTACTACCTGGGTTGTTACTGCTGGTTACTACCTAGGTTGTTACTGCTGGCTACTACCTAGGTTGTTACTACTGGCTACTACCTAGGTTGTTACTGCTGGCTACTACCTAGGTTGTTACTGCTGGCTATTACCTGGGTTGTTACTGCTGGTTACTACCTAGGTTGTTACTGCTGGCTACTACCTAGGTTGTTACTGCTGGCTACTACCTAGGTTGTTACTGCTGGCTACTACCTAGGTTGTTACTGCTGGCTACTACCTAGGTTGTTACTTCTGGCTACTACCTAGGTTGTTACTGCTGGTTACTACCTAGGTTGTTACTGCTGGTTACTACCTAGGTTGTTACTGCTGGCTACTACCTAGGTTGTTACTGCTGGTTACTACCTAGGTTGTTACTGCTGGCTACTACCTAGGTTGTTACTGCTGGCTACTACCTAGGTTGTTTTCTACTGGCTACTACCTAGGTTGTTACTGCTGGCTACTACCTAGGTTGTTACTGCTGGTTACTACCTAGGTTGTTACTGCTGGCTACTACCTAGGTTGTTACTGCTGGTTACTACCTAGGTTGTTACTGCTGGCTACTACCTAGGTTGTTACTGCTGGTTACTACCTAGGTTGTTACTGCTTTGGTTACTACCTAGGTTGTTACTGCTGGCTACTACCTAGGTTGTTACTGCTGGTTACTACCTAGGTTGTTACTGCTGGTTACTACCTAGGTTGTTACTGCTGGCTACTACCTAGGTTGCTACTGCTGGTTACTACCTAGGTTGTTACTGCTGGCTACTACCTAGGTTGTTAATGGGTGGTTACTACCTAGGTTGTTACTGCTGGCTACTACCTAGGTTGTTTACTGCTGGCTACTACCTAGGTTGTTACTGCTGGTTACTACCTAGGTTGTTACTGCTGGCTACTACCTAGGTTGTTACTGCTGGCTACTACCTAGGTTGTTACTGCTGGTTACTACCTAGGTTGTTTCTGCTGGCTACTACCTAGAGGTTGTTACTGCTGGCCACACGCAGTCCAACGTGCTAACCTCAGCCCGGCTGTTTGGACACTGACTTTGGGTATCTGTCCAGTTCCCTCTTGAACACAGCCAGAAGTCAACTGGTAATTCCCCGTATGCATGATGAGTGGCTGTTGAACAGTCTTGGGCTCCTGAAACTTATTGAGTTTTCTCTTAGTGTACTCATGGGACCGGCTTTTCATGTTGAGCAAAGCGAGTGATCTATAAACTAAGGAGTTTGTGCTGGGAATTCCAGTACTGAGTGCATGTTAAGGTAAGACAGTAAGGAAAGATTCGAACAGGTTCCCTTCAGTCATAGTGAGACCCCCAGTCACAATAATGTCCGTTTTCTACACCATTTACATCACAAAATAATGACAAGTGAAATCTCAAAGAGGTATTTAGGCAAGGACGAGACTAGGTACTGTAGGGTGGTCGAAGATAAGGTCGAGACTAGTACTGTAGGGTGGTCGAAGATAAGGTCGAGACTAGGTACTGTAGGGTGGTCGAAGATAAGGTCGAGACTAGGTACTGTAGGGTGGTCGAGGATAAGGTCGAGACTAGGTACTGTAGGGTGGTCGAGGATAAGGTCGAGACTAGGTACTGTAGGGTGGTCGAGGATAAGGTCGAGACTAGGTACTGTAGGGTGGTCGAGGATAAGGTCGAGACTAGGTACTGTAGGGTGGTCGAGGATAAGGTCGAGACTAGGTACTGTAGGGTGGTCGAAGATAAGGTCGAGACTAGGTACTGTAGGGTGGTCGAGGATAAGGTCGAGACAGAGAAAGCTACGCACCCCATCTTTGAAATAAATACATGCTACAGTACTGTGAAGGTTCCACAGATTTATCAGACCCTGGAAGAGTATTTGATAAAGCTGGTTCCTCCTTATGGAAATTAAAAGATGGAAAAATCAATAACAACACGATATAAACAATTTTAATATATAATAATAGTAAATATAAAACACTTAAATATAAAATTAATCCTACTTGATGCAAAGAAACGAAAAATGAAATATATAAATATTTAGGGACTCGAAGTTAATATGTACACAATACTTAGTGAAGAATGGTGCCGTGCCGATGTTCTGGGCACGTAGCTCTGAATCCTGGGGGAAGGAAGGGGGGTCACAGTGGACGTGACAGTTGACACACTGAGTAGACAGTGACCCCAACACGAGTAGAGACAGAGGTACTGTGATCCTCTGACCTCTTGTGAAGCAGCTGAGTCACCAGTAGAGAACCACCATGAAACGTTGGTGGCGTTACAACTGTGGGGCGGCTGCTAGAATGGTGTGTAGCTGAATGGGTGACAGCTACGAGTGGAAGGGGGTGGGTGCCAGTGAAGGTAGAGATGTCAGAATGGCACTCAGATCTTGCCAAGATCTATGCTGCCCATCTAATCTCGCCTGAGTCAGATGACTCGAGCTGACAATCAAGGCTAAAATAAATACAATATTATACACCACTCGAGAAATCACTCACATGAGAGACATACTGACTTTTAAAGAAATGGTGAGGATTAATTGATGACGTTACACTACGTAGGTCCAAATCATATCAGGAAGAAATTGGAGCATAAAAACCTATACAAGAGTGAAGCTTTTGTTGAAACCAAATTAACCCAAACACATTATAAATTAAACAGAAGTGGAATGAATTCTTACAGATTTCATGGGAGCCGAGAGTCAACTGGCAACCTGTCGGAGGGACACTCGTCACCTCCCACTGGGTGCAGAAGGGGAAGGGGTAGAACTATGTACCCACCTAACAGAACAAACAGACTGCCCAACAAACTACCACCACCATTCATTTATACTTCCATCACTCCTGTTTAATGTACTTTTCCCTCACAAATATAATGGGGCGGAGTCTGGATAAATAGTCTAATATATGAATTATGATTTACTGGTAATTATCAGTGCTCACTAAACATGGATTTTCTTTGTCGAAGGAGTCAGGGAAAGAATGGACTAACTATTAAAGGTGTAGCCAGAGATAGAAAATCAGAAGCCTGGAGACAGTTTCTTAGAGACACTCATAGAGGAGACATTTGTGGAGACCAGCATCTGCAGCACTCCCCTGTGTCGTCTGATTTTCCATTGTAATATTGCCATTGTCTAAGAATAAATAAATAAATAAATAGACGCAGTAAAAGTTATGGAAGGGAGTGATTGATGAAGTCAACTTGGACGGCATCTGGTAAAAGTTGACTAAGGACTGTGAGGAGACCGGAGTAGAATGTTAGAAGCTACGAGTATAGTTGATTTTTATATTACACTTGAATAGTAACGTTTTATGGCAGTCTTATGGTAATGTTAGCTGAGGCGAGTCTTATGGTAATGTCAGCTGAGGCGAGTCTTATGGTAATGTCAGCTGAGGCGAGTCTTATGGTAATGTTAGCCGAGGCGAGTCTTATGGTAATGTTAGCTGAGGCGAGTCTTATGGTAATGTTAGCCGAGGCGAGTCTTATGGTAATGTCAGCTGAGGGGAGTCTTATGGTAATGTCAGCTGAGGCGAGTCTTATGGTAATGTTAGCCGAGGCGAGTCTTATGGTAATGTTAGCCGAGGCGAGTCTTATGGTAATGTCAGCTGAGGCGAGTCTTATGGTAATGTTAGCCGAGGCGAGTCTTATGGTAATATCAGCTGAGGCGAGTCTTATGGTAATGTCAGCTGAGGCGAGTCTTATGGTAATGTCAGCTGAGGCGAGTCTTATGGTAATGTTAGCCGAGGCGAGTCTTATATTAATGTCAGCTGAGGCGAGTCTTATGGTAATGTCAGCTGAGGCGAGTCTTATGGTAATGTTAGCCGAGGCGAGTCTTATGGTAATATCAGCTGAGGCGAGTCTTATGGTAATGTCAGCTGAGGCGAGTCTTATGGTAATGTCATCTGAGGCGAGTCTTATGGTAATGTCAGCTGAGGCGAGTCTTATGGTAATGTTAGCCGAGGCGAGTCTTATATTAATGTCAGCTGAGGCGAGTCTTATGGTAATGTCAGCTGAGGCGAGTCTTATGGCAATGTCAGCTGAGGCGAGTCTTATATTAATGTCAGCTGAGGCGAGTCTTATGGTAATGTCAGCTGAGGGGAGTCTTATGGTAATGTCAGCTGAGGCGAGTCTTATATTAATGTCAGCTGAGGCGAGTCTTATGGTAATGTCAGCTGAGGCGAGTCTTATGGTAATGTCAGCTGAGGCGAGTCTTATGGTAATGTCAGCTGAGGCGAGTCTTATGGTAATGTCAGCTGAGGCGAGTCTTATGGTAATGCCAGCTGAGGCGAGTCTTATGGTAATGTCATCTGAGGCGAGTCTTATGGTAATGTCATCTGAGGCGAGTCTTATGGTATTGTCAGCTGAGGCGAGTCTTAATGGTAATGTCAGCTGATTTAGAAAGACACGTAAGCAAACACTATAACATATTTATTAGAAAACGTTTCGGTCCTGGGACCTTGATCACTTCTAACATACAGAGGTAGAAAGACATTATATATATAGGCGGAGAGTGAGATGTGACGCACGTGACCTGAGGAATGTCATAAGAACATAAGAATGGAGGAACACTGTAGAAGGCCTCTGGCCCATGCGAGGCAGGTCCTTATCAAAACAACCTCTGCCTATGATGAGGACGGGTAGACGATGAAATCATGTGACTCCTGTGTTGTTGGGTTGGTGCTGCTTAAGTATCATGTATGCCAATGTTTTTGAAATTTTATAGTTTCCAGTGTTGCGTTCTATAGTGTCGGTGACGGTGATTAGTGAGGCTTCTAGGCACCGTCGGCGTCTGAGGTCTGGTTCGGTGAGAACGAGTTGTGCCTCGTTCCAGTTCATCAAATGCCCCGTGGAGTCTCTGTGGAGGACACAGGGTACCTTACATCGTCTCTGTTAGAGGCATTTCGATGCTCATTCAGGCGGACTGCAAGATCTCTGCCTGTCTCGCCTACATATTTCTTGGGACAGAACCCACAGGGGATAGTGTAGAACGCCTGCTGTAGAAGTTAGAGGTGTGGGGCTGCGTTTAGTAGTGAGGGTCTTTGATAGGGATGTGTTTATGGTGGAAACGTTGATGTTACTCATAGCAAGTGCCGGGCGAGTATTCGTGGCAACATCGCCACATGGGAGTACTATGAACTGTTTTTGGGGGCTGTTCCATGGGCGGTTTGTTGAGGATAGCTTGTGCCTTGAGTCTGCAATCTCGGATGAAGAAGATGGGAACTGAAGACGTGTAAAGGCTTGTGTTATGTAAGTGCATTCTTCTTCTAGAAAACAAGGGCTGGAGATGCGAAGAGCTCTCAAGAAGAAGCCAATGAGGACTCCTCTCTTAGTGCGGGTATCTTGGTGTGAATAAAAGTGTATAAGATCGTCCTTGTTGGTAGGTTTTCTATACACTTTGAAGAGAAGTTTGTCACTGTCGGGAGATCTGCACAGTAGAACGTCGAGGAAAGGAAGTTTGCCATCATTTTCGAGTTCAAGTGTAAACTTTATTGATGGTTTCAACTGCATTGATCTTGTTGAGAAGGGCCTGGATATTGAGACGTCTCGGATAGAAAACCAATATATCATCAACGTATCTTAGCCAGGTAACGGTGTTGGGAATGAGGATGCTGAATTTCTCTGTCTCCAAGTTTTCCATGAAGAGGTTGGCAAGCACAGCACTGAGCGGGCTGCCCATTGCCATCCCAAAGCATTGTTTGTAACAGTTGTCCTGATACTTGAAGAAGTTGAAATTAACACACAGTTCCACTAGATTGATGAAATCTAGAAGAGGTAAAGGGAGGTCGTGGTTTTCAGTGAGCCTCTGTCTCAGAATGTTGATTGCAGCGTCAGTAGGAACGTTGGTAAAGAAGGCTGTGACATCGAAGGAAGCCATGCTTTTGTTTTTGACATTCAGGTTGGAAATTCGGTGAGAGAAGGTCACCTGAGTGTTTGAGGTGGGCTTGACTGATAGTGCCCAGAAGCGCTGAAAGGTATTTGGCAAGGTGGCCGGCTAGTCTGTGTGGTGCACTCCCTATGCCCGAAGTGATAGGCCGTAGTGGGATGCCAGGTTTGTGTGTCTTAGGAAGGCCATACAGGCGTGCTGGTTTCGGTTGACCTGGTAAAAGTTTAAGTAGTTTTTTGCCTTGTTCTGATTTTCGTTTAAGATGCTACGAGCCTTTTGAAGGAAAGTCTGGGTACTTTGAAGTAGCACTGATTCCGATACAGGCTGGTATGTGTTGGCATCGTTGAGAAGATTTAAGACTTTATTGTTGTAGTCGACAGTGTTGAGTAACACCACACCACCTCCTTTGTCAGCGGTTGTAATGACGATATCATCGTTGTTGGCCAAGTTCCTGAGTGCTTGGATGTATCTTCTGGAATGACCGTCTTGAAGGCTCAGTAGCTGCAGCAGTGATGATTCCTTGGACAAAGCCCTTTTGAAACTCTGAGTCTCCAAAAGGTTGGTTCTTGGTTACCATATCCACCAGATTATGTTTCTTGTTGATGCCAGTAGTAAACTTGAGCCCTAGGCTGAGGGCTTCTGTCTCGGTGACGGTTAGTGTATAGGAAGATAAGTTATTTATGATTTCTGGTCGTCCCATTTCGCTCCATTTGCTGTGGGAACACAGGTCTTGTAGTTTTCGTGATAGCTTCAATTTCTGTTGGATGTTGGCAGTGGTAACTTGGCTGAGTATATATTCTGCGGTCCTTCTGTCAGGAGTAGGAAGTGAAGCACGAATCTCAACGATATATGTAGGCGAGACAGGCAGAGATCTTGCAGTCCGCCTGAATGAGCATCGAAATGCCTCTAACAGAGACGATGTAAGGTACGCCTGTGTCCTCCACAGAGACTCCACGGGGCATTTGATGAACTGGAACGAGGCACAACTCGTTCTCACCGAACCAGACCTCAGACGCCGACGGTGCCTAGAAGCCTCACTAATCACCGTCACCGACACTATAGAACGCAACACTGGAAACTATAAAATTTCAAAAACATTGGCATACATGATACTTAAGCAGCACCAACCCAACAACACAGGAGTCACATGATTTCATCGTCTACCCGTCCTCATCATAGGCAGAGGTTGTTTTGATAAGGACCTGCCTCGCATGGGCCAGAGGCCTTCTACAGAGTTCCTCCATTCTTATGTTCTTATGACATTCCTCAGGTCACGTGCGTCACATCTCACTCTCCGCCTATATAAACCATACCCCCGGCCGGGATTGAACCCGCGGTCATAGAGTCTCAGAACTCCAGCCCGTCGCGCTAGCCACTAGACCAGCTAGCCACAATAAGATTCATCCAACTAGTTGGATGAATCTTATTGTGGCTAGCTGGTCTAGTGGCTAGCGCGACGGGCTGGAGTTCTGAGACTCTATGACCGCGGGTTCAATCCCGGCCGGGGGTATGGTTTATTTGCAATCGTGTCATTACGATTTCTTAAGTCCGCCTATATATATAATGTCTTTCTACCTCTGTATGTTAGAAGTGATCAAGGTCCCAGGACCGAAACGTTTTCTAATAAATATGTTATAGTGTTTGCTTACGTGTCTTTCTAAACCAACTTGTCGGTATTTATTACCAAGGTTTATACCAATGTCAGCTGAGGCGAGTCTTATGGTATTGTCAGCTGAGGCGAGTCTTCGAGCTTCTCACAGAATCTGAGATAACCCGAGCGATGATCCGAGTCTATAGCACAATCAGAATCATCAATGAAGTAATGTTTTCCCTTCAGAAGGTGAAGGAGACAGTGAGGCAGGAAGAACTAAAGACAGTGAGGTAGGAGGAACCAGAGACAGTGAGGCAGGAGGAACCAAAGACAGTGATGCAGGGGGAACCAGAGACAGTGAGGCAGAAGTAATCAGAGACAGTGAGGCAGGTGGGGCCAAAGACAGTGAGGTACGAAGGGCCAAAGACAGTGAGGTAGGAGGAACCTGAGACAGTGAGGTAGGAGGAGCCAGAGACAGTGAGGCTGGAGGAACCTGAGACAGTGAGGTAGGAGGAGCCAGAGACAGTGAGGCTGGAGGAGCCAGAGACAGTGAGGCTGGAGGAGCCAGAGACAGTGAGGCTGGCAGAACCTGAGACAGTGAGGTAGGAGGAGCCAGAGACAGTGAGGCTGGAGGAGCCAGAGACAGTGAGGCTGGAGGAACCTGAGACAGTGAGGCTGGAGGAACCTGAGACAGTGAGGCTGGAGGAACCTGAGACAGTGAGGCTGGAGGAACCTGAGACAGTGAGGCTGGAGGAACCTGAGACAGTGAGGTAGGAGGAGCCAGAGACAGTGAGGCTGGAGGAACCTGAGACAGTGAGGCTGGAGGAACCTGAGACAGTGAGGTAGGAGGAACCTGAGACAGTGAGGCTGGAGGAACCTGAGACAGTGAGGCTGGAGGAACCTGAGACAGTGAGGTAGGAGGAGCCAGAGACAGTGAGGCTGGAGGAGCCAGAGACAGCGAGGCTGGAGGAGCCAGAGACAGTGAGGCTGGAGGAACCTGAGACAGTGAGGTAGGAGGAGCCAGAGACAGTGAGGCTGGAGGAACCTGAGACAGTGAGGCTGGAGGAACCTGAGACAGTGAGGTAGGAGGAACTGAGACAGTGAGGCTGGAGGAACCTGAGACAGTGAGGCTGGAGGAACCTGAGACAGTGAGGTAGGAGGAACCTGAGACAGTGAGGCTGGAGGAACCTGAGACAGTGAGGCTGGAGGAACCTGAGACAGTGAGGCTGGAGGAACCTGAGACAGTGAGGCTGGAGGAGCCAGAGACAGTGAGGCTGGAGGAGCCAGAGACAGTGAGGCTGGAGGAGCCAGAGACAGTGAGGCTGGAGGAGCCAGAGACAGTGAGGCTGGAGGAACCTGAGACAGTGAGGCTGGAGGAACCTGAGACAGTGAGGCTGGAGGAACCTGAGACAGTGAGGCTGGAGGAGCCAGAGACAGTGAGGCTGGAGGAACATGAGACAGTGAGGTAGGAGGAGCCAGAGACAGTGAGGCTGGAGGAACCTGAGACAGTGAGGCTGGAGGAACCTGAGACAGTGAGGCTGGAGGAACCTGAGACAGTGAGGCTGGAGGAACCTGAGACAGTGAGGCTGGAGGAACCTGAGACAGTGAGGCTGGAGGAACCTGAGACAGTGAGGTAGGAGGAGCCAGAGACAGTGAGGCTGGAGGAACCTGAGACAGTGAGGTAGGAGGAGCCAGAGACAGTGAGGCTGGAGGAACCTGAGACAGTGAGGCTGGAGGAACATGAGACAGTGAGGCTGGAGGAACCTGAGACAGTGAGGCTGGAGGAACCTGAGACAGTGAGGCTGGAGGAACCTGAGACAGTGAGGTAGGAGGAGCCAGAGACAGTGAGGCTGGAGGAACCTGAGACAGTGAGGCTGGAGGAACCTGAGACAGTGAGACTGGAGGAACCTGAGACAGTGAGGCTGGAGGAGCCAGAGACAGTGAGGCTGGAGGAACCTGAGACAGTGAGGCTGGAGGAAACTGAGACAGTGAGGCTGGAGGAACCTGAGACAGTGAGGCTGGAGGAGCCAGAGACAGTGAGGCTGGAGGAACCTGAGACAGTGAGGCTGGAGGAACCTGAGACAGTGAGGCTGGAGGAGCCAGAGACAGTGAGGCTGAAGGAACCTGAGACAGTGAGGCTGGAGGAGCCAGAGACAGTGAGGCTGGAGGAACCTGAGACAGTGAGGCTGGAGGAACCTGAGACAGTGAGGCTGGAGGAACCTGAGACAGTGAGACTGGAGGAACCTGAGACAGTGAGGCTGGAGGAACCTGAGACAGTGAGGCTGGAGGAACCTGAGACAGTGAGGCTGGAGGAGCCAGAGACAGTGAGGCTGAAGGAACCTGAGACAGTGAGGTAGGAGGAGCCAGAGACAGTGAGGCTGGAGGAACCTGAGACAGTGAGGCTGGAGGAGCCAGAGACAGTGAGGCTGGAGGAGCCAGAGACAGTGAGGCTGAAGGAACCTGAGACAGTGAGGTAGGAGCCAGAGACAGTGAGGCTGGAGGAACCTGAGACAGTGAGGCTGGAGGAACCTGAGACAGTGAGGTAGGAGGAACCTGAGACAGTGAGGCTGGAGGAACCTGAGACAGTGAGGCTGGAGGAGCCAGAGACAGTGAGGCTGGAGGAACCTGAGACAGTGAGGTAGGAGGAACATGAGACAGTGAGGCTGGAGGAACCTGAGACAGTGAGGCTGGAGGAGCCAGAGACAGTGAGGCTGGAGGAGCCAGAGACAGTGAGGCTGAAGGAACCTGAGACAGTGAGGTAGGAGCCAGAGACAGTGAGGCTGGAGGAACCTGAGACAGTGAGGCTGGAGGAACCTGAGACAGTGAGGTAGGAGCCAGAGACAGTGAGGCTGGAGGAACCTGAGACAGTGAGGTAGGAGGAGCCAGAGACAGTGAGGCTGGAGGAACCTGAGACAGTGAGGCTGGAGGAACCTGAGACAGTGAGGCTGGAGGAACCTGAGACAGTGAGGCTGGAGGAACCTGAGACAGTGAGGTAGGAGGAACCTGAGACAGTGAGGCTGGAGGAACCTGAGACAGTGAGGCTGGAGGAACTGAGACAGTGAGGCTGGAGGAACCTGAGACAGTGAGGTAGGAGGAACCTGAGACAGTGAGGCTGGAGGAACCTGAGACAGTGAGGCTGGAGGAACCTGAGACAGTGAGGCTGGAGGAACCTGAGACAGTGAGGCTGGAGGAACCTGAGACAGTGAGGTAGGAGGAGCCAGAGACAGTGAGGCTGGAGGAACCTGAGACAGTGAGGCTGGAGGAACCTGAGACAGTGAGGTAGGAGGAACCTGAGACAGCGAGGCTGGAGGAGCCAGAGACAGTGAGGCTGGAGGAACCTGAGACAGTGAGGTAGGAGGAACCTGAGACAGTGAGGCTGGAGGAACCTGAGACAGTGAGGCTGGAGGAACCTGAGACAGTGAGGCTGGAGGAACCTGAGACAGTGAGGCTGGAGGAGCCAGAGACAGTGAGGCTGGAGGAACCTGAGACAGTGAGGTAGGAGGAACCTGAGACAGTGAGGCTGGAGGAACCTGAGACAGTGAGGCTGGAGGAACCTGAGACAGTGAGGTAGGAGGAACCTGAGACAGTGAGGCTGGAGGAACCTGAGACAGTGAGGTAGGAGGAACCTGAGACAGTGAGGTAGGAGGAACCTGAGACTAGTGGGCTGGAGGAACCTGAGACAGTGAGGTAGGAGGAACCTGAGAGGAGTGAGGTAGGAGGAACCTGAGACAGTGAGGTAGGAGGAACCTGAGACAGTGAGGCTGGAGGAACCTGAGACAGTGAGGTAGGAGGAACCTGAGACAGTGAGGTAGGAGGAACCTGAGACAGTGAGGCTGGAGGAACCTGAGACAGTGAGGTAGGAGGAACCTGAGACAGTGAGGTAGGAGGAACCTGAGATAGTGAGGTAGGAGGAACCTGAGACAGTGAGGCTGGAGGAACCTGAGACAGTGAGGTAGGAGGAGCCAGAGACAGTGAGGCTGGAGGAACCTGAGACAGTGAGGCTGGAGGAACCTGAGACAGTGAGGCTGGAGGAACCTGAGACAGTGAGGCCGGAGGAACCTGAGACAGTGAGGCTGGAGGAACCTGAGACAGTGAGGTTGGAGGAACCTGAGACAGTGAGGCTGGAGGAACCTGAGACAGTGAGGCTGGAGGAACCTGAGACAGTGAGGCTGGAGGAGCCAGAGACAGTGAGGCTGAAGGAGCCAGAGACAGTGAGGCTGGAGGAACCTGAGACAGTGAGGCTGGAGGAACCTGAGACAGTGAGGCTGGAGGAACCTGAGACAGTGAGGCTGGAGGAACCTGAGACAGTGAGGCTGGAGGAACCTGAGACAGTGAGGCTGGAGGAACCTGAGACAGTGAGGCTGGAGGAACCTGAGACAGTGAGGCTGGAGGAGCCAGAGACAGTGAGGCTGAAGGAACCTGAGACAGTGAGGCTGGAGGAACCTGAGACAGTGAGGCTGGAGGAACCTGAGACAGTGAGGCTGAAGGAACCTGAGACAGTGAGGCTGGAGGAACCAAAGACAGTGAGACTGGAGGAACCAAAGACAGTGAGGCTGGAGGAACCTGAGACAGTGAGACTGGAGGAACCAAAGACGGGAAAGAAGCAGAACTGAATGAATTGTTACACGATGTAATAATACACTATAAGGGACTTGTATTATCAGCACATTTATCATAGGAGTCAGTAGAGAACTCTGAAAGTTTATGAGGAAGTGAGGTGGTAGATTGCAGAAGCTTCCGTACAGAAGAAGAGTATAAAGAACGAGTGTCTAAAACCAAAAAAAAAAAAAAAAAAAAGAATCCTGACTGACTCAGACTATGAAACAGTAAAACATACATTATAAATCTGGATCAAAGCTAAAATATGGAAACAATATACTAAATCCAGCAAGATTTAAGGAGCAGCCCATGATGCTGAAGACTGACTCTGTTCTGCAGCATCCCATGATGCTGAAGACTGACTCTGTTCTCCAGCAGCCCATGATGCTGAAGACTGACTCTGTTCTCCAGCATCCCATGATGCTGAAGACTGACTCTGTTCTGTAGTAGTCCATGATGCTGAAGACTGACTCTGTTCTCCAGCATCCCATGATGCTGAAGACTGATTCTGTTCTGCAGTAGTCCATGATGCTGCAGACTGACTCTGTTCTGTAGTAGTCCATGATGCTGCAGACTGACTCTGTTCTGCAGTACTCCATGATGCTGCAAACTGACTCTGTTCTGCAGTACTCCATGATGCTGCAGACTGACTCTGTTCTGCAGCAGCCCATGATGCTGAAGACTGACTCTGTTCTGCAGCAGCCCATGATGCTGAAGACTGACTCTGTTCTCCAGCATCCCATGATGCTGAAGACTGACTCTGTTCTCCAGCAGCCCATGATGCTGAAGACTGACTCTGTTCTCCAGCAGCCCATGATGCTGCAGACTGACTCTGTTCTCCAGCATCCCATGATGCTGAAGACTGACTCTGTTCTCCAGCAGCCCATGATGCTGAAGACTGACTCTGTTCTCCAGCATCCCATGATGCTGAAGACTGACTCTGTTCTGTAGTAGTCCATGATGCTGAAGACTGACTCTGTTCTCCAGCATCCCATGATGCTGAAGACTGATTCTGTTCTGCAGTAGTCCATGATGCTGCAGACTGACTCTGTTCTGCAGTAGTCCATGATGCTGCAGACTGACTCTGTTCTGCAGTACTCCATGATGCTGCAGACTGACTCTGTTCTGCAGTACTCCATGATGCTGCAGACTGACTCTGTTCTGCAGCAGCCCATGATGCTGAAGACTGACTCTGTTCTGCAGCAGCCCATGATGCTGAAGACTGACTCTGTTTTCCAGCAGCCCATGATGCTGAAGACTGACTGTTCTCCAGCATCCCATGATGCTGAAGACTGACTCTGTTCTGCAGTAGTCCATGATGCTGAAGACTGACTCTGTTCTCCAGCATCCCATGATGCTGAAGACTGACTCTGTTCTGCAGTAGTCCATGATGCTGCAGACTGACTCTGTTCTGCAGTACTCCATGATGCTGCAGACTGACTCTGTTCTGCAGTAGTCCATGATGCTGCAGACTGACTCTGTTCTGCAGTAGTCCATGATGCTGCAGACTGACTCTGTTCTGCAGTAGTCCATGATGCTGCAGACTGACTCTGTTCTGCAGTACTCCATGATGCTGAAGACTGACTCTGTTCTCCAGCAGCCCATGATGCTGCAGACTGACTCTGTTCTGCAGTAGTCCATGATGCTGCAGACTGACTCTGTTCTGCAGTAGTCCATGATGCTGCAGACTGACTCTGTTCTGCAGTACTCCATGATGCTGCAGACTGACTCTGTTCTGCAGTAGTCCATGATGCTGCAGACTGACTCTGTTCTGCAGTAGTCCATGATGCTGCAGACTGACTCTGTTCTGCAGTAGTCCATGATGCTGCAGACTGACTCTGTTCTGCAGTAGTCCATGATGCTGCAGACTTACTCTGTTCTGCAGTAGTCCATGATGCTGCAGACTGACTCTGTTCTCCAGCAGCCCATGATGCTGCAGACTGACTCTGTTCTGCAGTAGTCCATGATGCTGCAGACTGACTATTCTGCAGCAGCCCATGATGCTGCAGACTGGCTCTATTCTGCAGTAGTCAATGATGTTGCAGACTGACTCTATTCTATAGTAGCCCAATGTGACGTATATAGAACAGTCACAGAAAGAGCAGAAGATTCAATCACCATAAATTGAAGACAGAAACCCTTGGTAAAATATGCCTGAGATGCGCAAGATAACACGGTGACCTTGCAGACTTGAATGAATCATTTTATGATATTGTGAACCAAGCTGGCTGGAGTCTCCAAGGCAATGCGCTGGTAGAGAAGAAACAACTCAATGAATGACAGTCCCAAACACATACGTTGTAACTTTTCAAAAAATGAAAGTGAAGTTAAGTAGATCATTCAAGAACTTTTTGTCAAAGTCAACATAGCTCTTTCATTCTCTCAGGGTTTTCCTGGTCTGATCAGAATATACGGGGATCGTCAGAGAGCTGGATGGTGAAGTGATTCTCTTATCAGAATGTACGGGGATCGTCAGAGAGCTGGATGGTGAAGTGATTCTCTTATCAGAATGTACGGGGATCGTCAGAGAGCTGGATGGTGAAGTGATTCTCTTATCAGAATGTACGGGGATCGTCAGAGAGCTGGATGGTGAAGTGATTCTCTTATCAGAATGTACGGGGATCGTCAGAGAGCTGCATGGTGAAGTGATTCTCTTATCAGAATGTACGGGGATCGTCAGAGAGCTGCATGGTGAAGTGATTCTCTTATCAGAATGTACGGGGATCGTCAGAGAGCTGCATGGTGAAGTGATTCTCTAATCAGAATGTACGGGGATCGTCAGAGAGCTGCATGGTGAAGTGATTCTCTTAAGAAATCCAGGGCCACATATCATCTACTACGTAATAGAGTAGTTTGGCCAATAGTTAGGTGGCGCTGGAGACTGCACTTCTCTGCTTCAACCTTAAAAACAGTCATACATAAGCACACACACGAAAGTATATACATATACATGAATATTTTCCCTTCCTGTCTCACCTCTATCAGTTTAAAAGTAGATAAAACAAATTGAGGGGATGTACGGAGATGGAAATTTAAGTAGGAGTTTCAGAGGAAAGTCCCTCAAATCTCTAGCAGACAAAAGATGAAGGTAAGATGTCTTCTGGCAAGTTTAATGAACATATCAAATCTTTGGTAAAAGACTGAACCTATATAGGAGGTTACGGCCATAAAACATCATTGGCTGTAACCTCATTTTCCTTTAGCAGGCTGATTTCATTTTTATTAAGGAATATTGGGCTCGATCGGAAATAAAGATTGCGTCCTTGTAGTGGAAACTCCCGGGTAGGACAATCTACGTGTGCGCTACAAAATTTAGCATGGTGACCAAACCGCCACATTTACTTCATTATTGGTCGAACTTGCAAAATCTCTCTGACCTTCAAGCAGTGTCCTGCCATTCACCAGTCACCGGCACTTAGGAGAGGAAAGTTAGAAGAACGTTTCGGTCCATCCTAGACCAGGGTCAAAACATAACTGAGAGAAAGAGGCATAGAGCAGGAGGGGTTGGTATGTGTTAGGGGTAAGTGTGGGAATGTGGGTTGTTTGCCCGGGAAGGTGGGTTGTTTTCCCGGGAAGGTGGGTTGTTTGCCCGGGAAGGTGGGTTGTTTGCCCGGGACGGTGGGTTGTTTGCCCGGGAAGGGATCAGTCCTGAATGTAGATGAGGTAAAGGGGGAACATGGGTCGGAGGGTTGGGGCGAGTGGCATTTGTCTGGAAGGTACTTGCTCTGGGGGAATGGGGACTGTGTGAGGGAAGGAAGGTGAGCAATGGCTTGTTTTTTGTTCGGGTGTTTGGGTGAAAGAGGGAGCTAGGATTTAAGGTGAGGTCTCTGTGTGGGTGTGCCTGGCATTCGTCCGGAGGCTGAGCTTCTATCTGCCGATGTACGCCTTGCCTCTCCTTCCCTCCTCTGGTGTCTTTCTACTCTAGTTGTCCCAACTAATTTCTTGTTCTGTCCTGGTTGGAATACTCTCGGTGGTATTACTCTGTCTTCCTTAACTGTGGTTTCCTCTGCATGATCCTGTCTCGTGCCGTAAGTGTTGTGAGGGCAATTCAACTGAA
>NC_069411.1:55801958-55814458 GCF_026875155.1 Cherax quadricarinatus
GCCTTCAACTATCCTCCCTCTTCTCTCTAAATGTTGTGTGGTACCCGAGCCTTCAACTATCCTCCCTCCTCTCTCTAAATGTTGTGTGGTACCCGAGCCTTCAACTATCCATCCTCCTCTCTCTAAATGTTGTGTGGTACCCGAGCCTTCAACTATCCTCCCTCCTCTCTCTAAATGTTGTGTGGTACCCGAGCCTTCAACTATCCTCCCTCTTCTCTCTAAATGTTGTGTGGTACCCGAGCCTTCAACTATCCTCCCTCTTCTCTCTAAATGTTGTGTGGTACCCGAGCCTTCAACTCTCCTCCCTCCTCTCTCTAAATGTTGTGTGGTACCCGAGCCTTCAACTATCCTCCCTCCTCTCTCTAAATGTTGTGTGGTACCCGAGCCTTCAACTATCCTCCCTCCTCTCTCTAAATGTTGTGTGGTACCGAGCCTTCAACTATCCTCCCCCCTCTCTCTAAATGTTGTGTGGTACCCGAGCCTTCAACTATCCTCCCTCCTCTCTCTAAATGTTGTGTGGTACCCGAGCCTTCAACTATCCTCCCTCCTCTCTCTAAATGTTGTGTGGTACCCGAGCCTTCAACTATCCATCCTCCTCTCTCTAAATGTTGTGTGGTACCCGAGCCTTCAACTATCCTCCCTCCTCTCTCTAAATGTTGTGTGGTGCCCGAGCCTTCAACTATCCATCCTCCTCTCTCTAAATGTTGTGTGGTACCCGAGCCTTCAACTATCCTCCCTCCTCTCTCTAAATGTTGTGTGGTGCCCGAGCCTTCAACTATCCTCCCTCCTCTCTCTAAATGTTGTGTGGTACCCGAGCCTTCAACTATCCATCCTCCTCTCTCTAAATGTTGTGTGGTACCCGAGCCTTCAACTATCCATCCTCCTCTCTCTAAATGTTGTGTGGTGCCCGAGCCTTCAACTATCCTCCCTCCTCTCTCTAAATGTTGTGTGGTGCCCGAGCCTTCAACTATCCATCCTCCTCTCTCTAAATGTTGTGTGGTACCCGAGCCTTCAACTATCCTCCTCCTCTCTCTAAATGTTGTGTGGTGCCCGAGCCTTCAACTATCCCCCCTCCTCTCTCTAAATGTTGTGTGGTGCCGAGCCTTCAACTATCTCCCTCCTCTCTCTAAATGTTGTGTGGTACCCGAGCCTTCAACTATCCTCCCTCCTCTCTCTAAATGTTGTGTGGTACCCGAGCCTTCAACTATCCTCCGCCTCTCTCTAAATGTTGTGTGGTACCCGAGCTTCAACTATCCTCCCTCCTCTCTCTAAATGTTGTGTGGTACCCGAGCCTTCAACTATCCTCCCTCCTCTCTCTAAATGTTGTGTGGTACCCGAGCCTTCAACTATCCTCCCTCCTCTCTCTAAATGTTGTGTGGTACCCGAGCCTTTAACTATCCTCCCTCCTCTCTCTAAATGTTGTGTGGTACCCGAGCCTTCAACTATCCTCCCGCCTCTCTCTAAATGTTGTGTGGTACCCGAGCCTTCATCTATCCTCCCTCCTCTCTCTAAATGTTGTGTGGTACCCGAGCCTTCAACTATCCTCCCTCCTCTCTCTAAATGTTGTGTGGTACCCGAGCCTTCAACTATCCTCCCTCCTCTCTCTAAATGTTGTGTGGTGCCCGAGCCTTCAACTATCCTCCCTCCTCTCTCTAAATGTTGTGTGGTGCCCGAGCTTTCAACTATCCTCCCTCCTCTCTCTAAATGTTGTGTGGTGCCCGAGCCTTCAACTATCCTCCCTCCTCTCTCTAAATGTTGTGTGGTACCCGAGCCTTCAACTATCCTCCCTCCTCTCTCTAAATGTTGTGTGGTACCCGAGCCTTCAACTATCCTCCCTCCTCTCTCTAAATGTTGTGTGGTACCCGAGCCTTCAACTATGCTCCCTCCTCTCTCTAAATGTTGTGTGGTACCCGAGTCTTCAACTATCCTCCCTCCTCTCTCTAAATGTTGTGTGGTACCCGAGCCTTCAACTATCCTCCCTCTCTCTCTAAATGTTGTGTGGTACCGAGCCTTCAACTATCCTCCCTCCTCTCTCTAAATGTTGTGTGGTACCCGAGCCTTCAACTATCCTCCCTCCTCTCTCTAAATGTTGTGTGGTACCCGAGCCTTCAACTATCCTCCCTCCTCTCTCTAAATGTTGTGTGGTACCGAGCCTTCAATATCCTCCTCCTCTCTCTAAATGTTGTGTGGTGCCCGAGCCTTCAACTATCCTCCCTCCTCTCTTAATGTTGTGTGGTACCCGAGCCTTCAACTTTTCCTCCCTCCTCTCTCTAAATGTTGTGTGGTACCCGAGCCTTCAACTATCCTCCCTCCTCCCCTAAATGTTGTGTGGTCCCCGAGCCTTCAACTATCCTCCCGCCTCTCTCTAAATGTTGTGTGGTACCCGAGCCTTCAACTATCCTCCCGCCTCTCTCTAAATGTTGTGTGGTACCCGAGCCTTCAACTATCCTCCCGCCTCTCTCTAAATGTTGTGTGGTACCCGAGCCTTCCTCCGCCCACGTCCTCTTGAACATATATACATAAGCCATAATTTAACCAAACCACAAATTGGCCCCAACGGTTATCAAATTACCTGTCTTACATTAGTGGCCCAGTCTGGGTGAGTGGCACTTCTTGGCACTAGTGGAGAGTGATGTTTATATTCCGGCACTCTAATGCCCAAGCCAATTTCTTAAAAAAAAATCGGTCTTTCATATATACTACTTTCAGAATTTTAGCCATAAATAATTATTAATTTTATTTTACATTTGGTATAATAATGTTGCTGAGTGCAAGTTGAGACGCTTCAATTTTCATATTTGTTTAAAATTTATATATCGGTCATATGAAATTTTTGAAGATTTTATTGGATCTGCTGCAAAACCAACGAAGATGACAAGTTGAGAATGCAACTTTTGTGACACTGGTCTCGGTATGATAATCACAGAATGTCTCTTCCTTAGTGGAGATTCAAATTCGTTTTGGAATGTGTTGGTACCAAAATCCAATTTATAAGGACGAAATTAGGATATCAGTCTCCATTTGATACTTTGTGAATACCTCTTCAGATTGTTTCCGAAACTTCAACATTGATATTTAACTACGTTAGTAACCTATGCCACACTCTGTACTATTCCTTTTATATCATGATATCTTTCTCGGATACCGAACAACGACGAAAAGCATCAGTCTCTTATGTGGTATACTGGGAGTAGCTGAGGTGTTTATACTGTTAACTGGGAAAAAATAACCCAGATCCAATTATGACCTGTCGAAACTTTATTGAGTTTAGAATTACAGTCGGAAATTTATCATAATTGAAATATACTGTGTGTTATTCGCTTCCTATATTAGCTAGGATTAATTAAATAGTATTTTGTAGACTCTTCTGAAAGGGAATTGTAGGTGTCAGTTCCCTTGCTAGGTACAGTGAGTGGTAATGTGTAGGTGTTAGTTCCCTTGCTAGGTACAGTGAGTGGTAATGTGTAGGTGTCAGTTCCTTGCTAGGTACAGTGAGTGGTAATGTGTAGGTGTCAGTTCCCTTGCTAGGTACAGTGAGTGGTAATGTGTAGGTGTCAGTTCCCTTGCTAGGTACAGTGAGTGGTAATGTGTAGGTGTTAGTTCCCTTGCTAGGTACAGTGAGTGGTATGTGTAGGTGTTAGTTCCCTTGCTAGGTACAGTGAGTGGTAATGTGTAGGTGTTAGTTCCCTTGCTAGGTACAGTGAGTGGTAATGTGTAGGTGTCAGTTCCCTTGCTAGGTACAGTGAGTGGTAATGTGTAGGTGTCAGTTCCCTTGCTAGGTACAGTGGTGGTAATGTGTAGGTGTTAGTTCCTTGCTAGGTACAGTGAGTGGTAATGTGTAGGTGTTAGTTCCCTTGCTAGGTACAGTGAGTGGTATTGTGTAGGTGTTAGTTCCCTTGCTAGGTACAGTGAGTGGTAATGTGTAGGTGTCAGTTCCTTGCTAGGTACAGTGAGTGGTAATGTGTAGGTGTTAGTTCCCTTGCTAGGTACAGTGAGTGGTAATGGTAGGTGTTAGTTCCCTTGCTAGGTACAGTGAGTGGTAATGTGTAGGTGTCAGTTCCCTTGCTAGGTACAGTGAGTGGTAATGTGTAGGTGTTAGTTCCCTTGCTAGGTACAGTGAGTGGTAATGTGTAGGTGTCAGTTCCCTTGCTAGGTACAGTGAGTGGTAATGTGTAGGTGTTAGTTCCCTTGCTAGGTACAGTGAGTGGTAATGTGTAGGTGTTAGTTCCCTTGCTAGGTACAGTGAGTGGTAATGTGTAGGTGTCAGTTTCCTTGCTAGGTACAGTGAGTGGTAATGTGTAGGTGTCAGTTCCCTTGCTAGGTACAGTGAGTGGTAATGTGTAGGTGTTAGTTCCCTTGCTAGGTACAGTGAGTGGTAATGTGTAGGTGTTAGTTCCCTTGCTAGGTACAGTGAGTGGTAATGTGTAGGTGTCAGTTCACTTGTTAGGTACAGTGAGTGGTAATATGTAGGTGTCAGTTCCCTTGCTAGGTACAGTGAGTGGTAATGTGTAGGTGTTAGTTCACTCGCTAGCAACGGTGAGAGAGAATGTGCAGGAGTTAGGTCGCACCCTGAGTACAGGTCATTACCTGGCCAGGTCACACCCTGAGTATAGGTCATTACCTGGCCAGGTCACACCCTGAGTATAGGTCATTACCTGGCCAGGTCACACCCTGAGAACAAGTCATTACCTGGCTAGGTCACACCCTGAGTATAGGTCATTACCTGGCCAGGTCACACCCTGAGTATAGGTCATTACCTGGCCAGGTCACACCCTGAGTATAGGTCATTACCTGGCCAGGTCTCACCCTAAGTACAGGTCATTACCTGGCCAGGTCGCACCCTGAGTAAGAGCAGTGGAGAACCTGACACCAGTAAAACTTAGTTAATTATAGATGAAGATTAATATAGGAGAGAAGAAAATAATCTAAAAGAAACAGAGGATTAAGGAGAGAAACAGAATAAAATATTGACACGATGAAAAAAGAGACGCAGTAGTTGAATGGAATCCAGTATGAACAACGTTCCACCTTGACAGTGGCTTTGTTAATCCTGTATGAACAACGTTCCACCTTCACAGTGGCTTTGTTAATCCAGTATGAACAACGTTCCACCTTGACATTGGCTTTGTTAATCCAGTATGAACAACGTTCCACCTTGACATTGGCTTTGTTAATCCAGTATGAACAACGTTCCACCTTGACAGTGGCTTTGTTAATCAGTATGAACAACGTTCCACCTTGACAGTGGCTTTGTTAATCCTGTATGAACAACGTTCCACCTTGACATTGGCTTTGTTAATCCAGTATGAACAACGTTCCACCTTGACAGTGGCTTTGTTAATCCAGTATGAACAACGTTCCACCTTGACAGTGGCTTTGTTAATCCTGTATGAACAACGTTCCACCTTGACAGTGGCTTTGTTAATCCTGTATGAACAACGTTCACCTTGACAGTGGCTTTGTTAATCCAGTATGAACAACGTTCCACCTTGACAGTGGCTTTGTTAATCCAGTATGAACAACGTTCCACCTTGACAGTGGTTTTTTGTTGAATCCGTTCTACATTTGAATTAAACAACGTTCCACCTTGACAGTGGCTTTGTTAATCCTGTATGAACAACGTTCCACCTTGACAGTGGCTTTGTTAATCCTGTATGAACAACGTTCCACCTTCACAGTGGCTTTGTTAATCCAGTATGAACAACGTTCCACCTTGACAGTGGCTTTGTTAATCCAGTATGAACAACGTTCCACCTTGACATTGGCTTTGTTAATCCAGTATGAACAACGTTCCACCTTGACAGTGGCTTTGTTAATCCAGTATGAACAACGTTCCACCTTGACAGTGGCTTTGTTAATCCAGTATGAACAACGTTCCACCTTGACATGGCTTTGTTAATCCAGTATGAACAACGTTCCACCTTGACAGTGGCTTTGTTAATCCAGTATGAACAACGTTCCACCTTGACAGTGGCTTTGTTAATCCAGTATGAACAACGTTCCACCTTGACATTGGCTTTGTTAATCCAGTATGAACAACGTTCCACCTTGACATTGGCTTTGTTAATCCAGTATGAACAACGTTCCACCTTGACATTGGCTTTGTTAATCCAGTATGAACAACGTTCCACCTTGACATTGGCTTTGTTAATCCAGTATGAACAACGTTCCACCTTGACATTGGCTTTGTTAATCCAGTATGAACAACGTTCCACCTTGACATTGGCTTTGTTAATCCAGTATGAACAAGGTTCCCACTTGACATTGGCTTTGTTAATCCAGTATGAACAACGTTCCACCTTGACATTGGCTTTGGTTAATCCAGTATAAAACAACGTTCCACCTTGACATTGGCTTTGTTAATCCAGTATGAACAACGTTCCACCTTGACATTGGCTTTGTTAATCCAGTATGAACAACGTTCCACCTTGACATTGGCTTTGTTAATCCAGTATGAACAACGTTAAACCTGACATTGGCTTTGTTAATCCAGTATGAACAACGTTCCACCTTGACATTGGCTTTGTTAATCCAGTATGAACAACGTTCCACCTTGACATTGGACTTTGTTAATCCAGTAGAACAACGTTCCACCTTGACATTGGCTTTGTTAATCCAGTATGAACAACGTTCCACCTTGACATTGGCTTTGTTAATCCTGTATGAACAAAACGTTCCACCTTCACAGTGGCTTTTTAATCCAGTATGAACAACGTTCCCCCTTCACAGGGGCTTTGTTAATCCAGTATAAACAACTTCCCATTTCCCAGTGGCTTTGTTAATCCAGATGAATACTTCCCCCTTTGCAGTGGCTTTGTTAATCCAGTATAAAATACGTTCCCCCTTTCACGTGGCTTTGTTAATCCATATGAACTAGTTCCACCTTACAGGGGGCCCTTTTTAACCCAGTATAAACTCGTTCCACCTTCACAGTGGTTTGTTAATCCAGTATGAACTACGTTCCACCTTGACAGTGGCTTTGTTAATCCAGTATGAACTACGTTCCACCTTGACAGTGGCTTTGTTAATCCAGTATGAACTACGTTCCACCTTGACAGTGGCTTTGTTAATCCTACTGCATGCATGAAACGCTTTTAATAGATTATGGTATTATGCTGCATTTGTGTCTCATTATTTTCAATATGAGGGATCCCCTGAGAGGGCCCCCCTGAGAGGGAGTCCCCTGAGGGGCCCCCTGGAGGGAGCCCCCTGAGAGGGAGTCCCCTGAGGGGAGTCCCCTGGGGGAGGGGGGGTCCCCGGGGAGGGGATCCCCTGAGAGGGGCCCCCTGAGAGGGAGTCCCCTGAGAGGGAGTCCCCTGAGAGGGAGTCCCCTGAGAGGGAGTCCCCTGAGAGGGAGTCCCCTGAGAGGGAGTCCCCTGAGAGGGAGTCCCCTGAGAGGGAGTCCCCTGAGAGGGAGTCCCCTGAGAGGGAGTCCCCTGAGAGGGAGTCCCCTGAGAGGGAGTCCCCTGAGAGGGAGTCCCCTGAGAGGGAGTCCCCTGAGAGGGAGTCCCCTGAGAGGGAGTCCCTGAGGGGAGCCCCCTGAGGGGGGTCCCCTAGAGGGAGCCCCCCTGAGGGGGTCCCCGGAGGGAGCCCCCTGAGGGGGAGTCCCCTGAGAGGGATCCCTGGGGGAGCCCCCTGAGAGGGAGCCCCCTGAGGGGATCCCCTGAGAGGGAGCCCCCTGGGGGGGAGTCCCCTGAGAGGGAGCCCCCCTGAGAGGGAGTCCCTGAGGGGGGAGCCCCCTGAGGGGAGCCCCCGAGAGGGAGTCCCCTGAGGGGGAGCCCCCTGGGGGGAGTCCCCTGAGGGAGCCCCCGAGAGGGAGTCCCCTGAGGGGAGCCCCCTGAGGGGGAGTCCCCTGGGGGGTCCCCGGGAGGGGGAGCCCCCTGAGAGGGAGTCCCTGAGGGGAGTCCTGAGGGGGGTCCTGAGAGGGGTCCCCTGAGAGGAGTCCCTGAGAGGGAGTCCCCTGAGAGGGAGCCCGAGAGGGAGTCCCTGGAGGGACCCCCTGAGGGGGTCCCCTGAGGGGGAGTCCCGAGAGGGAGTCCCGGGAGAGGGGGAGTCCCTGAGAGGGAGCCCCCCTGAGAGGGAGTCCCTGAGAGGGAGTCCCTGGGGGAGTCCCCTAAAGGGGGGTCCCCTGAGAGGGAGTCCCCTGAAGGGAGCCCCCTGGAGGGGCCCCCTGGAGGGGAGCCCCCTAGAGGAGTCCCGGGAGAGGGAGCCCCTGAGGGGGAGTCCCTAAAGGGGGAGTCCCCTGAGGGGGAGTCCCCGAGAGGGAGGTTTACATGCATTTTACTTGTGTTTTTTTGAGCGTATTTTGTTTGTTTTTATTTTAATTTTTTTCCCTTGGGGAAAGGTCAGTGTTTTTTATTATTTTATTATTATTATTTTATACTATTTGCTCGAAGTAACCATATAAATTTTATATATATTTTATAATATATATATAAATAATAATATATATTTTATATATATAAAATCAATAACAATTAGCGAGGATTCGACCCCCATGCTTTTTTGGGCCCGACCCTGGTGAGGGGAAAATAAAACTAACGCTTAACCCAAAGGGCCCACGAAATCCTACAAGAATGACGCACCACAGAGCTAGGTGTTTTACCGAAATCTGAGGACTAGGTTTTTCAGTCCCTCTGACTATTTTCATTCTCTCCCATTTTGGTGTATACCCTCCCGACCGCATGTGTTAGGGTCAGGGTTTGATCACTCCCATGGGGCGGGCCAAAAAAAGGGGTTCGAATCCCGTGGTTACAAAAAATATAAAACACTGCTCGTGTTTACATATTTTTAATATTTATCTTAGCATTTTGATATCTACATGAATATTACTTTTTACATTTGGGGGAGAAAAACTTATTATGACTGTGTGGATGTATTTTTCCCTATTTTTGTCTTATTTTTAATATTTTTTAAAGTTTAAAAAAATTATTCAACCCAAGACAAAAAAGGTTGTTATCCGGGTAAAAAGGGGCCCAAAAGGTGCAGAACAAACACACCCCAAAGGGACTTGGAAATACATTTTCCTTCACCAAGAGCAATTGAACATTCCATCTATGTACAGTATATACAGTTGGAACTGTACAACAGGGTTTAGGCCAAGGCCAAGACACCTGGAGACAGAATGGCAACCTGCTAACCCAGCTTTTGTATGCAAATAAAAGGGGCCCAGACGGGGGGGGTCCCCAAAAAGCCTCTACGAATGCCAGACCCCTTCTATTGGCTGAATGGGACTTATCAACGAGGGGCCCCTCTTTGACCTAGTACGGGGCCCCTGGTTTTGGGGGAAAGCCTTTCAACGAAGGGGTGTACATCCCAGGTGTGTACTGCCCAGGTGGTACAGCCCCGGGGTTTTCATGCCCCGAATAAAATTTACATATACTTTTCATGCCACAAAAAAAATAAAATTTTTTTTTAGGGATTATTCGGTTTTAAATTCAGATTTTAAATATGCTCCCCATACATTACCACCGGGAATAAAGTTTGTCTTCAAATTTTAAAATATTTCCATACCATTACCCCCGGGAAAAACTTTGTACTTCAGATTTAATATACGCTCCCATACCATGCCACCCGGGGGCAAAATTTTGTACTTTCAGATTTTTAAAATACGCTCCCCTCCATTACCACCCCGGGATAACGTTTTGTACTTCAGATTTAAAATATGCTCCCGATTCCTTACACCCCGGGGAACAACGTTTTGTTTTTCAGATTTAAATACGCTCCCGATACCATTACCCCCGGGAAAAAAGTTTATACTTCGATTTAATATATGCTCCCGATACCATTACCACCGGGAACAACGTTTTGTACTTCAGATTTAATATACGCTCCCGATACCATTACCACCGGGAATAACGTTTTGTCCTTCAGATTTAATATATGCTCCCGATACTTTTTACCGGGAAAACGTTTTTTACTTCGATTTAAATTGTCCCGATCCTTACCACCCCGGGAATAATTTTGTAGTTTAGATTTAATAAGTCCCCATACCCTTACCACCGGGAAAAACGTTTTGTACTTCAGATTTAATATAGCTCCCCATACCATTACACCGGGAAAAAACGTTTTTGCTTAGATTTAATATACGCTCCCGATACCATTACCACCGGGAACAACGTTTTGTACTTCAGATTTAATATATGCTCCCGATACCATTACCACCGGGAACAACGTTTTGTACTTCAGATTTAATATATGCTCCCGATACCATTACCACCGGGAACAACGTTTTGTACTTCAGATTTAATATACCTCCCGATCCATTACCCCCGGGGCAAGTTTTGTACTTCAGATTTAAAATATGCTCCGATCCCCTTACCACCGGGAACAACGTTTTGTATTCAGATTTAATATCGCCCCCATACCCTTACACCCGGGAACAAAAGTTTTGTACTTCGATTTAAATACGCTCCCGATACCATTACAACGGGGAAAACGTTTTGTACTTCAATTTAATAACGCTCCCAACCCTTACCACGGGAAAAAAGTTTTTTTTACTTCAATTTAATATACGCTCCCGATCCTTTTCCACGGGAATAACTTTTTTACTCAGATTTAATATACGCTCCCGATACCCCTTCCACCGGGGAAAAACGTTTTGTACTTAGATTTAAAATTTCCCTCCCCCATACCATTACCCCCGGGAAAAAAGTTTTTACTTCAGATTTTTTTTTTTTACGTCCCGTACCCTTACCCCGGGAACACGTTTTGTACTTCGATTTAATATATGCTCCCGTACCTTACCCCCGGGGAAAAAACGTTTTTTTATTAGATTTAATATTTGCCTCCCCATCCCTACCCCGGAATGCGTTTTATACTTGATTTAAAATAAGCTCCCGATACCATTCCACCGGGAATCGTTTTTTGCTTCAGATTAAAATATGTTCCCGAACCCTTCCAGGAATAAGTTTTATACTTCAGATTTAATAACGCTCCGATACCCTTACCACCGGGAATAACGTTTTTTTGCTTCAATTTAAATATGTCCCGATTCATTACCACCGGGAAAAACGTTTTATACCAGATTTTAAAATAGCCCCGATACTTTTCCCCCGGGAAAAATTTTTACTTCAGATTTAAAATATGTTTCCCCATCATTACCACCGGGAAAAAGTTTTATCTTCGATTTAATTATGTCCCGAAACCCTACCCCGGGTAGTTTTAATTTGGGTCCCATTTTAGGGGGGAAGGTAGGAAGTAAATTTAAGGTTATGCTTGAGGAAAAAAAACCCACACCACACACACAACCACACCACACCAAAACACACACAACACACACCACACACACACCAACACCACACACAACACACACACACACACACACAAACCCCCACACCCCACACACCCACACACACTCAACCCCACCCCACACACCACACACAACAACACACACCCACACACACACCCAAAAAACACACACACAACACAAAACACACACAACACCCACACCCCACACACAACACCACACACACACACACACACACACACACCCACCACACACACACACACCACACACACACCAACACACCCACACCAAAACACACACACCCCCACACAACAACACACCACACACACAAAAACACACACACACACACCCACACACACCACAAAACACAACACCAAAAACACACACACACACACACACACACACACACACACACCACCCCACACACCACACACACAAACACCCACCCAACAACACACACACCCCACACACAAACACCCCACACACCACACACAACACTCACACCCCCACACACCCACACAAACCCCCCACACCCCCACACACACACACACACAACCACAAAACACACAACACACAACACAACCACACACCACAAAACAACAACACACACCACAACACACACACACACACACACAAAACACTCACACACCCCCACACCACTCACACACACAACAAACACACACACACAACACACACACACACACACACAACACAACACAACCACACACACAACACACCCCAAACACAGAAACACCACCCACACCACCACACACACACACACACCCCAAAACCACCCCACACACACACACAACAAAACCCACACACACACAAAAACCACACCCACCACCCACTCACACAAAACCACACACCCACACACACACACTTTCAAGACACTGTCACGTGTATGTCGGCCCAATGGGTATGCACACCTGTTTGGAAACCCCGCACTTGATAAAGCACGTCAAGAAACTAGAGAAAGTACAAAGGTTTCAAAAGGTTAGTTCCAGAGCAAAGGGGGAAAGCCCAGAAGAAAATTAAGGGAAGGGCCTGACCACTGGGGGACAGGGGGGGTAGGGGAGACTGAAAACGACATAAAAATACTGCGGGGAATAGACAAGGTGGAAAAAAGGACAGGATGTTCCCAGGGGGGGGACACAGAAAAAAGAGGCCACAATTGGAAGTTGAAGACACAAAGAGTCAGAGAGTAGTGAAGTTTTTCTTCAGTCTAGAGTTGAAAGGGCAGTGGAAACCC